>JANHMN010000011.1:6099840-6151244 GCA_030674055.1 Rhabdomys pumilio
GAGCAGACCCAAGGTGGCGGAGAGCAGACCCAAGGTGGCGGAGAGCAAACCCAAGGTGGTTTGCTTTGGCTTTGGGCAATTCTTGTGTGTAAGTCACTGAAGTGCATATGCCCTCTGGCCTGTGTCACTGCTTATGTACCACAGAAGAGTAAGAGCATGCCTGGGGCATAGGGACCTGTCTGATCAACACAAGCCAAAACTAAGTTGCTATGGCTGCTTGGTGAATGCCCAGGAACATGAAGATGACAGGCAGCCCCTCCCCAGCCTCTTTTTTTCCCACACAAAGACCCATGCCAAGAGAGAGCTCCTGAGGAACTTAATACCTGTCCCTGGGCCAGCACCATGATCCTGTCAGAGCCCAGAACTGTGTGCAGGCGATGGGCAATGGTCAGCATGGTGCAGTCCGCAAACGCTTCCCGGATGGTCTCTTGGATCAGTAAGTCTGTCTCTGTGTCCATAGCCGCTGTAGCTTCATCTAAAATCAGAATCTGCCAGGGAGCAGAGGGCACACAGATCCAATTACTTCCCCAAGCATTCTTGTCCACTTCAGTTTGGTAAGAAGCATTTCAGTGTTTAAATTCTGTATATGTACCCTTTCTTCTTAGTAGGATCACACATGGATGTGAAAATGCCCTTTGCTTAGAATTCATATAACCTGTGTAGCCGTGATCTACTCAAACATGCCCACTTTCTCCATGACCTTCACATGTAGACTAGCTTTTCTGGACTTCTCCTTTCCTGTTTGCATCATGAGGAGTGGTGCATGAGGGTTCTATCTGATGATGTCTCCCGCAGCCGTTAATCTGCTGAGTCTGCAGTTCTATCCTTAGCCAGAAACCAAGTTGTCCTTGAATTCCAAAGGCTTAGGGGAAGTTAAGAAACAAAACACAGCCCAGCCATGGTGGCACACACCTTTACTCCCAGCGCTCCAGAGGCAGAGGCAGGCACATTTTTGTGAGTTCCAGGGCAGCCAGGGCTACCCATAGAAACTCTGTTTCTAAAAACCAAAAACCCCAAACAAATAAACAAAAATTTAAAAAGGAGGGGTGGCATGATGGGGAATGTGTTCAAACTATAATTCATACATATGCAAAAGCTTGAAGAAGAAAAAAGACAAAGACCCCTTGAAACAGTGTGCCAAGTGGTGCAAGACTGACTGAGGAACTGCTGGTTAGAAAGTGTCACTGGGCTCAGAGGCAATGAACCTCAGAATCTGGTGCCTGTAGGAAGAGCTGCACCCAGGGCTCCAGCTGCTCACCGCTGCCCGCGTCATGTCACCCATGACACAGCTCACCTTACAGTGACGCAGCAGGGCTCTTGCTATGCACAACAGCTGCTCACCGCTGCCCGCGTCATGTCACCCATGACAGCTCACCTTACAGTGACGCAGCAGGGCTCTTGCTATGCACAACAGCTGCCCGCGTCATGTCACCCATGACAGCTCACCTTACAGTGACGCAGCAGGGCTCTTGCTATGCACAACAGCTGCCGTTCCCCAACGGAGAAATTGTCTCCGTTCTCCATTACTTCAGATTCAAGTTTCAGAGGTAGCTGGGCAATCTAGAAAGACACCAGAGGTTAGAAGTGTGAAGATACAAACCAAACCTTTCAGAATCCATGGTGTAGGGGCTCACACAATACTCTAATACTTAGGAGGCTAAGGCAGGAATACTAGAAGTTTAAGTCACTATATACAGTGAGACCCTATCTTACACACACACACACACACACACACACACACACACACGCACACGCACATGCACACACGCTCACTCACACACTCACACACACACACTCACACACACACACACACGCACACACACACATGCACACACGCTCACTCACACACACACACACACACACACACACACACACACACGCACACACACGCACACACGCTCACACACACCTCCACCTCCCACCCTCTGACCAATGCACAAAAAGAAAGAAATTATTCTGAAACAGATGAAAAATAAGTACTCTGGGTCATCTAAAAGACCCACGTGGTCACACATGTCTTAAGGACCTATACTATCTAGGGCAATTCATGTTTGCAATATGTAATTCTGTTAGTTTCCATCCCATGAAAATATCTCAGAAATGTAAGATCCTATTGGATGTGGGTCCTTAGGTTTGGTTCTAAAAATATAGTTTTTCAAGACATGGAGGTTGTACTGGCTGGTTTGTGTGTTAACTTGACACAAGCTGGAGTTATCACAGAGAAAGGAGTCTCCCTTGAGGAAATGCCTTCATGAGATCTAGCTATAAGGCATTTTCTCAATTAGTGATCAAGGAGGGAGGGCCTAGCCCACTGTGGGTAGTACCATCCCTGGCTGGTGGTAGTCTTGACTTCTATAAGAAAGTATGCCAGTAAGCACATTCCTCCATGACTTCTACATCCACTCCTGCCTCCAAGTCCCTACCCTGAGTTCCTGTCCTGACTTCCCTTGGGGATGAACAGCAATGTGGAAGTGTAAGCTGAATAAAGCCTTCCCTCTCCAACTTGCTTCTTGGTCATGATGTTTTGTGCAAGAATAGAAACCCTGACTAAGACAGAGTCCCACTCCCCAAATCCACACTGGCAATCTTTTCTTTTTCTAAGCATCATGGAATCTCTTCTTCAGATGAGATTGCGTCTACTCTATGTAATATGGAAGCAAGGCTCATCTAACTGACCGGGGCAGTGGATACTGAATTCAGGCTACAGTTCCACTCAAGACCAGCAGTGCCCATCTGCAGACTGGCTACTGGCAAGGTCTGCTGAGTTGCTCCATGACATCTGTCATAATAGATGACATAATAGAATCAGCAATAAATTATAGATCTTTTGTGTACAGAGAATTTATTAAGTTCTGACTAGTTATCATTAATATATTTTCAGTCTATGGTGAGTATGGGGCCAATATGGCCATGAGCATTGTGGGAGGTAGGCCTGCGAGACCAACTTTAAATTTTTGTTTATTACATTTTTTGTGTGTGTATGAGTGTGTGCCTGCACGTATGTATATGTTACTGTGTGTATATGTGTGAGTGTGTGTGTGTGTGTGTGTGAGATACTGTAAGTGTGACAGTCAGACAGCCATGGGAGTCAGTTCTCTCCTTTCTCCACGTGATCCTGGGACTTGAACTCAGGTGGTTAGAGACGTGGTGGCAAGCCCTTTACCAGTTGAGCACATCACTGTATCACACATTGACTAGGATGCATGTGAAAAGCCTATAAACTCCTGCTGAGAAGTATTCTCCCACAGACATCCTGGGGTGGGAGGAAAGGATGGTTGCTAGGAGAGGGAGCCAGAACAGAATGCAGCACATCCATATTCTCAGCCTTGTGATGCCAGCACGGCCCTCCCTCGGTTCCACTTACACATTCCTTCATGTGCGTTCTCTCTAGAGCATCCCAGATCTGGTCTTCTGTGTACTGGTTGAAAGGGTCCAGGTTTGATCTAGGAAGAAGTATAATAGAAACTGCCAATGTTTAACAAACTACATTTTTTTTTTTGAGACAGAATTTCTCTATGTATTCCTGCTGTCCTGGAACTCACTCTGCTGGCCTGACCAGGCTGGCCTTGAACTCAAAGATCTGCCTGCCTCTGCCTCCCAAGTGCTGGGATTAAAGGTGTGCACTAACTGTCTGGCAACAAACCACATTTCAATGGCTGTCTGTGGTTAAACAGCACACACAGAAAACTGGATATCAACTCTGAAGGTCATAGACCTCCTCCCCTCCCCCCCTCCCCCATGGAGTCACAGGACAACACCTGAGATTGGGGCTCCCTGTTTTATAAAACAAGCTTATTTTAATTACTCAACATAAGTTAGCTGTAAAAAAAATTATAAATACAGATATGAAAACACAAAAGAAACAGCAGTGTATTTTATCACCTCTGACACCTGGAAACATGATTTCCTTCAAATATATCCCTCTTTATGAACAAACATAGAAAACGCCTTTTTTTCCTTACTTGTTATCTGAGAATTTTATGTAAGTATTTTGGTCACATTCATGCTGTTTACTTTGACTCCTCCCAGATCCAAGCCCCTTCACAACCCAGCCAATTATGTACTTAAAAACAACAATAACGACGACGACAACAACAACAACAACAAAAACCATCAAGAACAATTTGTGTTACCCACATATTCTTGGATGTATTCTTCCACTGGAGAATGGTCTCCCAGCAGTGCCCACCTCCCCTCTCTACACTGGAACTTTGTCTGGCTTGAGCTTGCCCAGGTCTTGTGTATGCTGTTTCAATTGCTGTGAATTCATATGTGTAAAAACCTGCTCTGCCCAGAACACACTGCTTCCTATAGTCATCCTGTGGCTCTTACAATCATTCTTCCCCTTCTGAGTCTGCAGTGGTCCCTGAGCCTGGGAAGAGGGGCTGTGATAGAGATGTTTCCCATTCAGGGATGAGCACCCTACTGCCTTTTTTTCTCTGCACTTTGACCATTTGTGGGTCTCTGCATTAACCACCATCTTCTCTGATGAGGGGTAAGAGGTGGACTACTCTCCAGGTGTAATGATGACCCATTAGAAGTCGGTTTAATATTATGTCCACTTAGGACAGTAACAGTAGTAGATGCTACATCTACTAATAATAGTAGATGCTCCTCTAGGACCTATGACATGTCTAGCCACAGGTTCTTGGAACCAATAAAGATGCCATGTATAGGTTTCAACTTTGGAGCAGCCCTTAAACAGTCAGGTGCTGGCTGGTCACTCCATGCTATTAGGTCACTAATGTACCTTGGGCATGCCTTACCGGACAAGTCACTGTTGTAGTTCACAGGGTTCACACATGGGGAAGACCGGCGATTCCTTTGCTTTTCCAGTAGCATGTCCTGTGACTTAAGTGTGTGGTGTCCTCAGAAATAGTGTCATACAGTCAAGTTCCGAAAAGCAGTCAAGAGCATTGGCAATAGTAATGCTTCTTTGGGGAGGAGTGAGGTAAGGGGCCTCCAAAAAACATACTCCATTCCTGGCACTGGCTTTTTATCTGTTAGCCTCTGGTGTCCAGTAAGGGCATTTTGCCCTGTTATAGGGTAATTCCATTTAGACATTTTGTATATGTATATATTTTAGAAAGGTTCTACAGGTAGCTTCATATTTTTTTAACTGGTGGTCATCTCTCCCTCAGCTACCCTTCTCTGTTTCATGACTTTGCTGTAACTCACTATACTGCTGCACTTCATCTCCCTTCCCTTGAAATACACCTGTAGGAGGAGCTAAGGTGGGAGGAGCTAAGGTGGGAGGAGTAAGGAGAAGAAGAGGAGAGGTAAGAAGAGGGAGAGGAAGAGCTGGAGAAGGCAGAGATGTAAGAGGATGGAGAACCACGAAGGTATGGAGAGCAGTCGTGGGTAACAACTTATATTTAGGTTAGCTAATTGGGAAACAATTTTAATTGTATGTGCATATTGTTATTGAGCATTACTAAATATATAAAGCCTTTGATTAATATTTAAGCATTAGAGTCTCATTTTCCTACTGGGCCTGCATGGATGGCAGGATGGTCTGGGCAATGCCCAGCCTTGTGGAGACAGTGTGGAAGATTGGCAGAGCCAGGTGTCTCATGGGTGACAGAGCTGGTGTTTCTGGCTGGCCGTTTCTAGCTGTGGTACGCAGCAAAATATGGCAACTGAGCTAGGCAGAGCCGCTGCAGCTTAGATAGTCAGCTTGACCAGCAGCCGTTTTAAAAATATCTCCCACTACATACACCGACTTAATTTCCTGATCTCTGTGGCTATTTCTAATGGAACACACATATCTGGAGACTCAAGTGAGAAAAATGCCTATGACATCTGCCTTCTTAAGTCTATGTTACCTCACCCAAAATAACTAATTTCAGTTCTACCCATTTACCTATAAAATGTCATATAAAAATCTTTAAAAGTTATTTTATTTGATGGGTGTTTTATGGCATGTTTGTACACTGTGTACATGCTGGTGTCCATGAAGGCCAGAAGAGGGTGTTGAATCCCCTGGAGTTATACACAGTTATATGCTACCACATGGGTGCTTGGAATCAGACCCGGGTCCTCTCGAAGAGCAGTCAGTATTCCTGACCACTGAACTATCTTTCTGGCTCTATTTCATTTTTTCTGAAGAGCTGAATAACATTTTGTTGTGCAAATGTATCACATCCATTTATCATCTGACGGATATGTAGGTTGTTTTCTATAGTGAATGAAGCAGCAGTGAACATGGATGCATTTGACTTTTGAAAACTGTTTAGTTCCTTGCCCCATTTTGTTTTGTTTTGTTTTGTTTTGCTCTGTTTTGAGACAGGCCTGGGACCCAGAGATCCACCTACCTCTGACTCTTAAGTACTGGGATTAAGGGTGAGCTACCATGACCAGCTTCATGTCCCATTTTAAAAAATGAGTTGTGATTTCGAGGCCAGCCTGGTCTACAGAGTGAGTTCCAGGACAGCCAGGGCTACACAGAGAAACCTTGTCTCAAAAAACAAAAACAACAACAAAAAATGAGTTATTTTTTTGGTGTTTAAGTTTTTGTTTTGTTTTGGGTTTTTGGTGGGTTTTTTGTTTTTGTTTGTTTTTTAGTTCTTTGTATATTCTAGATACCTATTCAATATAATACATGAAGTCTTAGCTTAGTGCAATAAGACAACTGGAGGAGATCAAATGGAAACAAACAAGGAAGGAAGAAGTCAAAGTATCTCTATTTGCTGGTGATATGATTTTATACCTAAATAACCCTAAAATTTCACCAATAAATTTCTATAGCTGATAAATACTTTCAGCAAAGTAGCAGAATACAAAATTAACACATAAAATCAGTAGCTTTCCTATATACAAATGACAAAGAAATCACGGAAACACCACCTTCCCAACAGCCTCAAAATATATATGTGTTTGTGCATGTGTGCGTGTGTGTAAGATAACTCTAACCATGCAAGTGAAAGACTTACATAATAAAAACTTTAAGAAACTGAGAAAGAAACTGAGGGGATAGCAGATGGAACAATCTCCCATGCTCATGGATCAATAGGATTAACACAGTAAAAATGGCCATTCCACCAAGAGCAATCTACAGATTCAACGCAATCTCCATCAAAATTCCAACACAATTCTCAGAAACTGAAAAAACAGTTTTCACCACCATATGGAAACAAAATCCCCAGGATGGCTAAAAACAATTTTGAATAATAAAAGAACCTCTGTAAGTATCACTATCCCCAATGTCAAACTGTACTACAGAGTTATAGTAATAAAAACAGCATGTTGTTGGCAATAAAACAGACATGGTGATAAATGGAATCTAACTGAAGACCCAGACGTAAGTCCACATACATGAGAACACCTGGTTTTTGACAAGCCAAAAATACACAGTGGAGAAAAGACAGCATCTTTAATAGATGGTGCTGGTCAAATTGGATGTCTCCATATAGAAAAATGTAAATAGATCCACATTTATCATCCTATACAAAATTCAACTCTACAGGGGATCAAGGACCTCAACATAAGCCCAGATATTATGAATCTAATAGAAGAATATCCTGGGTAGTTTTATATCAACTTGGCACAAGCTAGAGAGTCAGAGAAGGGGAACCTAGATTGATGAAAATGCCTCCATATAACTGGGCTGTAGGAAGCTTGTAGGGCATTTTCTTAACTAGTGATTGATGTAGGAGGCTCAGGCCACTGAGGATGGAGTCACCCCTGGGCTGCTGGTTCTGACTAGTATCATAAAGTAGGCTGAGCAAGCCATGTGCATCCAAACAGTTAAGCAGCACTCTTCCATGGCCTCTCCTTAGCTCCTGCCCTGTTTTGAGTTCCTGTCCTGACTTCCTTCAAATGACGAAGGCATAAACCCATAAAGCCTTCCCTCCCTAACTTACTTTCGGCCGTGGTACTTTATCACAGCAATAGTGAGCTCAAATAAGACAGAGTATGAAATAGGCTTGAACTCAGTAACACAGGAAAAGACTTTCTGAAGACAGCACTGTTAGCTCAGGCACTAAGAGCAACAATGAATAATGGGACCTCATAAAATTGAGAAGCTTCGAGCATAGGAGAGAACAGCATCATCCAGACAAATTCCAGGCTATAGAATGGGAAAAGATTTTTGCCAATTACAAATTTGAGAGAGGATTAGTATCTAAAATATGTTAACGATAAAAAAATTTAAAAATGGGACACAGATCTAAAGTTCTCAAAAGAGGAAACACAAATGGCTGAGGACCACTTAAAGAAATGCTCAGCATCCTTAATCATCAGGGAAACGCAAATCACAACTACTTTGAGATTTCATCTTACATCAATCAGAATGGCCAAGATCAGTAAGACAAATGACGGTTCAAGCCAGCAAGGATATGAAGAAAGGGGAACACTCAACCATTGCTAATGGGATGTAAATTTGTACAACCACTACAGAAATCAGTGTAGCAATTCTCAGGAAGCTGTTGTGCTTACACCCAAAGGACTCTGCATTCTACTACAGAGACACTTTCTCAACCATGCTCATTGTTGCTCTATTTATAATAGCCAGTAATTGGAAACAGCCTACATGTCCATCAACAGATGAATGGATAATGAAAATATGGTGATTTACACAGTAGACTATTGTTCAGCTGATTGAAAAATGCAACTATGAAATTTGCTGGCTGGTAAAATGGGTAGAACTATAAAAAATCATCCTGGGTGAGCTAACCCAGACCCCAAAAGACAAATATAGTATGTATTCTCTTATAAGTGGATGACAGCTATTAAACCTTCAGTAGGAACACTACTATCTGTAGAAGCACAGAGGTTAGGTAGAGAGTAAGGGACGAGCAGGTGGGGATGGCTCTCTAAAGGAAGGGTAAATAGAATATATAGTTAGAAAACATGGAGACTGGAACCTGAGGATTAAATGAAGATGGGGAGGGAAGAGTATGGAAGGGAAGGAACATGGGGATGGACAGCTAACACTAAGGGCCTTCTGAAGGCTCGAATAAAAACCTACTACAGTAGAAGTGTCTTAAAGTATATACATATATGGAAAAATCGAAAGGAGGTAATAATGGAGGAGATGAAGTCCCAATAAGACATTTCTTGTCACCAAGTGAAATGTCCAATGCCAGGAATGGGTTACATCGAATTGAGTTGTTGGTCAAAGGAGCACCATGGAAATCCCCAAACAACTCAGCTATTGCCAAGGCTATCAGTTGTCTCCACAAACTGATGATATGTCCTATTGTTAAAGACAACACTCATATATCTCCGTGGCACAGAGAAGTTGAGCTGTAAATCCAGCTACAAATCCTTTGATCTACAATGATCCACAGTGGTGACCTGTCTGCAAGATATGCTGGTACATGCGTGGCACAAACACTGTGTATATAACCAACCACTATCAGATTGGATTTAAGGCCTGCTCCATGAGATAGGGCCCATGCTTGACACTGCTCAGGTGGCCAAGAACTTAAGACTGGAAAGGCCATGGATCTAAAAAGAATCCAAATATTTATTGTTCTGCTAAAAGAACATTGCAATAAAATGACTCCAGAGGACATTCTGCTATACCCATCTATCAGTGTCTCACTCAGTCACCATTAGAGAAGCTTCTTCCTGAAGTAGATGGGAACTAACACAGAGACCACAACTGGACAATGTGCAGAGTGAGAGACTTGGGAACACTCAGCCCTAAATCTGAGGGCTTCATCAAATCCCTTCCTTCAAGGTTCAGTGACTTATGCAGAGGAGGAGGCAGCAGAAAGACACAATAGGACTGATGTACGTATGAACTCAGACTGTGGCAGCATGCATACAGCCTATAGCTCCCATTCCCAGCCAAGAAGCTATCTCCAACTAACAACTGCCTGCAAAGGCAGTTTCCTCAAGGGAGTCTATTTGGGTTTACAGACCACACTTAAGGGCAGGCCCCATGCCCAGCAGCAGGTGAACAACACAAAATGAATGCAAACGTATTTTTAAAGACACTTTTTGTCTCATATTGCTCTGTTTTCATTTTTTTTATTTTACAGATCTTTTGCCTGTATATTATGGTTTCCAATTATGTGTTTTTATGGGGTTTGTGCACACATTTGTGTATTGTGTCTGCATATGTATGCTTTTTTTCTTCTTCATTTATTTTGTTTTATGCTGGTCTTTCTATTTCCCCATTTAAGAGAGAGAGAGAGAGAGAGAGAGAGAGAGAGAGAGAGAGAGAACGAAGTTGGAAGTTAAGGAGATAGGACGATCTGAAAGTGAGGGAGAAGAACCCATGGTTTGAATATATTGCATAAAAAAAAACCTTTTTTTTAAAAATAATCTCAGAACTCACACCCAAGAACTAATCACAATGATCAGCCTGATTTCCCAGCGCAGCCTCTTCGCCTGCTGCAGGGAGCTGGAGCAGTGGACACCAGAGTCATAACCACTCCCTAGTCCAGCACTCTCAGAAGAATCCCACTGAGATGTATAGATACACATTAAGAACTCTTGACACTCTCATTCCACTCTGATCTCCCTAAACCAACACCTCTTAGTCCTCTCTCAGCTCAAGCAGTATCTTGTTTATGAGACATCTCAATTTTGCCTGCCATTCCATTGGCACTGACATTAAGGTCAGACCTCTTTCCTGTGGAGGGAAGTCACCCCTAGACTCCCAAAAGATACTGTCTATTCTGTCCTGGGCTGGGGCCAGCTTTCTGGTAAAGGAAAGACGCTTTACACGAGGGTCTAGGGTCAAGGTGCAATAGTCCTTTACTAACATTTTAGCTGAGAACCTGCTGAATCTTTGGGGAAATTCTCAAGGGACATCTGCAAAGACCGATCGGTGACAGCTGGGTTCAGCACTTGTGCTGGCTCTATGGTTGTAGGCAGAAGTCTCCAAACTCAGTTCCAAATAAAATGCTTAATCCTGAAAAAGACCTGAAGCCCAACAGGTGGCAGCAAAGTAAGCCAAAGTTAATTATCTTTGTGTCACTTACAAGAACTTGTTGCCTAAGTACCAGAGGATATTGGTGAAGTGTAATCAAGAGCTCCAGCACATGACATCACCAGGAGGAGAAAATGCTGAAGTAAGGACTCAGCAGTGTTGACTCTGGGAACACGGGTGAGAATTCAGCTTATTTACTGCTGTGCACTAAGTATCTGTATGCCTGCAGATTTTGTTTAACCAATCACACCTTCAATGTGAAGTGAGACCTGTAGGAAGTGACTAGGATTTTCTCTAAGTATGAGGCCTGGAAGCACACACCTTTAATCCCAGCATTCAGGAGGAAGAAGGTAGGCATACCTCTCAGTTTGAGGTTAGCTTGGTTTATATAACCAGTTCCAAGCCAGCCAAGACTACAAAGAAAGATGCTATTTTTAAAAAAAAAAAAGATAAAAGAAAAGAAAGATTAGGTCCATAGGATGGGGACTCGCTACCTGGAGCAGGCTGATCTGGACAAACAGCTGACAACAGGCCACTGCCGGGCACAGCCATATCCACCGGGATTGGCCAGTCAGGAAGCCAGCACAGCTGTGACAGTTCCATCATCGCTGAGCCAAATACTGCCATCACTGTCATTCTGTCTCTCACTGTGGGGTTTGGTCTCTGCATTCTTGGAGACTTTCTGCATTATGATTCATTTTATGTCTTTTCCCAAGAAAGTATGAAGGAAAGTTCTAAACTTAGCATTTCTGGCCACTATTTGGAAGTCTTCCTTATATTATGAAGATTGTTAAACATGGGTAAACACAGAGCTAGAAATTCTTGGGGGCATCTGCCCCTGAGCAAACTCAAACAGTATAACTGGTAAAGGGTAAACAGAGACAATGGACAAACTCCGACTGTCCAGGAGGTTACAGACTCAAGCCTCTCTTTATCATATGTTAGAGCTCTCTGAAAATGCAGTTTAAAGACGGGGATCATACAGGGTATGGCACTGGAGGAATAGAACTCAGTGAATAAGATGGACTGACTAAAATAACTTCTACTTTACAGCACAGATGATGAAACAACATAGTAAAGGAGTTAGGTGTTAGTAATAAAAAAATCAAACCCATAATCTGTACTTCTTGGATAATCATTCTGTCTTTGTTCTGTGAAATCTGTATAATAAATACAGTCAGTCAGAGCTCCAAGATTCCCCCAACCTCCTTACCTGACTGACTCACTCCTCCCTCCCCTCACCAACTCCTTATCTCCTCTGTGGGCCAAAGGCTGGGGAGGGCCCCTGGTCCCTGACCTTAGCAACCTGACTACAAAAGCTTTCATCTGTTACCTGAACACCTTTGAAAACCAACTGCCATGCATGCTGCTGCTTGCTAGGCTGCTGGCCCCACCTTGAGGTTAAGGTATAGAGTGAGAATGCAGACTGGACTCAGGACCAAAGCCTTTCAGGAGCTGTCCTGGCTCTGGTCCTCCAGTGACATCGCCTCTCTCTCACTCTCAATGGTGTCAGAGTGTTATGCTGGAGGTTCCCAAAACAGCTTCAGTTCCCAGACCAGAGGAAAGGGGGTGGTGCACCATTTGTGCTCCTGTCATTGGCCAGGCTTGGAACTTACAGTATGCTTATGAATTTATTCAATCTATATCACAATGGCCCTTAAAAGTATCTCCATTTTAGGGGTGAGAAAACAGGCTCAAGACTGGTAACCTGTTAAGATGTCATGGGACAGACATCTGAGCCAAAATCTCTCTGATCTCTGGGACCTCTATGGCAGAGCCTTACTGAGACACTTGGTTAATTAAGCAGCATACACAGCAGAAGCTATGCATAGGAATAGGAATAGGAATCACAGACTCATGGGAAACACAGGACCCAAGGCCATGGGGTTTCCACCCCATGTGATAGCTCTGCCATCATGCAGTCCTAGCCAGGCTCTCACCTTACGGTGCCACTGAAGAGCACTGGCTCCTGAGGAATGATGGCCAGTTTGCTTCGGAGGTCGGCCAGGCCGATGTCACTGATTCTTACTCCATCAATCTTGATGCAGCCTCCAGATAACTCCACCAGACGGAAGAGGGCCATCCCCAGAGAGGACTTCCCTGGGGAGTAAGAGAAAGCAGAAGAGTAGCTATGTGAGTAACTTCTGGAAAGATAAAATTGGTTTATTGTGATGGCTAACATCAACGTGACTACACATGAACCAACTAAGCAGTTAAGCACCTGGTGGAGGGTTTTCTTGATTGGCTCCTTCGAGGTGGGAGACCCACCTAAGTCTGGTCCACACCTTCTGGTGGCAGCCCACATAAAAGGACATGAAAGAAGGAAGCTTTTGCTTTTTGCCCTCTTGCCTTCCCTCTCCATGGCAAGTTTATCCTTTCCTGCATTAGAACCTACTTCCTAGGGAAGTCCATATACACTGATAGCCATTGAGACATACAGCCTTGTGGACTGAACAACTACCAGATTCTTGGCCTTTCTGTCATTTCAGCTATTGATGGCTTAGCTAGGCCACAGTTTATGCCACTCGTAATAAATTCCATACACTTAGATATCCACTCTATCATTCTGTTCCACTAGAGAACCCTGACTCATGCAGATTTGGTATCAGGAATGGTTCTAGAGAAATAGAATTATAAGGATAAAAATTTTAAAGTATCTGCTGGAATAGGCTTTACAATCTGCCAATACTTACAGTTACTGATGGCTCTCCTAGAGACACAGCATGCTTGAAATCCATGGTGGGAACTATTTAAATAACCCATTGAGTTTGTGCCACTTCAGCTCCCCATTCTATACCCAGACGTTCTACAGCCTTTTCCAGGGTCTCGCCTGGTGAGAGCCCCCCCCACCCCCGACCTCACCCAGGTCTTTTCTGTAACCCAGCAGATCTAGCCTGGGTCCAACAACCAGGGCAGTGGCCTAGTCTGGGGTCAGGATCCTCCTTACCTGTCCTACAAACCACAGGAGTCTCCCACATAATACCCAATCATTTTGCACAGACCTATTCACTCTGCCCACCCCATTTCACCCCATCCAAGCAATTTCCAACCTCTAGACTGAACCCACCCCAATATCTTTTCTTCTCCCTGACCCTGTCCATCTATAACAAACTCAGAAAAAAATATGAAAGGAAGTCTACATGGCCAGATCTCATCACAACATGAACACCAACAATACACACAACCAAGTCAGTTTCTTCTCCACGAAACCTAGCAGCCCTGTAGCTATGCTTGCCAGTGAGAATTACCCAGATGAACTGCAGGGTACAGAACTTAAAAGAACAATCAGAAACCCCATCAATGAATGAAATCAAGGAGAACAAACGTCCAAGTGAAGCCAGAAAAAATACAGACAGAAGGCTGGTGGATGTGATGAACAGGACCCAGAACCTGAGAACAGAATTCAATCTGGAGACAGAAACGGTGAACAGGACTCAGGCTGAAAGGAAGATGGAACTGAAAAACCCCAAAGCCCAAGTAGGAAATGCAAAAGAAAGCCTTACAAGTAGAACAGGTCAGGCAGAAGACAGAGAATCAATCCGTGAAGACAAAACAGCATCTAGATCAACTGGATCTGTTCCCCTGCAGAAACAAAACCCATCTATCTGCACCTACAAGAAACAAAACTTAGCTTTAAACATCACTGCCTCAGAGTAAAAAAATGACAGAAGAACCCCAAGCCAGCAGGATCAGGGAGCAACAAGGCATTGCAATCTTAAACCTGACAAAACAGACTTCAAACTAAAACTAATCAGAAGAGGGGAAAAACGGAGACTTCATCATAATCAAGGGAACAGTTAACCAAGATGACATCACTATCCTAAACATGCAAACCAAACACCAGGACACCTGATTTCATTTAAAAAAAATCTACTACTGGGGCTAAAGACACAGATAAATACCAATTTCTGAAATTAAATGAAAATTAAAATACAACACAGCAAAACCTCTGGGACACACTGAATAGTCCTACAAGGGACATTTTTTACTTGAAAATGCCTACATTTAAAAAATTAGAAAGTATACAAATGGCTTAATGATGCAACTCAAAAAGTGAGAAAAACAAGAACAAACCAAACCCAAATCTAGCTCCCTCACTGGCACGACACACTTCAAGGACGGACACTGTTGTCATGTGGCTCATGTATTAAGCTTTACCATGGCTCCTTGGATTATCCTTCCTCTGAGGCACACCAACTGTTGTCCCTTCTACATTGACCTTTCTGCCAAACACAAAACAGTTAATGTTGGTATCCACGGCCAGCTTGGCAAACCAGCTCCAAACTCAGGAATGTCACACATAGGCGACATCTGTTGCCATGACAAACCTGCATACCTTCTTAGAGCCCACTCCTCACACTCACCTGGGAACCACCTACATCACAGCCTAGCTAAAAGTCTAATAAAATAATAATAAATAATAAAATAATAATAAAAGCCTAGATAATAATAAAATAATAATAATAATAAAAGCCTAGATAAAAATTTTCCTACCTTTGACCCCTTTTCCCTTGTCTTTCTCTCTCTCCCCTTTGTCCCCATTCTTTCCTAATAAAACCTCTACCAAGAGGAACTGCTTTGGCCTGGTGTGGTCTATCCCCATACTAGCTACCAATCCAACACAACAGTTAAGAATGGTCTCAGCTAGCCAGGCAGTGGTGGTGCACACCTTTAATCCCAGCACTTGGGAGGCAGAGGCAGGTGGATTTCTGAGTTTGAGGCCAGCCTGGTCTACAGAGTGAGTTCCAGGACAGCCAGGGCTACACAGCGAAACCCTGTCTCGAAACAAAAAACAAAACAAAACAAAACAAAACAAAACAAAACAAAACAAACAAACAAACAAAAAAGAATGGTCTTGGCCTCCAAACCCTTAACAGCAGTTTGGTGACTTCTGAAAGGAGACTGATGGGCCATCTAACTCATCCCTCTTCTTGTTACTCTGGACATTTTTCTGGGACTGTGATGGCTAATCTTGGTTGTCAACTTGATTAGAACTGGAGTTAAAACCACAAAATTTTTGCTTCTTAAGATCCATTTCTAAATCAAATCTTTGAGGTAGGAACCATAAGGTCTTTAATCCAGATCTTGAGGTAGGAAAACACCTTCAAAACAGATCTAATCTAGACCACCCCTAGTGCTGGAAGCCTATATTATATTATACAGTATATAAGGACAAGGAAGAAGGAAGTGCTGTGTTTTGTCTGCTTGCCCTTGCCCTGTTAGCAAGTCCACTCCTTCACTGGCATGAGAACCTACTTCCTCAGGATTCCAACATCTACTGAAGACCAGCCGAGACATCCAGCCTCATGGACAGAACTACTACTGAATTTTGAACTTTCTGTTCACAGCCAGCCATTGTTGGATTAGCTGGACTGAAGCTTGCAAGTCACTCTGATAAATCTCCTTTCTATACAGACTCTGTATTATGAATTCATTCTTTAAGTTCTGATACTCTAGAGAACCCTGACTAGTTCAGGAACTCAGAACTAAAACTGCTGGGGTAAGGGCTCCTTTGCATCAGTTAACTTTGTCTCATTAGTACTTTAAAAAAAATTAGAGAAATTTCAGAGCCACTTAACATCCCTCAGGATCAACTTGATCCTTTGGCTGCTGTAGCACTCCAAAGTAAAGAGAACTAGATCTGACAGCTGCTCAGGATAGGATCCGAGCCCTCATTCAGAAAAAAAAAAAAAAAAAAAAAAAGGCTTCACAGAACATTTTACCAGCTTTTAAACTTTTTAGTGAAGTTTCTCCTTGGATCAGATGACTGTCATTATTAGTTCCACATTAGAACATGGCTACCCTGGTTAGGTCCTCTACAGGGAACCCTAAGGGTCTGGTCTTATCTTACTCTTTTAGCTCTTTGTCTAACCTACTGTTTTCAAAAGCTTCTCCAGGAAGACTTGAGGACAACCACATAATCCACCACAGCCAACAAACTGAAACTCTCTTCCTGCTACATGAAGTAAACACAATTCCCCCACCCCCATATCCTGAAGACAGACCCCCAGCAACCCAACTCTGTCCCAGCCCAGCAGGAACAGCCAAATGAACACAGTATTCCTTTCTTTTGATGCCCTAGGGGCCTGGCTGATAACCCAGAAACCTCAGAGCAGAGATAACATCTACAGGCAGTTCAGGATACAGGAAGTTTCCAGTGAGCAGATCAAATACCTCCATTGGTATTTAAAGCACTGAGACTGCAGGGAAACAAATATGTGGATGGTATCTTCCAACCTCAAATACCCCTTTACAGACTATGGAACAAGTCCTCTTGCATCTACACATATGATTTTGTTGGATCTAAAGATCCAAAACCAGGGGATATGCTCCCCCAGAAACACTCACAGATGGGATTTGCTGCAATAACATGAGGTTTATTGACGATAAGATGATGACAACTAGTATACTGGGGTTCTCCTGCATACAGGCAAGAAGAACCCTGAATTAAAGCTAAGGGCAGCTTATATACCATTCTTACAGAATTTACGAGGACAGTTATACAATTACCTCTTAAACAATAACCACAAAGGCTAAATTTCAAATAGCCATTTCCAGGCCTGGTTTCCATTCCCAGGCCCAGTTGCTAAGTGACTCAAATTTGCACCTTATCTTTTACAACAAAGAGGGTCAGCTTAAGAAGCTTCTGTTTACCCAAGTTTTACTGTGTTAAGGGCCCAAAAACTCCTATCTTGGGTCTTTCTTCCTGGAATGTTTGAGTCTTTGAAATGTGCTTCTTCTGGGATGTGTCCCTGGGGGAAGTTAATGTTTGAGTTTAAAACCAAAATCGGAGCTTCTTATTAATCTTAAGTTTCTACATTTTCCGCTCCTGCCAAGAGACAAGAGACTACCGCCCTTCATTGTTCTGACCAAATGACAAAATGCTTCTGCAAAGATCTGTCTCTCCTTCATTTCCTGGTCTCCTCAATCAATCCCAGTCTAACCACCTGCACATCTGAAGGCCTTCCTCATTTCCCTTTCCTTGTGGCAGACCTTAGGGTTGGAATACGGCTACTGAACTGAATGAATTAAGTTCCGTGGGTTCAACTGAGGCCCTGAGTACCAGGAGCCAGGTACCAGCACCGACTGTCAGAGACACAGAGAGTGTAGTTATCATAAAAGGCAGCATAAGCAAAGTCATGTCCACAATAGGCCAGGCCAGGCAAAGTGATTTTTATAATGGCATGAGTCATATGAACCTTTGGTACTAATCAATCATGGTGTTTCTAAGTATGATACAGATAAGATTTTTCTGCTGGATTTTTCTTTGGTCTGTGTAAGTAGAAAAATTCTTAAACAAACTGAAGAAAGACTACACTGGGTCACAGCAATTAGGAATCATGCATGGCCTGTGAACCAAGAATCTAAATCTGAGCCACTTTGCAGACCCAAACCCCTTGAATGAGAGATGGAAGGGTCCCCTGAGGAAAGATCTTGATGTTTACTGTTACCTTTGTAAGGATGTAATTTGAATGTAAGAATGTAATTTCAG
Organism: Rhabdomys pumilio; assembly: GCA_030674055.1. Classification (NCBI taxonomy): domain Eukaryota; kingdom Metazoa; phylum Chordata; class Mammalia; order Rodentia; family Muridae; genus Rhabdomys; species Rhabdomys pumilio. The sequence goes on from JANHMN010000011.1 coordinate 6,118,218, forward strand.
GTCTCAGCTTGAACTTAAAATTAAGAGATCTTTACATTTGAGTTTCAGTTTACACTCAAACTTAGCTGCCCCTGAGGAACATCCCAGGAGAAGCACATTCCAAAGACTCAAACAAACTTTCCAGGAAGAAAGACCCAAGATAAGAGTTTAATAGAGAGATGAGCCCTTAACACAATAAACCTGGGTAAACAGAAGCCACTTAAGCTGACCTTCTTTGTTGTAAAAGATAAGGTGCAAATCTGAGTTACTTAGAAACTGGGCTTGGGCACGACTGTTTGAAATCCTTTATGGTTATTGTTTGAGAGGTAATTAACTGTCCTTGTAAACTCTGTAAAAAATGGTATAAAAGCTGCTTTTAGCTCCAACTCAGGGTTCCTCTTACCTGCGCATAGGGGAGCCCCAGAATACTGGCTATTATCATCAATAAACCTTATATATTATTGCAGCAAATCCTGTCCATGAGGGATTCTGGGGGAGTGCATCTCCTGGTTTTGGATCTTTAGGTCCAACAACTTTCCCCCCAGTCATTTCTCAGAGAGACCTACAGACTTTTTTCAAGGGTAACCGCACACTGTGGGAAAATAAACTATCATTTGGGGGGGGGTGTCTATTGGATTCTGGTTCAAACTGGAGTCTGGAAGACACCAAGAAATATTTTGTCCCTCTAGTTAAAGTAGAAGTTTACAGTGGTGTAATGGCTGGTTTTGTGTGTCAAGTGGACACAAGCTGGATTTATCACAGAGAAAGTTGCATTAATTGTACGCTTTCTAATTGTGTTAGTGTATTGAAATACGGCATGTCAGTTATGGAGGTCTATCAACCAGTTTGTTTTTTTTTTTTTTTATATGCTGAGTATTACAGAACCTTGGTCTTCTGAAAAAAGCTTGCAAGTATTAGAAAAAGTGAGTTAGGCTTTACACAGAAGCAAGAGGATAGGCTTGATTATTGCTGGTATAACAGCTTTAATTACATTAATTGCTAGCACCACTGCTTCTGCAATTGCTTTGACACAAGAAGTTAGGACAGCTACTTTTGTTAATCATTTAGCAAAAAATGTTACTAATGTGTTAAATATACAAGAGGATTTAGATAGGAATTTGGAACAATGGATTGATACTCTTTATCCTATTCAAATTATTGGAAGTCAGTTCAGAGTTTAAGAGTAAGGAGACATCTCGAATGTCACATCAAATACCATTATGTAGTCATTATAATTAGGAAAAAGTTTAAAGACACTTGCAGTGTATTTGGCATAAGTCTAACACTTCTCTGGATGTTTTAACTTGCATAGTGAGCTTATGAATTTAAAGCATGCTGCGTTGATGCAGCAGATACTGCTGATAAAATTACCCATGGCTGAGGTCAGTATTTCTATTTTGGTCAAGCTTCAAGAATGGCATATATAGCTTGATCATGCTAGCCCTTTTTATCCTGGGAATAATTTTATTCCTGCCCATCGTGTTAAAGCTTGTCTTTAACAACATCAACATATTGGCAGCCAAAGTACACGCCTTGAATCTGAAAATGGACTCCCAGACAGAGTTATTAAATTAACAGGCTGGCAAGCCAAGGACAGGTAAAAGCCGCAACCTTACCAACCTAACACAGAAGTGCATTGCTTTTGATAATGCATATTCCACAGCAGGTAAGGAAGGCATTCTTGTCAGAACAACCTAAGACAGGCTCAGTTTTGTTTATGAAATAAAAAGGGGGAGAGGCAGAGAGCTTTTGGGGCTGCTTGGCAAGTATCTGACATGGGCCAAGGACAAGAAAACAGTCTGCTTGGCAGGAATATGACATTGGCCAAGGACAAGGAAGTGGACTTTAGGCAGGAATCTGACATTAGGCTAGAACAAAGAAGTAATTTCAGGCAGGAATCTAAATCTTAGGTTAGAACAAGGAAGTAGGCTTCAGATATGAAAATGACTTTGGAACAGTCATTTTAGGACAGGGAAGTAGGCTCAGATATTTTGATCATCCTGGTAAGCCCTTAGAAACAGTGATAATGGGACTTTGTTTATTGCCTTGCTTGTTCTTTGACTATTTGCATCTATTGTATTGCTAGTTGCTCAACCTAGAGGACCTTAATACTTGCATGTAATTAAAATGGTATAAAAGCAAAAAAGAGGAGGGGGGATTGGATAGAGGGTTTCTAAAGCGGGGAAATGGGGAAAGCAGATGGTATCCGAAATGTAAATAAATAAAATATCCAATAAAAGAAAGAAAGAAAGAAGGAAGGGAGGGAGGGAGGAAGGAAGAAAGAAAGAAAGAAAAAAAAAAGAAAGCCAGCCAGCCAGCCAGGAGCATTCCTCCATGGCTTCTGCATCCACTCCTGACTCCAAGTTACTACCCTGTGTAAGTTCCAGTCCTGACTTCCTTTGGTGATGAACAGCAATGTGGAAGTATAAGCTGAATAAACCCTTTCCTCCCCAACTTGCTTCTTGGTCATGATGTTTTGTGCAGGAATAGAAACCCTAAGACAGGCAGTGAAGTGATTAGCAGAATTTTGGCTCAAGACTAACTTGTAGTACTAGGTCTAGCAAGTCCATAAACTTATCTTGTTGTTTCCAAGTCTCAGAAAGTCTAGTTGAAATAAATATACTTAGAAGTTTGTAGAAGCCCCACATCAGTTCCATGGCCTATAAATTGAGGACTGTTATGTTTAGATAGGCCAAATAGAAGCCATTGGAGTTACCTTTACTAGGGAAAATAGTACACCACAGCCAATATCCACTCACTGGAAGAATGGGAACAAACAGTTTGAAAGATCCAGAGGTGGTCACAACACATATCTCCCTCTATCTCCTATCCAGGCTGTGCAGAAGACAGACAGGTCCCAGAGGATGAACATGATGATTTTAATTTTAAAGTCTTCCCAGCTGCAGATGCTGTACCAGATGCCGTGTCCTAACTTGACTACACTAACATCTCCTGCTACTTGGTAAGAAACTACTGATCTAGCAAATGCCCTTTTCTCTGTACCTATCTATAAGGACAACCAGAAGCAATATGCTTTTGTTAGCAAAGCCAAAAATATACCTTCACAGTTTTACCTTAAGGGTATATTAACTCTCCAGCCCAGTTGCAAAACTTAGTTGAAGGGATACTGAGGATCAGTCTCTCCTACAAAGATCACATCGGTCCACTACACTGATGACATTAGTTGACTGGACCGAGTGAGCAGGAGGAGCAAACACCTTGGATTTGCTGGTAGCACACCTGTGCATCAGAGGACAGGAAATAAATACAACAAAAACAGAAGGGCCTTCTACCCCAGTGAAGCTTCTACTTCAGGTGGTGTGGAGCATGCAGAGATATCCTTTCCTAGATGAAGGGTAAGCTATTGCACCAGGCTCCTCCTACCAGCAAAAAAGCAGCACAATCCTTAGTGGGTGTGGTGTTCTGAATGAGAATGCCTCCCACCCCAGGTTCACATGTTTGAATACTTGGTTCCCAGTAAGTGGAACTATTTGGGAAGAATTAGGAGGTGTGGACTTGTTGGAGGTGGTGTGTCACTGGAGGCACAACATTCCCGGTTAGCTCTTTGTTGAGGTTTGTTCTGTTGCTACCGATTGTAATGCTAAATTCTATATCTAATGCTCTAAGCCTATGAGTAAATTCTCACGTCTACAAGCTTTTGTTATACAAATCTTGTTCCTTGATTTAAAACTATTAAATAAAATTGGCTATAGACAATGACTGGAGGGATTAGAGATAGCTGGGTTTTTGTTTTGTTTTTTGAGACAGGGTTTCTCTGTATAGCCTTGGCTGTCCTGGAACTCACTCTGTAGACCAGGCTGGCCTCAAACTCAGAAATCCACCTGCCTCTGCCTCCCAAGTGCTGGGATTAAAGGTGTGCACCACCACTGCCCAGCGGTAGCTGGGTTTTGAGTGACCTGGTTGGGGGAGACAAGGGGAGAAGGAAGAAGGAGGAGAGAGAGGAAGCAGCCAAGAGGAGAGATGGACCGTGAGCACATGACCAGAAGAAACAGCACGTATTTGGGGTACACTGCTTGCTGGGAATACCAACAAGCCAGGCCAGCAGTTAGAAGAGTAGATTAGGGGTTACCCTCAATAACTGTCAAAGTCAAATAAAACAGCCATAGTCTATGTCTCATTTATTCATACGCTAGTCAGGGATAAGCTTACTACAGCTCTCTCTGCCTTATGTTTGTGGATCAGAACATAGAACTCCCAGCTACTGCTCTACCACCACGCCTGCCCATCTGAGCCATGTTCCTGCCATGATAGTCATAGATTCAGCCTAAAACCTGTAAGCCCCAATAAACTGTTTCCTCCATAAGCTGCCTTGGTCATGGTGTCTCTTCACAGCAACAGAAAAGCAACTAGGACAGTGGGTCTATGTGGATTCTGGAGACAGCACATTCCTCACCTGGGTGTGTTACTCAGACCCATTTACCAAGGGACTCAGGAAGCTGCAAGCTGAGTGGGGCCTGGAACAGGAGAAGGCTCTTCAACAGGTCCAGGCTGCCGTGCAGGCTGCTCTACCACTTGGGAGCATATGATCCAGCAGACCTGATAATACTTGAGGTGTCAGTGGCAGACAGGGGTGCTGTCTGGAGCCTTTGGAGACCCTTGTAGGTAAATCTCAGGGGAGCCCCTTGGTATTTTGGAGCAAGGCTCTACCATCATCTATAAAGCATTGTTCTCTCTTGGAAACAGTCCTTGGCCGGCTATGAAGCCTTAGATAATAAACTGTCAGGAACCATCTAAGATAGACTAAGGCTGGTAAGTGGTCTTCCTGGAAGTGGCCCATTGTTTTTTGCATGTCATGTTAGCTTGATGGCAAGGTCCTATAAAGACTTCAGCTCGAGATTGCTTTTTGCAGCTGACATGCCTTTCCTGTCATTATTAAATTAATCTAATAATGCCTGAGCATTAGCCCACCCTCTTGATCAAATTTTCTATAGATCAACATAAAGATGAATTTTCATGAATTAATGCTATTTAGATAAATTAATGACTCTTTAGAATTCCTGATTTGATTAAAATAATTTTAGGAAGAAAGTTTTAAGAAATGGCCTTAGTTACTTTGCTAGAATGATATAATAAAGTTAGAATCAAGAATAGAATGTGCCCATTCCTCATATAGTAAGTAAAGGCTGCATAATAAGAAAGACAATGTGTTGGTATCAGGACTGGCTCTGAACCCAGTGACATCACATCTAGGCAACCCCCACATCTGTTGCCAAGGCAACCACCACACGTTCCCAGAATCTACTTGGCTGAATTCCCACTTTTACCTTCGAGAGACTATGTCACTATTCATATAAATAGGCAGAACCCCCTGACCTCTCTCTTTCTCTACCCCCAATTCTTGCCCTCACCTTTGCCCTTATCTTCTGAATAAACTTCACGTGGAACCATTTGGCCTGATGTCGTGAGCACTGAGTTGAACAACATTGGTGCTGAAGACTTTGGGAAGTGCTACTCAGGGGAGCTGCAGAGTTCAGGCAGCCATCCCTGCCTGGCATGATGTGACTGTGAAGCCACCACCGGCTGGTGTGACCTTGCAGGACCAACGCCATGTGGACTGCTGCCACCGCCACTGCAGCCTGCAGCCTGCAGCCACTTCTACACCACGTAGACTGCAGCCTCTGCCACCTGCTGTCACTGCAAGACTCCACATAACTGAAAAGGAGGGATGCCCTTGGAGTCACCAACTAGGACCCTCTTTTGTACCCATAGAATACTTGTCAAAAAAACTAGATCTAACCATCCAGGGATGGGCACCTTGTATTCGTACCTTAGCAACCACTGAACTTATTCAAGAGTCAAAGAAACTAACCTTTGGGTCACCTATAACCGTCCTCTCTTCTCATAGCCTGTCACAGCTCCTAACTTATAAAGGCTTACAGACTCTACCTCTTTCCAGGGTTCTTTCTCTTCAGGTAGCACTAATAGAAGACTCCACACTCACCTTCCAATCATGCCCACCTCTTAATATCTCCAATCGTCTTCCTTGTTAAATACTAACCACTCCCTATCTCACTCCTGCACTGAAGCTTTAGAGGAACTTTTTTTTTTTTTCAAGAAAGGGTTTCTCTGTGTAGTCCCTGACTGTCCTGGAATTCACTCTGTAGACCAGGCTGGCCTCGAACTCAGTAATCCACCTGCCTCTGCCTCCCAAGTGCTGGGATTAAAGGCGTGCGCCACCACCGCCCGGCTAGAGGAACTATTACCTCATCCTTCACACATTCAGGAGGGCATATTGTCTCAGGCCATCTATACCTGGTATACAAATGGTGGTTCCTTTCTATGTGAAGAGGCCAGAAAAGAGGCTGAACTAATAGACCTTACCCATGCCTTCCAGCTGGCATAGGGACAATCCCCCAACATCTACACAGATTCCAAATACGCCTTCAATATCCTCCTGTCCCATGCTGCTAACTGGAAGGAGCGAGGGTTACTTACCACAAAATGAGGATAACTAATGCAAACCAAATTATAGTCATGCTAAAGGCCTCCCATCTCCCCACAGCTATTGGGATTGTTCACTGCAGATCCCACCGGACAGATGACTCTATTGTCACCAAGGGAAACAACCAAGCTGATGAGGCAGCTAGAGCCCTCAGGGGTCTAGACTCATCTCACCCTCCCCAGGACATTCTTACACTGCAATCCACATCCCCACCTACACCTCCTGACACTCGTCAAACTTTGTCCTATCTTCACCAACTCTTTCATCCTAACAGCCAAGCATTGTCTTAGTTTGTTAAGACCCACCTACAGCCTACTCCTGAGGACTTAAGTTTCTTAAAATCTATCACTGCTTCTTGCAAAATCTGCCAGATGTCAGACTCCAACTCAAGGTATCACAGCACCCCTTTTCCTACCCATCAGGCTAGAGGTTCCCTTCCTGGAACTGACTGGCAACTTGACTTTACCCACATGCCCACTGTCAAACGTGCCAATTATCTCCTGGTCTTAGTGGACACCTTTTTGGGGTGGGTGGAGGCATTTCCCACAACTAACAAAAGGGCTCAGTCTCTGAGATCTGATGATCTCCTTCGAGAGATCATCCCCGGATTTGGTGTCCCAGCCTCCTTCCAATCAGACAATGGTCCTGAATTTTTTCCCAGATTTCTCAAATTCTATCTAAGGCCCTAGACATCTCCTGGCATTTTCACATTCCCTACCACCTCAATCTTCAGGTAAGGTAGAGAGAACTAACCGCTCTTTAAAAACCACTCTTGTCAAGCTGTCAGAGGAACTTCATCCTAACTGGGTAAAACTCTTACCTCTGGCTCTTTTCAGGCTACAAGCTCTCCCCAAGTGGCCTCTCCTCATCTCACCCTTTGAACTCATGTATGGACGTCCAGTCCTAACTCCTGGTCTTTCACCTAAATGCTATCCCCTCCCAGAGAATATTACAATTCCTTTCAAGGTAATTCTTGTGACCCCTACAGCTGCTAAACTCAAGGTACTCTCTCATTGAGTCCACCTGTCTCGTCTCAAACCTTTCATCTCTCCACCTAAAACTGACTCTTCTTCATACACATCAACCCAAACAAGACCGTGCTCTGTTAAGCTCCAGAGGACATCGAGATCACCCACCTTGTCACCAATCCCAGAAAATGAGACTCCACTCTGGCAGCCGAGCTTGACCTCTCTGGACTAGACATGGGTTCCTCGTCCTCCCCCTGCTGCTTTTTCCATCCAGGTCAGCCCTTATATCTGGAGATTCGAGGGTCAAGAGACCCCCACAGATAACAGTCTTTCCAAATAGGGTCAGGAAACTGCTCCATAGCCGGATGCCAAGAACCGATCCAAATTGCTGTCATCCCTGTATCTGTTATCCCACCTAAATATTATGATCTCTATACTTGCTTTCTCTTTGACCAGATAGAAGATTATTGTAGAAAATGGCTAGATGATTATGGGGCTGCCCATATTGGTCTTGTCAGATACATATGCTAGCTAGGATTATGGACCAACCATTTCTTCTACCAACACCGAAACACACTTTTTTTCTACATACAAGACCCATGGGATTCCAGGTGGGAGGCAGGAGTTGTTGATAAGCTCTATAGCAAAAATCAACCCAGGTCCCCAATAAGTACCATTCGCATCCAGAGAAAATATGTCTCAACTGCCCAACCTCTAGATATTGGAAAAGTAGGGGAAGTAATCAAACATTCCTCCAAGGTCCTTACCTCTTTGACATCACCCCTCATAAATGGCACTAACTTGTCATTTCACCTTTTGCTTCAGACCTTGACCTCGGCATACCAAACTCCTCAATGTCACCAGACCCGGTTGCTTCAATGATTGCTGGCTATGTGTACCCCCTGGAACTAACTCACAAGTGCCATTTACAGCCTCTCCAGTGATACTGCCAAGCAACTTTACCTCACCTTTTGTCAGCTGCCCTGACTCTTATGTTGTTATGACTCCTAACCTTTCCTCTATCCCTCTTTTTGGCGTAGCAAGCTGGTTTTTTGGTTTTTTTTTTTTTTCTGGTTTTTCTTTTTTCTTTTTTCTTTTTTTTTTTTTTTTTTTTTGGTTTTTCGAGACTGTTTCTCTGTGTAGTCCTGGCTGTCCTGGAACTCACTCTGTAGACCAGGCTGGGCTTGAACTCAGAAATCCGCCTGCCTCTGCCTCCCAAGTGCTAGGATTAAAGGCGTGCGCCACCACCACCACCACCACTGGCTGGGATTTTCAAAAACCCCACAGAAGTGAGCACTCCCTTTCGTAACACCCTTTCTGGTCATCGTCTGGTGTTATTTGCTCCCTGCTCATTAATCTTGTTTCTACATTCCTTCAGTGACAAATACAAAAAATTTCTAACCAAACTATTAATCAGTTCCTGTTACAGGATTACCAGCCGCTGCCCACAGAGTAGCCACTGTCCACAGAGGAACCTGATGTGAACATCCACCAAGTGGACCCTGATGGTGAAAGTCAGCTACACCCCAAAATGGACTATGCTCCTATACAGCAGGAAGTAGTTTAAGAGACATGGCGTCCTTACTCCCCTTTCACCACCAGCTTCCCCTCCCCCGTTTCTTCTCTTTATGATAAGAAAAAGGGAGGTATGTTGGTATCAGGACTGGCTCTAAACCCAGTGACATCACATCTAGGCAACCCCCACATCTGTTGCCAAGACAACCACCACCACACAGTCCCAGAATCCACTTGGCTCACCTCCCACCTTTACCTTTCAGAGACTATGTCACTATCCATATAAAAAATCAGAGCCCCCTAACCATCCCCCTCTTCCTCCTCTTCTTGCCCTCACCTTTGCCCTTATCTCCTGAATAAACCCCACGTGGAACCATTTGGCCTGGCGTGGTCTGTCGTGAGCCGTGCCCACTGAACAACACAATGAGCTTTCAGAATTACACTAAAACAAGAAATAGACTTGGGACAAATTTGTGTTCAAGGGAAAACATTTAGGTCCAAGAATAAGCCACTGGTGTACACTATGATAAGACAAGGCCATGTAAAAACTGTTGCTTTGAATTTCTAACTAGTATATAGAATGAATCACTGCTTTAAACTTACTATCAACATCCTCTGTAATTCCCATTCTATGTAACATTTTATCAATGAGGTAATTTTCTAAAGAACATTCTGTCTAACAAGATATAAAAAGACTAGAGACAAGAAATAAGTTTTTGGGTGGATGGTCCAATCACATATAACAATCACATATAGGGGCCCTGCCCCTTCCACCCATCCATCCGTCCATCCATCCATCCAAATATACGTGTCTGTTTGTCTTCACCTACCTGTGTAGGTATTATGTGTATGTATGTAAGCATGCATACTTGTGGAGTTGATGGTGACAGATGGCCGGGCCCAGCCAGAGTGTGGATGTATGAATGTATATGTATCTGTGCATATTTGCCCATATAAAGCATCTTAATTATTTTTTCTTCCTCCCTGGTTCACAAAGAGTTAACCAGGCTAGACAGAGAGACTTCTGGCTTCCCAGATGGACAGGGAAGGGAGTGATAGCAATAAATCTTTTACTTAATTCCCTGCTGCGAGGTAACAAGTATTCATCACCCAAGCCAGTGGTTTTTAACCACAGGATATGCAAGAAAGTTTTTGGGATTGTTTATAAACAATCAGCTTCAGCATAGACAGAAAGGCTAAGGCCAGAGACTGTCAGTCTTCTGTCTACGTCTAACTCTGTGTCCCGGTTCAGCCCATTCCAGGCTAAGCAGGCTCCGGGCAATGAAAATTGATGATGGGACACTACATTACCACGCAACTGAGCTGTCGATCGTGAGCTGGGTGTTATCTGACCCAATAAGCTATGAAGTAGGGTGTGCACAGCAGCCATCCATCACCAGACGGAAGTGGTCATATGTGACTGGGCCTGAGCAGGTCACCTTTAATCCCAGAATGTGAGAGGCAGGCAGGTAGATCTCTGGGAGTTTAAGGCCATCCTGGTCGACACATCAAGTTCCAGGAAAGCCAGGGTTGTTACACAGAGACACTCAGTCTCAAAAAGAGTTGCCCAAAAGCCTATGGCTTCCACCCCCATTACAATACCTTCTGCTCTCAAGCAGACACTTAGCCTAATGGGGTGTGCCCTATGATTGACTGACAAGGAAGACAAGATTAGGTTTACTGATGGTTCTACAAATCATACAAAAACTACCAGAAGTGATCGGTCACAGCATTATAACCACTTTCTAGGACGATGCTGAGACACTATGATGGTTGCTCCAGCTCCAAGTCTGCCTGCTTCCCACCATGCTCCCTGCCATGATGATCATGGACTAACCCTCTGAAACTATAAGCAAACCCCCAGTTAAATGTTTTCTCTTGGAAGTTGCTTTGGTCAAGCATCTTATCACAGTAATAGAAGAGTTACTAAGACAGACGCTAACGCAGGGAAAGCTCTAGAGTGAGCAGAACTTTAGTTCGTATTCATGGTCGTGGGTTTTGCTTGGAAGGAGAAATGGAAGGAGTGTGATTATTTACTGATTCATAGGCTGTAGCCAATGGGTTGGCTGAGTGATCAGGGACCTGGAAAGAACATGATTGGGAAATCTGATGAGAAAGACATCTGAGGATCTCTCAAAATGGGCAAAGGATACTTGTGTCCCATGTAAATGCTCATCAAAAGATGACTTCAGCAGAGGAGTTCAATAGTCAAGCAAATAGGTGACCCACTCTGCAGACAGCCAGCTTCTCTCTCTCTATCCATCCTTATTTCTTCCCAATGGGCCCATGAATAAAGTGGCTAGGGTGGGAGAGATGGAGGTTATGCATGGGCTGGACAACATGGACTTCCACTCGTTATAGTTGAACAGGCTGCAGCTGTTGCTGAGTGACAGATGGGCCAGCAACAGAGACCAACACTGAGCCACTGATATGACACCATTCCCTAGGGATTAATGAGTCAATCACTTTGTGGCAAGTTGGCCACTTGACTACCCTGGCCCACTTTCTTTTGGAAAGGGCAATGATGTAGTCTTACTGGAACAGATACTGTTTCTGTACATTGGTTTTCTTTCCCTGCATATAATGCTCTGCCCAAACCACCATCCATGGAATATAGACTGCCTTATCCACTGGTACAGTATTTCATATAGCACTGCACCTGACCAAGAAATTCACTTTACAACCAGGGAAGTGTGATAGTGGGCCCAGGATCATGAAATCCATCTTACCATGTTCCCTGCCATTAACAAGCAACTGATTGAAAGAACAGTAGAATAGCCTTTTTAAAAAAATAATTTTATAGATTTTATGTTTATGAATGTTTTACCAACATATATATGTGTACTACATATGTGCCTGGCGCACAGTGAGGTCAGAAAAGGAACTGGAACTGTAGACAGTTGTGAACCGTGAGTACAAGTGCAACTAATATTCTTATCTGCTGACCCATCTGTCTACACCCGGGAATGGCCTTTTGTAGATACAGTGTTATCAAGTGGCAGTTGCCTGGAGGAGAGGGGACAGGGTTCTCCAGAAGGCAATACATGTTTTGAATAAGCATCATATATATACATATATACGTATCCATGCATACAAAGCCAGGATCCACAGGTCTAGGAATCAGAGGACAGGAAAGGGAATGTTTCTACTCATAAACATCCCCAGTGACCCACTAGGAAAATATTCAATTCCTGTTCTCAAAACCTTAAGCTTTGCTAGCCTAGAATTTTTGACTTTAGATAGGAGAGTGTTCCTGGAGACACAACAAACATTCTATCAACCTGGAAATTTGGGCTTTCCCCTGGTCACTGTTAGCAAATAGTGCTAAGGAGGGGTGACTAACCCAGACTACCAAGGGATATTTGATTACTTCTCCACAATGGAGGGAAGGATGATTATGTCTGGAGGTGCAGGAGATCCTTTGGGGTGTCTCTTGATGTTACCATGTCCTGATTAAAGTCAATAGAAAACTATAACCCAATCTAAATAGGATGACAAAGGGATCAGACCCTTCAGAGATGGAGGTATATGTCACTCATCCACTTAAAGAATCAAAACCTACTGTGGTGCTGTCTGGGGTGGAGGGTTAGTAGAGAAAGGGAGTCATAAATATCAGCTAAGTACATGTGACCTAATGCTAAAACAAGGACTGTACCTGACATGAGTGTTTCTAATCTATTTTTTTAAAGAATTATTTATTTTATGTTTATAAGTACACTGTAGCTGTCTTCAGAAACACTAGAAGAGGGCATCAGATCCCATTACAGATGGTTGTGAGTCACCATGTGGTTGCTGAGAATTGAACTCAGGACCAATCAGAGAAATTGGTGCTCTTAACCACTGAGCCATCTCTCTAGCCCCTCTAATCTATTTATTAAGACTGTTTATGCATATACACACATATATCAAGCCGATCTTTGTATTTTCTTTACATATAATGTAACATACATAGACTGAGACAATATTAGTGGCTACTGTTATATTTAAGTTAAAAGACACTGAGTCGGGCAGTAGTGGCACACGCCTTTAATCCCAGCACTTGGGAGGCAGAGGCAGGTGGATTTCTGAGTTCGAGGCCAGCCTGGTCTACAGAGTGAGTTCCAGGACAGCCAAGGCTACACAAAGAAACCCTGTCTTGAAAAAAAAAAAACCAAACACCAAAAACAAAAACAAAAAACCCAAAAATACAATAACACAAAAAAGACACTGAAAGACAAAGCATTCGAGAGACATTGCCACCTATTCTAATATATATAACTGGTTTGCAGTTGTATGTGGGATAGTTAAGTTATACAGTATTATGATAAGTTGATTGTTTTCTTTAGAAATGAGACATGACATAGGAAGATGAGACTGTCTCTAGTGGACAGAAGTGACCTATGATGACTAAAATTGGTTAACTTGACCATATCTGGAATCAACCAACAATGCAGCAGCTAGGCAGGCCTGTGGGGGATTTTGCTTATCTGTGGTACTACGCTCTTTCTTCTCCTGTACTTTGCCACATGCTCCAAATATTCTGTTCTGAGACTGTAACTGAGAGCAAGTCACACTGAAAGCACTGCCTGTCCCAAGAGCAAGGCTAAAGGCAAGCTCAGAAAGCTGGTCTCAGAGGGGCCTGAGACAATAATGACTTGTGTATCAGGGCTTTGGTTTGTTAAGATGAAAGTGATCTTTGACAAGCTGCCATGTGCTGACCAAAGATTAAGTCTGGATCACTTCCAACATTTCTCCAGAGATCAGAGCAGTCCTTACCTGACCCTGTTCGTCCCACAATGCCTATCTTTTCCTTGGGCTTGATGGTGAAGGATACTTTCTTAAGGACCAGTGGGAGATTTTCCCGGTATCTCATTTCTGCATTCTCAAAGGTCACTTCTCCCTCCTGGGGCCAGTCATGGGGAGGAGCCTTGTTCTTGATTCTGGCAGGTGCTTCCAAAGAGAGAGTCTGAGGAGAGAGTGAGTGCTTCAGATTCTTGTGGTGTAGCAAAGCTTATCAGAGAGGGCAAGTATGGCAGCCAACGCAGTTGCCACCATTGACCCCTGCTATAAAAGAATATTTTGACTGTAAATGTTCACACCCCACCAACTCAGGTTTAGACACAGCACATGGCTACTGCCATGGTCTGCAACTGCCTGCTTGCACAACTGCCACCACAGACTGAGAGAAGACCTTAAGGTGGAACACGAGGCCTTCCCATCTCTCAAAAGGTTTCACTGGAATTCTTTGAAAATATTCCACTTGAAACAGAATTACAGCACTGGCCTGAATTAAAACTGAAGTAAGGTATTTCACATTTATTGAACATCTAAATATGTTGGCCCATCCAAGAACTACCGACTGCAATTCCAGCTTTGCCACCCACACCATCGTGACCCATCATGATACCCATGATAGTGCCTACACAAGCCATGTGCCTATCTGCTCTTTAGTTCCTCATCTTCAAAGTGCAGAACTGATCTGGCCCTTGGAAGACATGCCTACATTAAAAGGCTGTTAGAACATCCTGTGCCATTTTGTCATAGCAGTCATCCCTCGGTGTTTAAAACTTATCTGGCAAGTAGTCATTGACTTCATACCATTAAGGTGAAGAACACAAGGGAGTATGAATGTGAGTGTGTCCTAAGTGTGTGTGTGTGTGTGTGTGTATGTGTGAGTGCATGTGTGTGAGTGTGTGTTTGTATGTGAATGAGTATGTGAGTGTGTGGCCTGTGTGTGTGTGCGTGCTTGTGTATATAGAGGGATAAAGTCTGACACTCCAAGTTGAAACAACTGTGCTGGAACAGAAATCCTGACTGACATCAGGAAAGCAATGTTGAAAAAAATCACTAGTGTAAGCAGCGCCCACTGTCCCTCCACTGTCTATCATCCAGCTCTCTTCCAGCAAAGGACTCATCAAGGGCACTATTTACTCAGTGCTACATTACACACGTGCTCACCACACCACAACACTGTGCAAAGCAGCACCAGCTAAACATGCACAACAGCTGTTACCACATACATCACATGGCTACCTGGACTTCTGATGACAGTAGCCATTTGTTAAGAAATATCCGATTAAGCCAGCTGGTGTGTACACCTTTAATCCCAGCACTCTGGGGGTAAAGGTAGGCAGATCTCTGAGTTTGAGGACAGCCTTGACAACAGAGTGAGTTCCATAGTTTTAGGACAGCTAGGGCTACACACACACATACACACACACACACACACACACTCATCTCAAAAAACAAGAAAAGAAAAAAAATATGTGACGGGGTAGCAAGATGGCTTAGCAGATAAAGGTGTTTAATGCCAAGCTCGACATCTGAATTGGATCCCTAGATCCCATAGATTAGAAAGAGGGAACCAATTTCCACAGGTTATCCTCTGACCTCTACATGTGCAGTGTGGCATGTGTTGTACCACATAAACATATGCAAACCTAACTAACCAAATAAATAACTAAAATGTGCATTTTAAAAAAATCTAAGTAAGCCACATATGGTGGTGTAAGTCTGTGAAGCTCACACTTGGGAGGCTAAGGCAGGAGGATCATGACTTTGAGGCTAGCCTAAGCTACACAGAAAGACCCTGTATGAAAAGAATGAAGAATGAAAAATTATATAAAAAAAAAAAAACAGTTAATAAGATATATACAGGCTTTTCTTTAGGTTTTTTCTTTAAAGGACATGGAAAATTTCCTCTGAAACGAGCCAGGCCAGTTTTGGGAACTGGCTGTAAAGAATGAAAGTCATTCAGGTAGCAAAACACAATGACCGGGCTGTGGCTGGAGCAAGTGAGAAATAGTTAATAAATAGTTGGTAAATGACAGGGTAGGGCACAGTGACATGGTAAAACCACATTTTTGAGAAGAATGAGTGTACGGAGTAATTTTCATGACTATAAACCATTCAGGGTGGGTTCCTCTGGAATGTTTTGCTATTTTTATGTTATGTATCTTTGACAACCCCTCACCTCCTCCTCACTCCCCTGGTTTGTGGTTTTCCTCTTTAAAAGGCCCCTTAGCCCAACACTCGGGGTCAATTCAACTTCTGCGAGAGTGAACCGAATTGACCTTGGCTAGCCAACTCTCCTCCCTAATAAACCTCTGCTGATTACATCCAGGTACGGTGTCTTTCGAGTTTGTGGGTGGCCATGACTTCCCGAGACTTGAGTAAGCGTCTCCCGAGTTTGGGGGTCTTCAAGAACAACAAGGAAATAATATCTTCTGATAACCAACTATGTTCATTTTCAAATTAGTGAAGATACATCTGCTAAAACATATAGCTCTCAATGAGAAGAGTTCTTCAAAATCGCCTGACCATCAGCTCCTTAGAACATGAGGTGTTTCCTTCACTGTAATGGTGTAAATGCTGTGATTCTCAGGGTAGTTCACAAAATATTCAGAAACAAGCTTCCCTGAAAGTCCCCTCTAGCCCTGTAATACTTCTTTCTATATAAAATTGCTTGTAGAGTCCCAGGGAGGACAATCAAGACAAACCTCAGGACAAACTGAGAGGCTGCTAGGGATGGCGGGAAGAACCAACACTCGGTAACAGCCAAACACATTTGTTTCTGTGGATAACACAGATTAGAATTAGCCATGCAGCTCTTAAAGGCACACGACAGAGCCTGGCTCTGGCCTCAGAGTACATCAGTCAACCCACACTAATCTGTTGGTCTTGTGCTCTGTGTATTCAGATGCAGATTCCTGTACCCCCAGATCTAGTCACAGTCTAGACATAGGCACTATAACGAATACTGGAAGAATCTCCTGCTCAGTGTGGTGTAAACAATGCTCCCCAATTATCTCTGATTGGTTATTAAAAGGCTGAACAGCCAATAACTGGGCAGAGGAGATAGAAAGGCTGAACTTCTGATCCCAGCCGGGGGTCCCAGAGAGAAGAGCTAGAGAGAGGCACGTGAGAACCCAGGAGAAGAAGGGCCACAAGGCAGGTGGAGAAAGAAGAATGTCAAGAATGCCGCCATGAGGTTGGGCATGAGGAGGAGTCTACCAGGGAATCCAGCCTTGAGAACACAGATGGAGCAGAGCAAGCCAGGGCAACTCAAACTGCACGTAACTCAGGTCTGTGGCTGGGAAAGTAGCTAGATAGCACGGAGGGTTAGGAATATCGAAGTTATTGTGTTTAAAGCTTGGTGAATAAACTTAATAGGTCTCAGTATCAATTACTTGAGAGCTCTCAGTGTTAGGAGAAATTGTCGCCTTTAAATTTCATCCTATACTAATCTCCACCAAAGGCTCAGCAAAGGGATCCTGGTGACCATCCTTGGTCAAGAACAACTAGCTAGTCCAGACTAAAGTTTCCAATAATGTATTTTATTCTTTAATTTACTTCAGATACAGGGCCCAGAGCCCCCTGAGCTGAAATTGACCAGAATGCCCCCTCCCTGACGATACAGCTACAAAACATTTCCTTCCAAACCTAAGTCCTAGGGAACATTGTAGAAGAGGGGCAAGAAGACCGTAGGAATCAGGAGACCGGAGACTGTCCCCTGTGCTGTAAGGTGGGGTCTCCTGGTGACATCAGCAGCTACACCCATGGGTCTCACCAATATGGCTCCCCAAACATGAGCTGAACAAGCATGACACCAGTGCACATGCCAGACTCCACAGGAAAGGCAGGGGAAGCCTCAACCCTACACAAAGAACTACAGGCAACTGATAATGCTGGGATGGAGAGGTGGCCCTCCCAGGGAAGAGCACGCCAGCTGGAGCTCTTCCAGTACTGCCAACCAGTCAGTCCTGAAAACATACACACAAGTAACACTGCATGAACTCAACTACACCAGATTAAGAATTAAAATAATGTATGGTTTGTACTTCAGGAACTGCGCCCAGAGAGAGATCCCTGAACTGGAACTTACCTGGATATCTTCTCCCTGATGATACAGTTAAATAGAAAACTCAAAGTTATATTTGGGAATATATATATATATGCATGCATTTACAATTGGTAAAAAAAGGGACTATCAACTTGAGAGAGTGTGGAAGGGCATATAGGGAGTAGGGGGTGGATGGAGGAACATTTTAATTAAAACACAAAAATAAATCTCAAAAGTAAATTTAAAAAGTATAGAAAATGGTGTATGGTTTTAATCAGTATAAGGAAAATGTTACAGCAGTTTAACTGAAAGACAAGGTTTCTGAATGTGTCACTGTTAACTTAGAAAGCAGCCAGTGAACACGAGTTCTCAAGCAAGCAGAATTTGTCAGTCTGCTAGGAACTCACATGGTATCCCCTTTTCTATCCTAAGCATACTGAGACTGCTCATCCTCGTAAGTGGGTATGAGACAGGTAGAGGAAGTCAGGCTCCTCACTCACATCCAGGATAGAAAGAACAAAAGAGCTCCACAAGGAGCCGAAAGGCCTGCAGCATCCTGACCTTTATGTAGTGGTTGATCCTCTCCACTGAAGTGAACCGTGCTTCTGTCTCTGATGCCAGTCTAACGGTAAACTGAAATAGTCCCGTTAACTGAAAATGAGAAACAAAATCGAGAGAGAACCTGAGTTCAGGACAGGCAGTTAGAAGATGCTTCCTCTGACTAAACCAGCAGGGCCACAGCACAGAACTAACAGCACTCACACATGCAGCATGATGTTTCCAGGACCAGTGGTCCTCTTGCACTTAACAGCACACCCGATACCCTCATGGGACACGGTGCTGAGATGTACAGGTGTACCAGGCTCGTCGTGGACCATCTATTTTGTTTCCAATAACACACGTCTGTGCAACTTTTGAACCACTCATCCAGTTTACCTGAGCCTGTTACTGGCAGCCAGAACAAATGAAGAGTCCAACCTGTAAGCAAGTACTGAAAACACTCTAGGGAAGTGCCATGAGAGACAACACAGCCCCATGCCCCTCAGACCTCTGCATGACACACAGGCAGCTAGTAAGTCTAGACAGAAGTCTGGGTATCCACAAAGACACAGCTCAGCTCTTTGGAGTTTATTTGCCTTATTTTTATCTTTGCAATACGTTAAAAATAATAAGGCAAAATCACACAACAGTACAGTAATATAATAAACTCCTGGGAACCAGAGCTCTCCTTTAGTACATAATTCATTTGTAGCCAATACTGCTTCATGTACACTTGGCCACTCCTGACGGTTCCACTCCATTCTGTGAAGCAGACCCCAACACTCTACCATGATACTGTCAAGTGTTTCAGCTCATGTCTTTACAATATAACGACTAAAAAAATACAAATCTAATAACACTTTTAGAATTTGATAGAAATTACTTGTGTGGACTGTCAAACATCTTTAGTCAGTCAAATTCTCAGATTTGTTTCAAGCTATTTGAGGACCTTTAGTCATCCCTAGGGATGAGAAGGTTTATGCTTATTTATCACCTCTGGAAAAACAGAATTCTAATCAGAAAGTGCATGTAAGCAGCAAACGGGGGATAGTATAATAACTCCGGAAAGTAGAAAGGTACCAGAGATGAGATGGTGGTGAACAAACCTGTAATCACAAAGTCACTTTTACATGTTTCCTTATGAAGATAACCTGTATTTCTTTTCTTTCTTTTTTTGAAACAGGATCCTACTTGGCTGTCCTGAACTTGCTATGTACACAAGGCTGGCCTCAAATCATAGAAATCCCATTGTCTATGCCTCCCAACTACTGATATTGAAGGCATATATTTCTGTGCATGGTAGCATATAGCTTTAATCTCAACACTCAGAAGGCTGAGGCAGGCAGATTTCTGAGTTCAAAGCTAGCCTGGTTTACTTAGTGAGTTCTTGGAGAGCCAAGGCTAAAAAGTGAGACCCTGTCTTAGAGAACAAATACATGTATTTAATACACACAGTAGGTTATTTTAATTCTAGATTCTACTCCCCAACTCTCTTCCCTAGTCAAATGCCCACAACCCAGACACTGACCTGCACAGCGTAAGAGATGGCAAGCCCTGCATAGGCTGAGGGAATCTGTCCGTGCATGAGAACGATCATCAGCCCAGTGGTGGTGATCAGGGCAATGCTGATGAGGTCCAGCCGCACTGCCAGCCACCTCATTGCACAAGTGAACAAGAAGAATGGGGCTTGGTTGTCATCCAGAAGCTCTTGATACCTGTGAGAAAGAAGGGAAGGCAAAAGGACAAATAAAGTGCCAGCCACACAATCCCATACGGGCTGGTGTCAAACCCCCCTGTGGACCAGAGTCCAGAGCAAGTACTTTCAGGTCTTCAACCCCAAGAATGACCTGGAAGCTTCAGAAATACATGCTGCACATAGGAGGACACACACAGTGTTTTAATGTTAGTTACCCTTAGAAAACACTAAAACCCACACCAGAGATGTTAGGGAGGGCAAGGTGTGGTGGTGTATACCTTTTATCTCAGCATTTAGGAAGCAGAGGAAGATGGGTCTCTGTGAGTTTGAGGCCAGCCTAGACTAAATAGGAAGTTTCACACCAGCCAGGGCAACATAGTGAAACCATGCCTTTTTTTTTTTTTCTCCTAGATATGGTTTCTCTGTGTAGTCTTGGCTGTTGTTGAACTTCATCCGTGAACCAGGCTGGCCTCAAACTCATAAAGATCCTCCTGCCTCTGCCTCCCAAGCACTGGGATTAAAGACATGCACCAGGATCATGTCTTTTAAAAAAACAAAAAGCCTAGGGGCTGGAGAGATAGCTCAGAGTACTGTCCTTCCGGAGGAACTGCACACAAGGCAGCTCACAACCACATGTAGCTATACACAGTTCCAGAGTACTTAATGCTGTCTCCTGGCTTTCCAGGGTCCCTGCACACATGTAGGGTACATACACTCATTAAACACACACACACACACACACACACACACACACACACACAGAGAGAGAGAGAGAGAGAGAGAGAGAGAGAGAGAGAGAGAGAATGAGAATATAGTTTTTAAGCTATAGACATGAAGACGAAACATCTAAATGTAAGAAGCATGGGCAGGGAAGCCAAATCCAGAGGCTTGTGCTGAACTTTAGAAAGATGTTTGAGGTCAGGGGTCATTTTCTCAAACATGAAGATTCAAAGGCAACCAGCAGAGGCAGCCCAAGGCAAGGAAAAAGAAACTCTCAGAGGACTGTAGGATCACCATTGCTCCATATGTGACCATACTATTGCAAAGGGAAATTGTTTCCCAAGGCCAAGAGCCAAGAAGCAGAAGTGGCTGGAGAGCAGCAGGAGGGCACATGGAGCCTTCACAAGGAGCAGGGCAGGCAGAGATCTACAGAGGAAGTCTTATTGGCACATGTGATTTACATAAAACGAAACAAGTCACTCTTCCTCCTCACAGTAAAATATAAAATCTTCAGAAAATGCAATAAAAAAGAAAATGCTTAATTTCAGACATTAATGCTGTGCCAGGCGCCTCATGAAAACACATATACAGATCATTATCTTAAGTTGGGAAGGTTTCTTATGAATTTTTTTGTTTTGTTTTGTTTTTTTTGTTTTTCGAGACAGGGTTTCTCTGTGTAGCCCTGGCTGTCCTGGAACTCACTCTGTAGAGACCAGGCTGGGCTCGAACTCAGAAATCCGTCTGCCTCTGCCTCCCAAGTGCTGGGATTAAAGGCGTGCGCCACCGCCACCCGGCGGTTTCTTATGAATTATTTAATTTTTCCTAACCTCTTTTTCTCCACTTTTTCATGTAAAAATGACTTAATTTTTACTTTAATGGGCAACACACAGGCGCGCGCGTGTGTGTGTGTGTCTATGTGTGAGAGAGAGAGAGAGAGAGAGAATTTAAGGAGTTTTTTCCATGTGTCTGTGTGCAGAGTGTGCATGTGTGCACACGTGCGCTTTCGAAGACTCCGGGAATCTTCCTTCATCATTCTTCCACCTTATTTACTGAGGCAAGGTCTCTCAAGCAAACCCGGAGCCGGTCCACATGGCTAGTCTACCTCACTAGCTCACTCTGGGGATCTTCTGTCTTAGCCTTTTAAGACTGAGATTACAGGTGAGCTGCCATGCCATGCCCACCTGGCAGTCACATGGGTTCCAGGGACCCAGTCCTCATGCTTGTAGAGCAAGTGCTACACAAACTACACAGCCCTTCAAGTTTTAAAAAGTTCACTACAAAAGGTCAGTCTTTTTCTTACCCAGTTTCTGGGTACGCAGTTCCTCTCTCCACAGAAAGCTTTCACACGTCCTTTTGGAGATATCTAAAGGTACGCATCCACATTCTCAAAGATCCACATTTGTCTCCTGGTCTGTGTTTCTGTCTTCTCATTTTCTCAGCAAAGGTCTTACTTAGCAAGCGGCTGAGTTTTATCCGAGACAGCTCCATTGCATCAGTAATACTTTCCGAGATGAGCTTACCCATCCCAAGCTCTGGCCTTGAACGGCCCCTTGAGGTAATTCTAACTGTTGAAATGCCAGCTCCCCTCCAAAACCTTTGGCCCCCAGAGACACTGACCTGTGTAGAAACTCCTGCCTCTTGTTATAGGCATGGATGGTGGCAAGGCCCTGAATGCTGGATGTGATGTGGGAGAGGAAAGGAGATTGCGTGATGTTGTCCAAGCGCTTCAGCTCACGAATCAGGACTCTGTGAGAGAATGGGTTCTGGGTCACAGCAGGAAACTAGCAGCCATGGCCTCCTCTCTCCCTGCACACAACCTGCTTACCTGGAGACAATGTGTAGAAGAGAGAAGAGGATGAGGAGAGGCCCCACTGCCACAAGGAACCACGGGAAGACTCCTGCGATCATTCCAACACAGAAGAACACCAGGATCACATTCTGGATAAACATCTCAGCCTGGAATGGCAGACGCACGTCCACTGCAGAGACCATAAGAGAACAAGGTGCAGACTGTTGGAACTCACAAGCAAAGAAAACGGAGCTAAATAGGTTTTTTTTTCTTTGAAAGCTTTATGAAATTTCTGAGGTCTGTATATTAACTTCAACATTTTATGAAGGAAGAACAAACCCAGTTGCTGTCACTGTCCTGTGAGTGGTCTTCTCCTCCACACTCTTTCTGGGTCAGTTTCTCCTACTCCTCCTAAACAGTTCTCCTCTACCAAGTATCATATGTTGACATAAGATACCATGCAAAATGGAAACCATGCAAAAAGGGAAACAAAGATCATTGTACTGGCTGGTTTGTGTGTCAACTTGACACAAGTTGGAGTTATCGAAGAGAAAGGAGCTTCCATTGAGGAAATGCCTCCATGAGATCCAGCTGTAAGGCATTTTCTCAATTAGTGCCCACTGTGGGTGGTGCCATCCTTGGGCTGGTAGTCTTGGGTTCTATAAGAAAGCAAGCTGAGAAATCCAGGGAAAGCAAGCCAGTAACTAACATCCCTCTATGGCCTCTGCATCAGCTCCTGCTTCCTGACCTGCTTGAGTTCCAGTTCTGAGTTCCTTTGGTGAGGAACAGCAGTGTGGAAGTGTAAGCTGAATAAACCCTTTCCTCCCCAGCTTACTTCTTGGTCATGATGTTTGTGCAGGAATAGAAATCCTGTCTAAGACAATCATCTACATTCTTACCAACACAAGAAAAACTAAAACATGTTCATCAAACATCATCAAAGACGTGTATAGAACTTTCATCAGCAACACTTCCTCTTAGCTACTTTCCCTCCAATCCTTTCTTTGGGCGGAGGTATCTTCGTGAAAACCACAGCTATGTCACAAGCACTGTTATTTTTCTTTCCTTCTTTTTGAGATAGGGTCTTAGTATAAGCTCAAGATTGCCTCAAACTCACAATCCTTCTGCCTCAGACTCCAGTGAAAGGACTGAACCAACAGGTCTAGCTCTTTTGTCTTTCTGCTTGTGTGTGTGTGTGTGTGTGTGTGTGTGTGTGTGTGTGTACATGCATGTGCATGTGTGTGCTGTGTCTGTGTACAGGTATGCATGTTTGAGTGTGTATGTGCCTATTTCTCTGTATGTTCATGCATGTACATGTGTGTATGTGCATGTATGTGGATGCATGCCTGAGTGTGCATGTGTCTGTGCAAATGTACAGTGTGCCTGCATGTGTGCAGAAGTTGAAACATGTTATGCACCAGTTCTGGTACCGAGCCTACTCCTGGTTCCTTTTACCTCTGGCCACAGCCTTCTATTGGCCTAGTGACCCCTGAAACAATTTCCTCCTATGAGGTTGACCACTGTGCAGCAGATAGAAAAAAACTAACTCTGAGGTAAAAAGATTAGAGCCCAATTCCCAAATTGGTCACCCAACAGCTTGGGCAAACTACTTAACCTTTCTGAATATAACTTTCTTATGTACCGGATGAGTAAGCAACAGATGCCTCACAGAGCTGTCATGTGAACTAGGACAGGTACATAAAACACTCATTGTTGTTCATTGCAGGATGCAATACTAGATTCTGCATGATGGATACCTATGAGGTCTGATGCTGGCACCGACAATGCTGCATACAGAAAGCCCATCAGAAGCTGCAGGTGTGCTCTGGGACTGCAGACATCCCTTCCAAAGCCCCTCTGGTAGTTCAACTTTCTGTCCTTGTGTTCAAGTTAGACAGGCAGAAGGAGAACTCAGACAGAATATTACTGATGTGTTTTGATATATATTATAATGATAAGTACAGGCCCCTGAGGCTTGGTTGTTCCCAGGAATGAGCGAATCACACATATAATATGATCTTGCTCCTTGATTTACAACTATTGGTTAAATAAAGATGCTGACAGCCAATAATTGAACAGAAGAAACATAAGCCGGGTTTGGGGTACCTAGGCTTGGGATCAGATGAGACGGCGAGGAGCGAGAGGAAGGTGGGGAGAGAAGACGCCATGGGGTAAAATTCTTAAAATCATGGCCATGAGGGCTGCCTATTGGAGTTAAGAGCAGATGGGATGTTCCCAGATGGAACACAGTAATAAAACTTGGGGTTATCAGTAAGAAAAATTCTTATAGCATAGAGGGTAGATGTCTGTCCAGCTTTAGTGCTGACAAAGGCTTAAATAATAATAAACTTGTGTGTCTTTTCTCTGGGAACTGAATGATCAAAGGCAGGGCAGAAGCCTGATTGAGATTAAATATATCCACAACATTGATGCAAATGCCAGACTCTGTTCCCAGTCTTAGGAGAGACAAATTGCATATTCTCTTTGTATTGGGGGAGGTAGTGGGGATAATAGAGGGGTTGGGAGGGTGGCACCCAGAAAGGCTAGAGGCAGTGAGCACTGGTTGTACTCCAGAGGATAAGAAAGGACCAATGGGAGATACCTTCATCCATGTCTTTGGAGAACCTGTTGAGAATCCTTCCTGTTGGGGTAGTATCAAAAAACTTCATGGGGCTCCGAAGGATCCTTCGGAATAGCTCATCATGGAGCCGGGAGGAGGCTCTCAGTGTGCCCTGGGGAACAGAGACAGAATGATCAGGCCCAGAGACCTGGGTACTCAAGGAAGGCTCACGTCCTACTCCTGTAGGTGACCACTGTGCAGGACATCCGTTCCCAAAGCTGGGGAAGTACAAGAGGTCAGAGGTCATAGGTGACTAACAGGGCCCACGTTATTTCAGTGGGGCCACCCTACTCCACGCATCTGCCACACCAAGCCTGGGGAGGGGGTGCACCAGAGCCCACCCACTGTGTGGTACCTTGACAAAAACAACTCCTCGAATGGCTTTCAAGATCAGCATGACTGCCATGGAGAGGGCGTAGATGCTGGCGTAGTAGTGCATAAAGGGATTGTCCTTCATGCTGTCACTCACGGAGCTTCTGTTCTCTTGAGACATTGTGCTGTTCTGTTTGGATGTAAGTACCATGGAGTAAGATTCCTGAGACAACTAGGTCACTTTCAGCTCAAGGAAAGGGTCACAGGGAATGACCTGGAGATGGTCATGGCACACAAGGCAGTCTTGCCACATACTTCTTTTTCTAGTGGGTGAACACAAACAACTGGCAACTTCCCTACTTACGAACTAGCTCTATAGCCATTGGGTTGGTCGGGGACTTTTTCTGTTCTGTGAGACTATACTATACATCCATTCCCCATCTGAGAACATCTCTGTCCACTCCTTTCTCTCCTTAAATTATCTTTTAACTGATACACAGAACAAAGTTACGCATATTACTGGGGTATCCAGGATGTTTCTAAGGCTTCTTTTCAGTGAAAACTACAGCAGTTTCCCTAAGAACAGTCAGGGACTAGGGAGGCAAGGCCACATTATCAGACACATAACTCTCAGCAATGCATAATCTCACCCCGCTTCCTTGCTTGATCCAGTAGCTTAGCCACCAGGTGCTGAAGGCGGTGCTACCCACATTCAGCATGAAGAGGACCATAATGACCAGGAAAGCCAAGGGACCCCCTGCAGCCTGGATGTAGACCCAGTAGACTGACCAAGGCACAGAACCTTGCCCTTTCTCCTCCACCTGCATGAGCTGCCCTGGGAAAGAGGAAAAGACACATGACCTTAGAAGTGAATAGTATGCCATTAAAACTTTGTGGGAATCTGTGGATGTGATTGAGGCACTACACTCTGCCCAAAGACCCATTTATCACTGAGTTTAGTCACAGATACCAGCTTTGATGGGCAGTAGGGAGACGTTCACAAGCTAACTAAGCTATAGCATTAGTGAGGAACTGGGTAAGTTACAGCCAGTTACATTGTTCTCCACTCTGAGCTTCTGCACATTGTTGGCACATGTTTCAGAACCTGGGTCTGGAACTGTCCAACGGGTGAATCTATTTTTCCCAAATGAACTCTATTGCTTTCACGTGTCTAGGGAAGTTCCCCTTTATACGGCTGTCCCCTCACACTAAGGCGTGTACACAGCAGCAGAATCACAGAACCGTTAGCCTCACAGGATTCTAGATTAGCACCACCTCCTCTCCACCAAAAACATTCATTCACTCAACATTTTTTCAGCACCATCTACAAGATGAGGCCATACAGGGACATCACTGAGGACAGTGTCACAGTCTGCAGGCCAGGCCAGTGAAACACAGGCACATGTACTAAACGCAACAGCAGAGTCTATTACGTTCACCTTCCGTCTGAAGGTGCAAACAGTAGGCCACTTTCCTAAACCTTTATGTAATAGCTAACATCAAGTTTTATGTTTCAATCACTGTGTTTAAAAAGTCTATAAAACAAAATTATCTCTTGGTAAGTTTTCAAACCCAGGAAAAGTGGCTGAGGTACCTATTTAACAAACTAAAGCAGACCTGGCCTCCAGGTTCTCCCTGTGTCCCTCAGTCCCCACCTGTCCCAGGGTACTGATGGCATACCCACCCTGAACATTCAAGCCCAGGAGTGGCTGCCCTTCCCACAGAGGCTCTTTCCTATCTAATCCAGGCACTTGGGTTATCCACTCCTTTTGTAACTTTGGCCTCCTGGCTGTTCCTGGCTCCCTCTCTTCTACTCCCCCTCTAGCCACTAAGTTCAGAATCGAGACTACTCTGGACTCTCCCAGATGTGTCTGCCTCTGGCTATGTCTTCTTTTTCCTACAATAAACTTGCTCTGGCAGCACACCCAGGAGCAGTCGTGTCCCTTCCTTGCCTTTTCTTCTTATCATTCATCTCTAACCCAAAAGCTGCACTGAGCCAAGGGCAGGTGGCTTCCTGGAATGTTAAGGGCCATTCTAATCTTTTTAACAAAATTGTAGTTATGTACAATGTTAACCTTGGCTTCTGCAAAAATAAGTGCTTATACTTAAACAGAATGTAACCTTTCACTTGCAGGATGTGTGCCTGCACACAAATGCAATGTAACTTTCTTTGCTTTTATAACACCCTCATTTCATTTTTTTAAATTATTAATTTCTTTATTCTATAGCTGTCTTCAGACACACCAGAAGAGGGCATTGGATCCCATTACAGATGGTTGTGAGCCACCATGTGGTTGCTGGGAATTGAACTCAGGATCTCTGGAAGAACAGTCAGTGTTCTTAACCACTGAACCATCTCTCCTACCCTCTGATTTCTTGTGACTTGATGCTGCACCCTAGAAATCCCAAGTGCTGGGTGCTATAGCCCCAGCAGGCTAGTATCTAAATAAAACGTCTCTTTGTTACAATTATTCTTGGTCAGACTGGTGAATCTCTAAACAACCCCAGACCCATACATAACGTTAGTCACGAACCACACAAGGCAGGCAGTTCCCACACACGAAGGTAATTATCTATACCCTGGAACAGAAGTGAGCATCTTGTAAAATACAGACAGATCCCTTCAGAACCAGGACCAGGAAGGGCAAGAAGCACTCTGACTAGAATTGCTTTATTGCGCACACCATGTGCCCCAGGTCTTCCTCCATTTAGTCCTAAAGCTCATGTCAGGGCCCTGCAGGTAAACTTGGGGTCACTGGACCTGTTATCTGTACCCCGTCTCAAGGCAGTCGCACTGAATAAATGTCCTCTCTTGGTTTGCATCATTACTTGGTAAACTCAGGACTGGTGGCTGAACCATTTATTGGTACTACCGGAGCCCAGGCTTTTATCCTGAAAATTCCAGGGACCCATGGCTCCAGCTGTATATGTAGGGGAGGATGGCCTTGTTGGGCATAGGTGGGAGGAGAGATCCTTGGTTCCATGAATTAGAAGGTTGGGGAGGTGGAAGTAGGGGGTTGGATGGAGACACATCCTCATAGAAACAGGAGGAGAGGGATGGAATAGGGGGTTCCTGGGCAGGGGGAAGGGGGACTGGGGTAAGGGGAGAACATCTGAAATGTAAATAAAATATCAAATATCCAACAATAAAAAAAATTAAAAAAAAAATAAGGTAAGAAGGTGACTTAGCAAAGAGATCATTAAACAAACTGCATTTTCTTCTGATTTCAAAGGCGATGTATGCTTCAAATTCACAGTCATAAAAATGCCTACATCGTCACATGCAGCCTCTCAGATGCTCCAGATCTGTTAAGAAGTCAAAACAAGGAAAACTGCCACCTATAACTTCTGTAGAGCTCTCTGCAAACATTGTCAGGGCCAGACAATGAGCCTACTGGTCTAGCACAGACTCTAAAAACAGAGCACGGGTCTTTTTTTTTTTTTTTTTTTTTTGGTTTTTCGAGACAGGGTCTCTCTGTGTAGCCCTGGCTGTCCTGGAACTCACTCTGTAGACCAGGCTGGCCTTGAACTCAGAAATCCGCCTGCCTCTGACTCCCAAGTGCTAGGATTAAAGGCGTGTGCCACCACTGCCCGGCGTGCACTGGTCTTTATTAACTGTAGCTTTAACTGTGATTCTAATTGTAATAAACATAGTAAAAAAAAAAAATGCCTTTTAGACATGTAAAAATTCCCCATGACACCAAAGGCTGCATTTGATAACCAGAATTCAGTGACATCATTCATTCAAGAGAACCAGATCTAGCACTAGAACCCCATGATGCCCAATGCACAGCATATAATCAGAAACCAAGAACAACGTTCTGCACATCTGAAGAAATACCACCTTGATCTGCCCAGTGGCTGGAGATTCCCTAGGATCCTGACCCTCAATTCAAGACTTCTGCTAGAGACTGGACCTGTCCTTTAGCTAAGACACAAATTTCTTGCCCAGGAAACCAATTCAAGTACAGAGGTGAGGGAAGGAGAAAGGGAGGGAGGGAGGGCGGGAGGGAGGGCAGGCGGGCGGGCCAGTGGGCAGGTCGGCAGGCTCAGATGATTCAGCTGTAATTACCCACAACTGACTGCACTCCTTGCTTGAAGACAAGGCAAAGGATCAAAGGTCATCTAACTTCCCTAGTTTGAGCACACCCAAGGTTCCTCACCTAAATTATCTTTGAACTTTATTATTCTAGAAATGTAAACACCCAGTGGCAGGAAGTCTCCTCATGGCATTATTCCTGAAAGGACAAACCTCTCAAAAATCTCCTTACCTTCCTCCGACTTCACTGCCTTCTCCTTCTTCACTGACCCTGGCTTAGGGCCCTTGTCCTGTGATTTTTGTGAACCACTAGCTTCCTTTTTAGAATTAACCTAATAACATAAGGAAAAAACTCCAGTCATAAAATGTTCATTCAGATGAACGTCTACAGGACGCATACTGGGGAACCATTCATTGAGTTATAACGTAAATAAGACACATCAAGTTCTTACTTAATTTTGATTAATTTTGATTGTCAGGCCCACATTGACCCTGACCTGTCCCAGCCTCCTGAGTGGTGGCATCACAGCCAGACACCACGCCTGCACACCTGCTTTCTTAGCACAGCTTCTTACAATAATCTAATTTCTTGTATTAACAATCTCTTAAATTTTTTGCGTTCCACGTTCCTATTCTGTAAGCCCACTAACATTTATTCTCCACTAAGCCAGTCACAACCTACCCTCTCAAAACAGGGAGTTTATTATATTATCCTCTAATTTGTCCCAGTGATAAAGTCACATTGAAGTCACGCCCATTCCTGCTATCTCTGACCTGCCACCTTCTCACTCACCCAGAGATGCCACCATTTCCCTCTGAGACCACAGAACCCCCAACTGGTCTGCTTGCTTTTGCAGGCTCTGCACTCTGGCCCTAATCTTGGGCTGTGAGGTCTTCTAGCATTTTCCAGCTGCCCAGGGCTCCACAGGCGGCCACACTTGACTTCCCATCATTCCTCAGCCTCCGCTCAGCTTCCCAGCACTGCGCCCTCGGCCCACTCCTGCCTCCAATCTTGGTCACCACAGCTGTCCCTACTCGGATGTGTTCAAATGCTACATTTTTTGTAAGGTGACCTACACTCCTCTGCAATAAAGCTCACATGAGCCCTCAGTGCTCTTTGAGCACACTGCAGTACCTGATTAGTACCTGTAAGAGCAGAAAAGCACTGGTCTGCCCTACATTACCTAATACCCTTCAAAGACAAAGGTGAGTTCTCACTGAGGTTCTCTACTCAGTGCCTGCGGCCAGAACTTCCCAGAACCAGGCCCAGAGGTAATCAGTGAGAATTCATCAAACTGAATCTGTGGCCAAACAAATAAACAAAAGACCCTCACAAAACTATTAAATGCTCTCCTTGCCAAGGTCCTGCTACAGTTTTAGAAATTCTCCTCTATATAGATCACTGAATTAAATTATACATGATATAGCATACTCCCAGCAGACTTACCAACTAGACTTTTTTTTTTAATTTATCTTTATTGGATATTATATTTACAATTCAGATTTTATCCCCTTACCCCCATCCCCCCATCACCCAGGGACCTCCTATTCCACCCCCCCTCATGCTGCTATGAGAATGTGCCCCCACCTACACCCCCACTCCCACCTCCCCACCCTAGAATCCCCCCCACACTCAGTGTTCATTCTTCATGGGACCAAGAATCTCCTCTCCCACCTATGCCTGACAAGGCCGTCCTCCCCTTCATGTACAGATAGAGTCATGGGTCCCTCCCTATGTGCTCCCAGGCTGGTGGTTTAGACCTTGGGGAGCTCTGGTTGGTTGGTATTGTTACTCTCCTCATGGGGCCACAAACCCTTTCTGCTCCTTCAGTCTTCTCTCTAGCTTCTCCATTGGGAGACCCTTGATCAGATCACTGGTTGGCTGTGAGCGTCTGCCAAAAGCTGACACATTCAGAAACAGACGCTCACAGCCAACTAGACTTTCTAAACACACAAGGAAAATTTAAAAATATGAAATCTATATAGAGCTGAATCTGGGACAGAAGATAAGGCTCTAAATATATTTAGTACAGTATATGAGTAAATGCACTGTCTAAAATGACATTACCATCTGTGGACCACTTACTGGGATAAGAATATTACATACTATCAAACGCAACAACTGTAAGCAACCACTATCATGTGTGCGTCAGAGTACACATGTTATGGTGCACATGTGGAGGTCAGAGGACAACTCTGTGGGTTCTGGGAACTGAACTCAGGTGGTCAGGCTTGCAAAGCCAGTGATACTATCTGCTGAACCATCCTGCTGGCCCGGTAAGTGACATTCAGAAAGCATTCTCTCTAGCTAAACAGTCCAGCTGTTCAGTATCTATTTTTTGCTCCTTGGATAATTCAGTATTTTAGCTTCTCTCCCTCTGATTTCCTCTCCAAGTTTACAAAGATAAGGCAACAATCTGAAAAGTGCAAAGCTTCCCAGAAGTCATAGCAGACCATAAAATTTAAATCTGTATCACAGTGTCTCTTGGGATATCTTTGGTATCCCAGCAAGGCGGGAGGTCTATCAAAAGGCCTAACGAACCAGTTAGGCAACAGTTAGCTGCACTGCATGGGAAATTGTAAAAGTGAACCACTGAAGTAAGACAGGAGAGGAGGTCCCGGTAACATCCTGCATCAACCTCAAAATGAACTGTAGAGCAACAAGGAAGCCAAGCCCCTAGCCTACATCAGTCTGGGGACCCTAGGAGAAAAGGGCATTGGCAGGAAGGAAGCACCTCTAGGACTGCCCCATGCTGAATTCTGTTTAGCCTGGAGCCCGAGTGAGGAGACTGAAAGCTGGCACCTCTGGGGCTGCACAGGAGGTGGATGCAAACACAGAGAACCAGACTATCCTCATCAGCTGCTTAGCTCACCTGAGCCCCAGTGTTTTCCTCTCTAAGAGTGGAAAAGGATCATATTTGGACATATAACTCTAAAAAAATGTCTAATGAGATGGTATCTAAAGCATTTAATCCAGTAACCTAAGTGCCGAATCAGAACCCAAGATACCATGGATTATTTCCAAACACACATAGTATTTAACTCCCTTCCCTGACACCTTGTTCACTTGTATGTCAGAGAGAGCCTCACACTGCTTTCATTGGTTTAAGGAGCGAAGCTGTGACCACCACTGGTATTCAACGTCTGCCATCCTCCCCACTCCTCACCCTGCTCTCCCACAGGAGAAGGAGCGGGCGAGCACAGCACAGAAGTGTGGTCATGGGAACCACAGGGAAACAATCAAATGGAGCTCTTCTGGCTTCCGTGTTATCATGTCTCCCTGGGTAGAAATGAGATATACAAACCCTTACCTCAACTGGGGGTGTCTCTCCCAGCAACAGGTTATTAAAAATCGTAGCATAATCCCCATTTAAGTTCATCAGCTCTTCGTGGGTACCTCTCTCTGTGATACAGCCTTCCTTCATGAAGATCACCTCATCACAGTCGACCAGGTACTGGAGACAACGGTGAGGAAACACAAAATCACTGATATTCATGCAAATACGTTCAAACATCCCATCTTAACTCAGTGTGTCTCAGCCAGAGATGGTGTGGCTCTATCTTA
>JANHMN010000011.1:6151254-6188334 GCA_030674055.1 Rhabdomys pumilio
TGGCTCTATCTTAACTCAGTGTGTCTCAGCCAGAGATGGTGTGGCTCCATCTTAACTCAGTGTGTCTCAGTCAGAGATGGTGTGGCTCCATCTTAACTCAGTGTGTCTCAGTCAGAGATGGTGTGGCTCCATCTTAACTCAGTGTGTCTCAGCCAGGGATGGTGTGGCTGCCCACCTGACAACATGAGAATATTTTAGGTTCTCAAAATAAGATACCAGTGGGGAATAATGGACCAAGACCTGAATGCATACAGTAGACAACCCCCCACCAAACAACAGATCCGCAGTCTACAGTCTCAAGACTGAGAGCCTTTGCTTTAGTTTACTGTGCCCTATGACACAGGTCAGATAGTATTTCTTATGTCTTCTAATGTTAAGGTTTGGTCTTTTGCTATCTATTGTATCTATCTTAGTGAGAGCCCCCAAGACCTGGTTGTCCCAGAGATAATAGAGTCCACACATAGACCTTGCCCCCAAGTTATTTCTGATTGGTGAATAAAGATGCCAACAGCCAACAGATGAGCAGATGAGACATAGGTGGGGTTTAGGGTTCCTGGGTTTGAGGAAGAACAACAGGAGGAAGAAGGTAGAAGAGAAGAGAGGAGTCATTGTGGGGTAGGTGAGTCATAAAATGCCATCCTGAGAGCTGGCCAATCAGAGATAAGAGCAGCCCAGATATAAGTATAACTCGGGGTTATCAATAGGGATTAGATTCTAGGGTATATGACCATCTCTTGTGCTGATTAAGGCTTATTGTAAATAGAAGGGCTGAGTGTGTCTTTTATCCAGGAACTAGATGGTCACAGGCAGGGTAGAAACTCCAGGACAGGATTAGATAATCTCTACGACATTCTGATGGTGGGGCTACACAAGCTTCACATTGCATTTTAAATCCTGGCTGAGTATGGTAGCACAGGCTACCCATACAGCTTGGACAGCAATAATCTCAAGTGAATTTCTACAATATCTGCCTGTCATGATTGACAGGAAGAAGTACAAGCTGTGCTTGTTGTTCTCACCTACAAATGCACCTTGGTGCTCTCGACTGCTAACTCACTTGCAAACTCTACTTCTACCTGCTCTGCTCAGCCCTTTAACCTGTAGATCTACTGCAGAACCAGTGTGTTCCGAGGACCCCTGATTCAGATGGCACCTGAAATGCCATTGATGCGACATTGGCTATTTGCTGAGGAAATAAAAACAGTTAACTCTAGGAACCTCTGGCCCAAGCCCACCTCTTCACCCACTCCACATGAGCAGCCTAGGAGGAAAGGTGCCATACCTGTAACTGGTGTGTAACAAACAAAACCGTCTTAGACTTGAGGCGCTTCCGGATAGCACTGTTGAAGATGTGGTTGCCCACATGGGCATCTAAGGCACTGAGGGGGTCATCCAGGATGTAGATGCTTCTATCACTATACAAGGCTCGAGCAAGGCTGATTCTCTGGCGCTGTCCACCACTCAGGTTGGCTCCTCGCTCTCCAATCTATAAATCCAAAGGAAAACCTCTATCTTAAATCCAGAATAGCACTTAACAGGCATCCCAGTCTTTCCTCTCTCTTTCCGAAGCCTACACAAACTACAAGTGTGAACCTTCTAGGGGCTGAGGAAGTCACCCTACAACTGTCAAAGTGCCACTCAGACATCCATACAGCTTTGACACCACTCCAAGTCACTCTCTTCTACAGAAAGAATGCCCCAAAACAAAAAGCACCCTTGCCTAAAACTCTTGAGGAACCCTGAAAGAATCTAAACACTGACAAACAACCACGGGTACCCTGAGATTTAAAACAACATGTAAATTATGAAAGCCCATGGCATCATGCTTTTTCTACATGGTGCCTCCATCATCTCTTCTGGGACACTCCTCCACCCTCTTCTAACTCTACCCACAAAAGAGGGCCCTTCTTATTCTGTGTCAGTTTATCTGGGTCTCTTGTTCCCTTAACTAAAAGCTTCTTACACATACAAACTACTGTCCTGCTCCTTTATAGTCCAAATACTGGGCAACTGCAGAACATGTCACCAGCTCGAACACCTGACAAAAGCCACTATCTGACAAATGAATCAACTGTCAAATGCTACCTAGTTTTCTGTGCAAGGATGTCAGCCCAGCTTGTTTAGTATTTATATACCTAAATACTAATGTGTTTCATATGTCATGCAAATGCTTTTTAAAATGTTATCTTTAGAATAAAAATAAATAAATAAAACAAAACAAAAAAATGCTATTGATCAGAGGTTCTCAAACTCAGTATGTATCAGAATTACCTATGGAGGTTACTATAACAGATTGCTCACAGGTGTACCCTAACAATGCATTTCTAGCAAGTTCCCAAGCGGTACTGATGCCACTGATTTGGAGACCAAGAGTTGAGAACATAGGAACTAAATAAACCATTACCAAATCTGATTTGAAGGTTCAACTGAAGTCAGTTAAACAAAAGTGCCAGACACAGAGACCACAGGGCAGGTCACAGGAGAGAAACACCAAGAAAGCACACAGCCAGTCCTGAGACAGTGCTCCAGAGACTGCTCAGGACAGAGAAGAAGAGAGTATCCTAAGGCTCTTTCTATCTAGTGGAAGGAAGTAGAACCTGGGGGAAAAAGCTCAACATGTACTTGTTTGACTTGCAGTTTAAAAAATATCTACACAATTCTTTCTTTCCACCACCCCCACCTCTCAGGGCAGAGTCTCACAATATAGCCTTGGAACCTGATATGTAGACCAGGATGCTTCTGCCTGCCTCTGCTTCTCAAGTTCTGTAATTAGAGGCATGCACCGCTATGCTCTGCTAAGAAAATATTTAAGCACACCAAAAACAAAACAAAACTATCTGGAATACAAATGGAACACACTTAAGATTTGCATGACATATGAAACACATTAGTATTTAGGTATATAAATACTAAACAAGCCGGGCCGACATCCTTGCACAGATCAACAAATGCTTTACTACCATAATGGCTCAGTGAAAACAGAGCTAGCCCCCTATGTGGTTCTGAGGAGGGGCTCTCCTAGGAAGGGATTCAGGCATGCCCTTGCAAAGCCTTCCCTGCTAACTGCTATAGTGGCCTGTCAAGGGCAGAAGGCTTGTACCTCAGTCAGGTCACTGTTGGGGAGAATGGCCAAGTCAGGACGCAGGCAGCAGCTGTTCAGCACTGAGTTGTATCTGAAGGAAACAAAGTCACAGACAATTAGGCACTTTGTTAGAAAAAAAAAAAAAAAAAGGTCTACTGATGGGCTGCCTTCTCACACATAGCCAAAGGAAAGATGACAGAAACCAAACATATCTTACCTCTCTTCATCAAATTCCTTCCCAAAGAGAATGTTGTCTCTCAGAGTGGCATTGAGAATCCAGGCCTGTTGTGCCACATAAGCAAAGGTCCCGCTGACAGCAATGCTGCCCTCCAAAAGCGTCATCTAGGGAGAGAGACATCCTCCAGTGGTGTAAATCAAAACACCACCACCGTAAACCACACACAGCACACACACTGTCAATGGAGACTAATGGCGTCTAAAGCTTTGGCTGTTTCTAGGACTAAACTCCAGTTCACACATTTGTTCTAAAGGCAGCTACAGCAACACAGAATATCAGTGTTATACTTATTTGCTGACTGCACACACACCCTGCACTCGGCAACCCATAGCTGTTTCATACTAACTGTGAATTAGTATTATTATAAAAGTATAACTCTGATGGCTGACCTGTTATCAACTTGACTATAGCTGAAATAACTAAAACCCCAACCACCTGAGCACATCTGTTAGGCATCTTCTTGATCAGACTATCTGCTATGGAAGGACCCGCCCCAAAGTGGGCCACACTCTGGTGGCAGTCCACATGTGCGGGATTACTTCGCCCACTTGCCCTCACTCTTGCCGCAAGGTTGATCACCCTTTTGCTGAGGCTTCCTTTCAGTTGTTAGAACCTACTTCTCTCGGACTCTAACACAGACAGAAAAGAACTGGGACATTCTGCCTCCTGGACTAAACAACTACCAGGTTCATGGCCTTTCTGTTGGGGGAACAATCTAGTGAGATCATGCACACTGTGAGCTTCTCTAACAAATCCTGTGAGTGTGTGCGTGTGTAAAATGTCACTGGCACACATACCTGATAAATGTCACTATGTGAATGGATGGATAATCAAGGGTCAAATGGCACCTGGCTTCCCGTTGCATAGATACTTATTTAGTCTATCAGTTCTGTTTGTCTAGGGAATCAAAACTAGAACAGATTGTGGTGCCATGAATGATTCCAGAGAAACAGATAAATATACGGATATTTGTCTTATAAGGATGAATTTTAAGTGCCTGGAGTAGCCTTTCTGAGTTGTCAACATCTATAGTTACAGAAGCCTCTCTAAGAAGCATAGAAAGCACGAAAGATCTATGGTGTGAACTCTTAGAAGAATTTATCAAGATGGATACATCTGATTATCCTAATTCACCTGCTGTAAGGAGCAAAGGATTTAGTGACTCGATATATAAAACTCTTGATAATTTGTAGAAAAACTAGGAAAATAATGGTGCTGGTTGGTTGCTTCTGGCACATCTGAGTAAACTGACAAAAAAGAAAGAAGGAGCTCGTGAAAAACTTAATCAAACTGCAGCACCCTGGGATACAGGGCAAAGAAAAAGAATGAATTCAGTCAAACAATGGACCGGCTGGAGATCAAATAAACAGTCTAAAGCAGCAGTTTTGAACCTGTGAGTCAGGACCCCATTAGAGTCTGAGTATCAGATATGCATATTAGATATTTACATTACAATTCGTAACAATAGCAAACTACAGTTATGAAGTAGCAACAAAATAGTTTTACAGTTAGAGGTCAGCACAACATGAGGAGATGTATTATAGGTCACAGCGTTAGGAAGGTTGAGAAGTGCTGGCCTAAAGCTTTCTAAGTGTGCCCAGAAGGAGAGTCTGTCCTCAAGTAGCCACAGGATTATAAAAAATTAAATCACAACCCTTATTATAATTTTTCTGAATTGTAACAAAACTCCAAGCCTCAGTCTTGGAAGCTCTCCATGGTTAACGGTAAGGAGTACGACCCTGTAGTTTTGGATGGAGGTGCGTAGAGGGACCCTACTGAGGCTGAGGACTTCGAACTCTCGGTTTCTGAAGGATTTACCTCACCTGATACAGTCTCTTCAGCCTTAGCAGAGGACACATCCCCATCTCCACCTCCAGCAATATTGTCCTTTTCACCTCTGCCTGAGGGACTTAACTCTATTCTGTCTGCAGACTGCCCAGTGACATTCCCTGAAGGACATGCCAGGGAGGTGGAGAGGACAGAGGAAATGGAGTCCATGAGGAGGCACCCTACACTACTAAAGAGCTTAATGAATTTGTTAATTCATTCAAGCAGAAATCTGGGAAATATGTGTGGAAATAGATTTTTAAAGTAATGGGATAAAGGTGAAAGAAACATAAAACTGGATCAGGTTGAGTTTTTCAATGTGGAATAACTGACCGAAGTTCTAGGCTTCATATGGAAGTTTTAAAGGGTGCCATGTTAAGACCTAGGTAGCCACTGCCTTTCCAACATTGCTGCAGCCATTTTGTTTTATGCCTGTAGCCAGCCATCTTACACTGTTACAAAGGATCTTTCTCATGCCCAAGTTAACCATTAACTGCACAGCCTGTTAAGTTTTTGTTTTGGTGTTTAATCTTAACCACATCTCCTGTTATAGTCTTTGCTTTGGTGTTCTTGGAAACTCCCCAGACCCTCACCTTCCTTTAGAGCTAGTCACAGTAAAGGTCACTTAGAACTGCTTTGTAGACTTAGCTACAGTAAGCTTGGACCTGAACCAACTTCTGCAACTGTCCAGCAGCACTTCCAACATCTCTGTTACGACTTTTTATGGTTGTGGGTTTTGCCTTTATAAGTTGCCCCTGGGAAACAGTCAGGGTTACAGTCTTAGCTCCCAAGTCTGACCTATGTCTTTGATCAATCACTGTGCATGTGTGAATAAACTATCCCTGTTTGACTGAGATCAATGTCTGAATGGTTTGTAGGGTGATTCCTAGACTCAAACAGACAAAAATTCCTTCAACTGGTTAGATAAAGGATTTGTCATAAAATGACCTGCTGAAGATACTTTACACCCAACCATTGGACTGGAGTCAGGGACCCCTACAGAAAAATTAGGGGAAGGATTGAAGGAGCTGAAGGGGAAGCTGACCCCATAGGAAGACCAGCAGTCTCAACTAACCTGGCCCCTGGGAGCTCACAGAGATTAAACTACCAACCAGGCAGCATACATGGGCTGGTTGGAGCCTCCCTCTCCCCCTCACCCCATACATAGCAGAGAACTGCCTAGTTTGGCCTCAGTGGAAGAAGATATGCCTAATCCTGGAGAGACTTGAGGCCCAGGGAAGGTGGGGGAAGCAGGGAAGCACCCTCTCTGAAGCAAAGGGTAGGGGGAATGGGATGAGAAACTGTGGGAGGGGAGACTTGGAGGAGGGCAACAGATGGAATAGAAATAAATAAAATTAATTAAAAAAAGAAAAGAAAAAGATGGCCTGCTGAAGACGAGCTAGAAATGCCTGATATCCCTTCACTTAGTGTTGATGAAGGGATCTGAAGGCTTGGGAAACTGCAACACTAGACTGGATAGGCTGGGTACAACCCATCCCCCACACCCTTCACTAAGGCTGTGAGATGCAAAATATTAAGGGAGGTATTAAGTCCAAAGTGCCCCCCAAAAGGCAGTGCTGGTCACAGTGTCCAAAACGGGACTTTGGATAAACAAAGCACCTTTTCTTAAACTCAGAGAAAACTTCCTTAATCTGTCCTTAAAGGTCCACTACTTCAGGGAAGGGCATCTGGTTAGCTAGCAGTCAGGTCATTCTCAACAGCCTATATCAGCTCAAAGCCTCCCACTCTGATGACCAACATATAACATCTGCTTTTCTGACATTTTTGCTCTTCTTTCTGCCCTCTCCTCCTCACCCAAGATAGCCTTAGCAGTTTGATCCCCACAAAGCCTTTCTTTCTACCCATGAAGGCATCCACTTCAGTGGGTTCTTTGTGCCCCTGCTCGAGAAGGCACCTGCGCATTTGAAGACCTTAGGCAACGCTGTTTTCTTTGTGGCAGAGTGGGGATGCTGCAGTTCAACTGGACAAAACTAATACAATGGGCTTACTGGGACAGGAGTAACACGGGCCTCATGGCCACACAGAATCACCAGGGGAAATGATGTGCATCGTAGCCTGACCTGTGACCTGTGACGGGCAGCACAGGGAAAGAGGACTTTTAGGGTGGGATGAGTCACAGGGACCTTAAGTTACCATGTTTCCAAGAAAGAAAGAAATAATTGTTGGGGTAAGTTTTTTGTGCATTGTGTGAAGGTCCTCTCTGTACTACTTAAGTGTTGACTGCTGTACCAGCAGAGAGCCTAGTACTAGCCAGACATTGATATTGTTACTCTTATGGTTCATCACCTGCCTCAGTATTTTGTAAACACAAAACTACCTCACTGATGACTGGCTTAATAAAGAGCTAACAGCCACAATGGCCAATAGCTAGGCAGGAGAGAGAAGGCAGGACTTCCAAGCTGAGAGTCTTTGGGGAAAGAAGCAGAAGCAGGAGACACCGAGGTGGCCAGACTTCCCAGGACTGAGAAAGGTCAAAACCACACAGTGGGTAGTGAGATAGGATAACAGGATTAAGTTAGAGGAGCTAGCTGGGAAGCAGCCTGAGCTAAGGCCTAAGCAATAATAAAAACTAATGAGTCTGTCATTATTTATACTGCTGGTGGGTCCAGAAAATCTCACTATAGATAATAAATCTATGTTTTTGTTTCATCTGCATAAGCAGAAAAATTCTCAAACAAATAAAGTCTACATTGGATGGTAGAATAGGAAATCTCAGTCCATGAACTAATTTCCAGACTTGAGCCAGTTTGCAGAACCAGAACCCTGTGAATGAAGAACAGCCAGGTCCCCTTGAGGAAGGACCTTGACAAAATATCTAAAAGTTTTACTGTTAGCCTTTCTCCTACCCTTCCTCAGAAGATCTTATGGCCTTTTACAAAGCAAACTGTACACAGGGGGAAAAGAAATAATCAGACTTTCCCAGGTGTATTCAATAGCCGTTCTGACTGACACTGACTCTGAAAGACCACAAGCAGCACTGTGGCCAAGCAGTTAAAGTGGGGCTTTGGAGATCAGGGACTGATGGAGTCACAGTAGGACTCCTGGGTCCCCAAACTCATCCTATAGTTATTTCTCGGTCCCAAAATGTGTAACTGGGATAGATACAATTAAAAGCTGGCAGAATCCACACACTTTTCCATGACCTGTGGGGTGAGAGCTGTCTGTTTTGGATGGAAAGGCCAAACAGAACATACTGGAGTCACCTCTGCCAGGGATATAGTGAACTAAAGCCAATCCTGTATCCCTGAAGGAATGACAGAAATAAGTGCCACTGTAAGCATCAACAATGGAGGTTCCCAGCCTCCTTTAACACTCTGATCTGGCCTATGCAGAAGACAGCTAGATTATAAAGAATGACTGCTGACTTAAATGACTGAAATTAAATGACTGAAAATGTAATCAAGCAGTGACTCTGCTGCTGCTGTACCAGATGTGTCTTTACTTGGCCAGACTAAAACATCTCCCACTACTTGGTAAGAAACTACTGATCTAGCAAATGCCCTTTTCTCTGTACCTGTCTATAAGGACAACCAGAAGCAATATGCTTTTGTTAGCAAAGCCAACAATATACCTTCACAGTTTTACCTTAAGGGTATATTAACTCTCCAGCCCAGTTGCAAAACTTAGTTGAAGGGATACTGAGGATCAGTCTCTCCTACAAAGATCACATCGGTCCACTACACTGATGACATTAGTTGACTGAACCGAGTGAGCAGGAGGAGCAAACACCTTGGATTTGCTGGTAGCACACATGTGCATCAGAGGACAGGAAATAAATACAACAAAAACAGAAGGGCCTTCTACCCCAGTGAAGCTTCTACTTCAGGTGGTGTGGAGCATGCAGAGATATCCTTTCCTAGATGAAGGGTAAGCTATTGCACCGGGCTCCTCCTACCAGCAAAAAAGCAGCACAATCCTTAGTGGGTGTGGTGTTCTGAATGAGAATGCCTCCCACCCCAGGTTCACATGTTTGAATACTTGGTTCCCAGTTAGTGGAACTATTTGGGAAGAATTAGGAGGTGTGGACTTGTTGGAGGTGGTGTGTCACTGGAGGCACAACATTCCCGGTTAGCTCTCTCTCTCTTTGTTTTTGTTTTGGTTTTGTCTTGGTTTTGGTTTTTTGTTTTTGTTTTTGTTTGTTTTTGTTTTTGTTTTTGTTTTTGTTTTTCAAGACAGGGTTTCTCTGTGTAGCCCTGGCTATCCTAGAACTCACTCTGTAGACCAGGCTGGCCTTAAACTCAGAAATCCGCCTGCCTCTGCCTCTCAAGTGCTGGGATTAAAAGTGTGTACCACCACTGCCCGGCAGATCTCTCTGCCTTATGTTTGTGGATCAGGACACAGAACTCCCAGCTACTGCTCTACCACCATGCCTGCCCATCTGAGCCATGTTCCTGCCATGATAGTCATAGATTCAGCCTAAAAACTGTAAGCCCCAATAAACTGTTTCCTCCATAAGCTGCCTTGGTCATGGTGTCTCTTCACAGGAACAGAAAAGCAACTAGGACAGTAGGTCTCTGTGGATTCTGGAGACAGCACATTCCTCACCTGGGTGTGTTACTCAGACCCATTTACCAAGGGACTCAGGAAGCTGCTAGCTGAGTGGGGCCTGGAACAGGAGAAGACTCTTCAACAGGTCCAGGCTGCCGTGCAGGCTGCTCTACCACTTGGGACCATATGATCCAGCAGACCTGATAATACTTGAGGTGTCAGTGGCAGACAGGGGTGCTGTCTGGAGCCTTTGGAGACCCTTGTAGGTAAATCTCAGGGGAGTCCCTTGGTGTTTTGGAGCAAGGCTCTACCATAATTTATAGACAACTGTTCTCCCTTGGAGAGACCCGTCTTGGCCTGCTATGGGGCTTAGTAGAAAATGAACATTTGACAATGGGCCATGACATTACCATGCAACTGAGCTGTTGATAATGAACTGGGTGTTATCTGACCCAACAAGTCATAAAGTCATGTACACAGCAGCCATCTATTACCAGACGGAAGTGGTAATATGTGACTGGGCCTGAGCAGGTCCTGAGGGCACAACCAAGTTACACAGAGAAGATGCCCACATACATGGTTTCTACTCCCATTACAATGCCTTCTGCTCACAAGCATGCATCTGTAGCCTCATGGGGTATGCCCTACGATTGACTAAGAAACAGAAGCTTAGGGCCTGTTTTACTGATGGCTCAGCATGTTATGCAGGCACCACTCAAAAGTTGACAGTTGCAGCATTACAACCCCTTTCTGCAACAACCTTGAAAGAAACTGAGGAAAATATTCACAGTGGGCAGAACCTCGGGCAATATAGACGGTTGTACATTTTGCCTGGAAGGAGAAATGACCAGCAGTGTAATTTATTATTCACGAGCTATATCCAATAGATTATCTGGATGGTCAGGGACTTGGGAAGAACATGATTTAAAATGTTAAGAAAACATTTGGAAAGCCTGACTGCATAGGGGTAGATGTCAAAAGTATCCCCTCTCTAGGAAAAAGACATCGGGACGGGTATGGCCCTTATGCCTCACTGGACAACGACAGGAGGACTGGAGCCATTACAATGTCCCGTTTAATTACTGGAGGTCAGGCCTCTATCCCCGCCTTGGCAAGATTAGAATCGCCACAGCCCTTCTATACTTGGAGAAGGGAGGAGATGTCAGGGGCAGCCCTGCTTATACACTGAAGGCCTAAAATCAGCAATAGTCCTGACATATATGCCTGCTAACACAAAGACTTGGATCTCTATGGAAAAACACTGAAACAGAGGGCTATAAACTATTGTAAATAGGCAGCTTTTGTTGAAATCTACCAGCCTGAGTAGTCATAAACCTTGTAAATA
Source organism: Rhabdomys pumilio (assembly GCA_030674055.1). Taxonomy (NCBI): domain Eukaryota; kingdom Metazoa; phylum Chordata; class Mammalia; order Rodentia; family Muridae; genus Rhabdomys; species Rhabdomys pumilio. The sequence goes on from JANHMN010000011.1 coordinate 6,162,256, forward strand.
GGCAGCCTTTGGCAGACAGTACCAAATTAGATTATGACAAGGGAATCATAGGAAGAGTCATAGTGACCTGACCCCTGAACCTTCACCCAGATGATACCCTGTTCTGAAAGATACCTGTACTCCCCCCTGAACATCTATGTTCCTGTGTCATCCCCTTCCCCACATTCTGCATTTTTGTGTTTATAACCCCTGTGTTAAAAAAAATTAACACACAGTGTACCCCTGGTTCTGCTGACTTAGTTCCTGACAATCTATTTTCTTGTTCTCAGAAATACTTTGAATTATAAAACGTTATTGTGGTTTGTGTTAGTATGCTGGGTAAAATAATTTTTTATTGATCTTATTTTAAACTTCAAAGTTTATAGTGAGTTAAAATGTCCTTCAACATAATTATAGGTCATATTTACTTTCATATTGTAAAATGCTAGTTAATCTGTTGAACATTTTAAAAAACTGGATTTCTTTTTGAGAATTTCATATATGAACACTGTATTTACCTAACTTTCCCCTTTCTCTCCTTCCTCCCACTCTTCCCAATCCCCCATACTTTTTAAATACATTTTATTATTTAATTATCATTTATATATGTATGTATATATGTATATATGTATAAGTATATATGTTTATACAAATATTGATAAATAAAGTGTTTTAAATTTGAGAAAAAAAAAAATTGGAGAAGTACATGGACAGATCTTGTGTCTCATGAAATGCTAACCAAAACTTGACTTCAGCAGAGGAGTTCACCAGTCAAGTGATAGGATGATCTATTCTGACAACAGTCAGCCTTTCCTAGCCATCCCTTTCACTGCCTCTTGGGTCAAACCACCATGTGTGGTGGTTTAAATGACAATCGCCCCCATAAGCTAATGCATTTGAATACTTAGTCCCCAGTTAATGAAACTGTTGGGGAAGGATTAGGAGGTGTGTCACTGGAGTGGACAGGCCCAGTGTCTCTCTGCCTCACTACCTGTCTCCCTATCAGGATGAAGCTCTCAGTACCACCCCTGCCTGTCTGCGGCTGTGCTTCCTGACATGATGATTATGGACTGACTCTCTGAAACTGTAAGGCAGGCTCCAATTAAATGCTTTCCTTTGTAAGAGTTGCCTCTGTCACGGTGTCTCTTTACAACAGAACAGAAACTTAGACAGAAGTTGGTAGGTACTAGGGTATTGCTGTGATAGGCCTAGCCGTGCTGCTTGAGAAATATGGTGAACTTTGGCTTAGGAAAGCGATTGGAGGTTGTAAGTGGGCTTAATGGTCCTTAAGAGCATGGAAGACAGTGGTGCGGAGAGCAATGCAGACTACACGGATGCCCAGCGCAAAGGCTGCAGTTAGGGACTAACTGTTGCAGTCAGAGACCATTCTTGTGATATTTGGCAAAGTGGCTAGATTTGTTTTGGTTTGGTTTTTGCCATTGTTGTAAAAATCTGCCAGAGGATAATAGAAGAGTTTTGAACTCACATCACTGGCAGAAAAAATTTCAAGACAGCTTAGTACTGACCATGTCATGTGGTTATTAGCAACCACTTATGCAGATCTACAGTGAAGAAAGAAGAGCAAGCAGGGTAAAGAGAAATACAAAACGTACAGAGAGCAGAAGAGGAGCACCAGGAAGTATAACGCTGGAGCCAAGTCCAATGCTAAAGGAAATGAGAAGTTTAAAGGAAAGCCTAGTTAGTGCTCAATGGAATAAAGGGACCGGTGAGCTCAGAGCAAGACCCGCCCAGCCAATCCTGCAACTCATAAAAAGGAAGGCTGAAGCAGCAAAAGAAACCATCAGTGATGGAAAGCTTATGTAAATGTAATTCACAAAGGGGTCCAGATACCATTGCAAACAAGCAAAGACCTTGGCAGGTTCTGGATTTAGAGTCAAGGAAGACACAGCTGTAAAGAGGTTCTGCAGTCTTCCCCTGTTAAGGAAGCCCACCGAGGCCAGATGTGTGTCAGAGAGGGCTCTGCATGAGGCCCAGAGGGGTCACTGTGTCATTGTGGAGGTGGAACATGAATTCTGTTGGAGATCCCATGATGTTGAAGATGCCAGCACCGTGGAGTGTCTGCCAAGGAGAGCTGCAGCAGGTATGGAAACAGCCAGGAAACAGAAGTGTGCTGCAGTCAGCAAAGCTGGAAAGGAAGAGCCATCTAATAAATGCTTTAACATCAGAGAGTGTGCAGGACAGTTTTATGTCAACTGGATATAAGGTAAAGTCATCTGAGAGAAGGAAACCTTAAGACTGGGCTGCAGGTAAGCCTGATGGTCATTTTCTTACTTACTAATTGACAGGGGAGGGCCGAGCCCATGGTGGGTGGGGCCATTATAAGAAAGCGAACCGGACATGCCATGGGAAGCAAGCCAGTCAGCAGCACTCTTCTATGGCCTCTGCGTCAGCTCCTGCCTCTAGGCTGCTGTCCTGCCTGAGTTCCTCTTCTGACTTCCTGTGGTGATGAACAGTGCTATGGAAGGAGGAGCTGAATAAACCCTTCTTCCGCTCCCCAAGTTTCTTTAGTCATGGTGTTTCGTCACAGCAATAGAAACTCTAACTAAGGAAAAACGTAGAGTTGTGGTAGTGAGAGTTTGCCCTGTTTTCAGGATTAGTTTGGTCCGGTACTTCTTCACCATGACCCTCTTTTTCTGTTTTGGAATGGTAATGCATGTTCTGTATCATTTTATGTTAGAAGCATGTGATCTACTTTTCGTTTGTAATTTTACATGGGATTACAGTTAAGGGATTGCCTTGAGTCTCAGAAGAGACCTTGGACTTTCATATATTCTTGAGACTATAAAAGATTATGTGTACTTTTGACGTTGGACTAAATGCATTTTGTATGGTGATATTGCTACTAGCTTATGGTGGCCAACAAGTGGAATGTGGTGGCTTGAATGAAAATGGCTCCCATAGGCTCTTATGTTTGAATGCTTGGTCCTTAGTTGATACTACTATTTGGGAAGGATTATGAAGTGTGGCCTTCTTGGAGGAGGTATCTCTCCTCCAATTAAATATTTTCTTTTCTAAGAGTTGTTATCTTGATCATGGTATCTCTTCACAGCAACAGAACAGTAACTAAGACACTATGCATGAGTAACATGGACTTCCACTCACCAAGGCTGACCTGCCTACAGCTGTATATAAGTAACAGATTTGCCAGCAACACTGAACACCCCAGGATGACGCCGTTCTCTGGGATGACCAGCCAGTGACCTGGTAGTAGGTTAACTACACTGCACTTTTCCTGTGAAGAAAGGGTAAGGTTTTGTCATTACCAGAACAGAAATTTATTCTGGTTATAGATTTGCCTTTCCTACCTATAATCTCTGCTAAAACCACTACCCATGGATCCTACCCATAATGCTCTGCCAAAACCACTACCCATGGATAACACAAATGCCCACCTATTATCACGGTATTCCATACAGCACTGCTTTGACCAAGGAACTTACTTCACAGCCAGAAAAGTGGAACGGTAGGCACAGATTCATGGAATCCACTGGTTTTACCATGTTCCTCATCATCCTGAAGCATCTAACCTGACAGAACAGCTGAATGGCCTTTTAAAGACACAGTACCAATTAGGCTGCAATAGGCTAGAGAACTGGGTCAGAGTTCTCTAGAAGTAGGCATATGCATTAAGTCAGCCTCTACTTTCCTACAGGCAGGAGTCACAGGACCAGGAATCAGGGGCTGAAAAGAGAACGGTTCTCCTTATTATCATCCCTAGTGACCTACTGGGTAAATTTCCAACTGTTTCTGAGACCTTTGGTTTCTGGCCACCTTCTGGTGGCCTGGAAGTTTTGGTTCCAGAGGATGAAGTGCTCCTGCCATGAGCCACAACAAACATTCCACTGAACTGGAAGCTCAGTCTTCTTCCTGGCCACTGTGGGCTTCTGGTGTTCTCAAGCCAACAGGGAAGAAAGAAGTGTCAGTGTTACAAGGCAACAGGCCAAGAAAGAAACAAGTGTTAAGGGGGTGACTGAGCCAGATCACCAAGAGGAAACTGGACTGCTTCTCCACAACTGATGTACGAAAGAGTATCTGAAGTGCAGGGCATCTTTTAGGGCACCTCCTGTTACCATGTCCCGTGTTTAAAATCAATGGAGAACTACAACCCAGTCCAGGAAGAATGAGAAAGGGCCCAAGCCCTTTAGGAAGGGAGGTAGGTCACTCCTCCAGGAAAAGAGCCAAAACCTACTGAGATGCTTGCTGAGGGTGAAGAAAAGACAGAATGGGTAGTACAGAAAGGTAGTTATGAATACCAGTTAAGTAAGTGGTTCTCAACCTTCCTACTGATGCAATCCTTTAGTAGAGTTCCTCATGTTGTGGGGACCCCAACCAGAAAATTATTTTTTTGCCACTTCCTAGTTGTAATTTTGGTAACGTTATGGATCATGATGTAAATATCCGGTATGCAGGATAGTTTTAGGTGATTCCCATGAAAGGGTTGATTACCTCCAAGAGCATGTGATCAGTTGCTACAACTTAGACTGTACTTGACCTGAGTGTTTCTATTCTGTTTTGTTAAGAATATATTTGTACATGAATACATCTAAATTAATTGATATTTGTGTTCTTTATTTCTTCGTCATGTAATGTAACATTAAGTTAGTATCAACAGTTATCACACTTGTTATAAGACAGTAAAAGACCAAGATTCCTCAAAGAAATTATCATCTACTATAAAATACGTACTTTGAGGTTGTACATGAGATAGTTATATCATGCTATGCAGAATTATAACCTAGTTATTGTTCTTCTGTGGAAAATAAGCATGACATAAGACGTAAGTGTGTGTCAAGTTGACAAGAGGTGAGCTTGCAATGGGTGATCTTAGTTGTCAGCTTGACTACATCTGGAATCAACTAAACCCCAAGAACCTGGCACGCTTGTTGGGGATTTTCTTGACTGGATCATCTAAGGTGAAAGACTCTAAACCCAGACCATTGGAGACCTACTCTATCTCTAGATCATAGAGACCCATCTAGATCTGGCCACACTTTCTGATTGGTAGCCCACATAAAAGGACAAGAAATAAGGGAACTCTTACTTTTTCCATGCTTGCCCTCACTTTTGTTGGCAAGTTAATTTATACTCCTGCTGAACCATTATTTTGCTGGTATTAGAACCTACTTTGGAATTCTAATGTAGAGTAAAGATCACTGAGACATCCAGCCTGGTGGACTGAATAACTGCTGGATTCTTGACACTTCTATTAGGGAGATAGCCATTGTTGGACTAGCCAAAAGGAACACAGCCTATAAGCCATTCTAATAAATCCCACATATATAAAATCATGTAACATAAACATACATATGTGTATATATTTATATATGTGTGTGTTTGTTACATAATACATATATTATGAATGAATATATGTACACATTCATTCTATCAGTTCTGTTCCCCCAGAGAACCCTGAGTAATAATACAGCAAGAAGGCCTCTTTTCCAAGTTCCCTGGGGAGAGTGCCATAAAAATTTACTCCCAGCAACACCTGGATGTCCAAGAGTCTGAAAACCCCACAGTCCAGCCTCATCCCAGGCCCAGGGACCCCTGAACCAGCTCTGGCTTTCCCACATCTCAGACTGCACTTTCCCACCCCTGGAGCAGTGTCTTGGAGCTTCCCTACAGCCCGGCACCAGCCTGGTAGAGGCCCAAGAGGCTATGCCCAGCTGCGGGGCAGACGAGGACCAACACACCTCTCCTGACTCTTCAGCAACTGAGCTTGTTGTTCCTGAAATGTTTGCTAAGCCAAACCCAAGAGAGAACCAGAGAACACCAAGGATATAACAAATGTCTTACCTGGCCTAAAATGGCTGAAATGAGGGAGGTTTTTCCACTTCCCACACTGCCGCAGATTCCAACCAGTTTGCCCTAGACAAAGCACACAGAGAGAGAAAGGATATCAAGACACTACCAGCCACTCATCCTAAGAACCTGCAACTGGTCCATCAGTACAGGGACACAGAAGCCCTCTGGAGAGACTGTCACACACATAGTACACCACAATCACTTCTAGGAAGTCTTAGCCTCTTACCAACTTTGCAAGTAGTGGAAGATTTTATTTCTTTAATCGTTTTTTTTTTTTTTTTTGCAAGGCAGAATTCTTTAAAATTATTTAATTGTACTTTTTATTTATTTTAGTAAGAACTACATGTAGTATTATATCCATTAAAATACATTTTATTCATTTTTTTAATTATTATTTTGTTTGGTTAGTTTTTCAAGACAGGGTTTCACTCACTGTGTAGAACACGCTGGCCTCGAACTCAGAGATCCACCTTCCTAATATATGTGTGAGTGTTTTACTTTTCACATACCCCTTGCGTGCCTAGTGCCTGCAAAGGCCAGGAGAGGGTGTCAAAACCCCTGGAACTGGAGCTAGTTGTGAGATACCTATGGGTGCTGTGCTTTGAATCCAGGTCCCCTGGAAGATAATAAGTCAATGCTTTTAACCACTGAGCCATTGCTATAACCAGCCGTTGACTTTAAGGAGAACTACTTGTTTGGCAGTCCTGTGTGATAGTAATCAAGTCCCCAAGAGAAGGAGGGAGTGGTGCAGAAGGATCCCAGACTGCAGGCAGGCAGAAGGCACGAGAGTTCCAGCTCTGTCACGTCTGCTAACCGTGTGTCCCGGTATTCCAAACCAACGCTGTGTCTGTTCCCTCACTGGGATCTGAGCTCAGAAGGAAGGGTGAGCTCCTCACTGTGAATCAGGTATCACATTACCAAATGGAAGAGTAAATTTCAGTTGAGTATGAGAAGCCATTAACTAAAAGAGCTGACTAGTGATATGGTGGGACAGCCTCAGTAATCAGTAATCGTCATCAAGTAAGCTTGCTGCTAAGAGTGAAATAAAAACCGACAATGGCCTGTGAGTGATAAACTACACTGACGGTATCAGGTGACCACCAAGGACTGTTCTGCTTATGGCTGCTAAGAGCAGGAAGCTCTCTGCCATCTACTTAATCTACCTTTGAATCTGCCCAGGGTGCCCCCAGTCAGCGGCTGACACTGCTGTCTGCTGCATCGGTGCCTCCTTCTGGCTCTGCAGATGAGCATTTCTCAGCAACTCTGTCTCCACCACTCTCCCATCTTTCTCCTGTGCTGGAGCAGGAGGAGCAGCCCCTTAGTCCTCTCCTCCTTTCCTTGTCTCTTTGCACACTCTTCTGAGCCTCACAGATCATTACGTATTCACAGGCACTTCTGAAAAATCCTCTGTCACCCTTTTTCCTCTCAGGGTAAAGAGAGTTGTGGGAGGCTCCAGTCCACTGCTCTGCATCTTCATGGCCTGCCGTCGTCTCCCATACTCACCCTGGTGTAACCAGCACACTCCAGATGGAGAGCCTCTGCTCTCAGCTTCTGCTCCTTAGCTATGGCCCTCTCCCTGAGACAGTCTCATGACTCACTCTCTCAGATCTCCGCTCAAATACTACCCTCTCTCCCCACTCTTCCTCCCCTCTCTCCCCAATCTCTCCCTCTCCCCCACCCCACCCCCACCCCCGCATGGTACTATTGTTTATCTGCCATGCTCACTCTATCACTCTTTTAGTTAGGGTATCACTATGTATCCAGGTTGGCTTCAAATTAATAGTGATGTACCTCAGCCCCAAACCAAGACTACGAACATGTACTACCAAGCCTGACTAAAACATCCTTCAAATGGGGTCTTTTCCTTAGAAAACACGTTAAAAATGCAAGCACAACAGTCCCTGTCCTGGCTCCGTTACCATCCTTTGCACTGTCCTTATCACAAGCTGACACAATATGCTTCAGTTGCTTGTTCTTTGTGGCTGTCCACTAGGGATGCAAACGCCAGAAAGAGGCTTTGGATATGTAGGCTCTGCTGCTGTGTTTGTTCTCAATCTTTCAATAGGATTTGGTGTAAAGCTGGCACTTACAAAAAGTAAGAAAGAAAAGAAGGAAGAAAGGAAGGAAGGAGGGAGGGAGGGAGGGAGGGAAGGAGAAAGGGAGGGAGGGAAGGAGAGAGGGAGGGAGAAAGGGAGAGAGGGAGAGAGGGAGGGAGAAAGGGAGAGAGGGAGGGAGAGAGGGAAAAGAAAGAAGGAAGGAAAGAAGAAAAGAAAAAAGAAAAAAGAAAAAAGAAAAAGGCTACTGAATGAACGTGTGACTGTCCACCTGGGCCCCCAGGTGATATGGTCCTCTAAGCACGGGGCCACTTCCCAGTCACAGTTTGAATCTTAAGTCTTTGACCTGAAATCTGTGTTCTAAGTGGCTCTCTGAGAGTCCATGTCTATACTAGCTGTACAGATATACTATATACCCAAATTGCCCTTCACTTATATTTTAAAATTTTATCACAATATAGCTGTTAAGAGCAACCCTAAGGAGACTAGAGAGATGGTTTGGTGGCTAAGAGCACTTGCTGCTTTTTCAAAGGACCCTACATCAGGCAGCTCACAACCCATTATAACTCTGGCTGCAGAGACTCTGACACTGTCTTCTGCCCTCCACTAGCTCCTGCACTCGTGTGCACACACCTACAAACAGATATGTAAAATAAATTTTAAAAAAAGGCAGCACTGAGAATACCTTTTATATGCCAAATTCGCTGTGATGTGCAACGTGGTGTTAACAAGGAAGCCACTCAGTTACAGCAATTGATTTAATTAGAACAGCCATCACAGCCAGAAGCCAGCACGGGGCAGGATCTTGGAAGGTCCACCTGAATGCTTCACCTCCTTATTAGTAAAGCGAGCATCTCATGAGATAAGTTATTAGTTCTGTTGCTCACTTTGGAACTCAGAGCCCAATCAGCTTTTGATTCAAAACTGCTCACAGCCAGAATAGTCTGCTTAAAGCAAGGGTCCTGCCAGGGTCAGGCGGGGGTGACACAGGGGTCAGTGCTGGAGCCGGCAGATAGGAAATGGGTAGGTGCCTCACCTCTTCAATTTCCAAGTCAATGTTGTACAGCGTCCTCTGCAGGCGCAGGCTCCCCGTGTGGATCTGCTTGCCTTCTTCCTCTTCTGGACTGGGCCGCTCATCACTGTCCAGAAGGAGGTGTCCTTTCTGCTCTGCCAGCACCGCCTGGTGCTCAGTGTGTTGCAGCTGCCTCGACTTCTCTTTCTTGCCCCTGGTAGCCCTCTTGTCTTTTTTCATTTTGGGGGTCAGCTTGGGCGAGTTCTGTATACTGGAGTGGGAGGAGTCCCATGCCAAGGTGGCATTTTTCATCTCTATCTTGATGTGAGGACTGGCCGGTTTGTTCTTTATCATGTGAACCTCTTCCATTAGAAACAAACTCTGATAGGAGTTGTGAGAGAGGTGCAAAGATGAGACACTGGATCAAGACCAGGGAGACAAGCTTATGGCGTACACTCACGTAGCAAAACACATCAGGCTATACAGTGGAAGGAAGCTGAAGAGCAAAAGGTAGCTCATTAGTGTAGCCTCACCTCAGGACTGACAAGGGGTCTCAGGGCCTCGTCCACTGACCCAACCCTCTATGCTAGCTTACACACTAAGGTACCCTGCTTTTCCTGCGAGTCTAACCCGAACAAAGGGACATTTAATAACTGACAGGGATACAGTGCCCCGCATACAGTAATCTGTAGGTTCCAGAGTAACAGTTACAAAACCCAAGAGGGAGACTGACCCTTTCCAGACATCACCATGCCAGGAACCTTCCAGACTACTTCTGTAGAGCTAATGCCTGCATACTGCCCTCACTCATGGCCTGGCACCTCTTGAGAGACTGAGACTGACACCAGCTTAACTGCTGGGTTTGGAAAACATCTGAGCTAAGCGCCTGTGGACAAACGGTACCTCCCTAGGGACTGCTCCACCTCTCTCCACTCATTTCCAGAGTCCTACTGACTTGTTTCAGAGGGCAGGAAAATGTAATGTCAAATGCAGAAGAGTCTCCAAAGTTAGATCTAAAATTCTGATTTTCTAGTTATACTTGAACCCCTCTTAAGCCAGGAAATCTTTACAGAGCACTACTGTAGGGAGATTTTAAGAATGCTTTTTAAAAATTAATTTAAAATATTAGAAAATTTTTAGAGGGAAGATGGCTTGCAGGATGAGGACTCTCCTCAATTACTAACTACCCCAACTGGCTTAAAGTTCCCAAGTGCTACTGAACAGACTGTATAACTTCCCCCTTTCTCCTGGATCCTAGCATCTGATTTTAAGAAGAATTAAGAAAGGGTCTTACTGAACTGAACAAGGACAACTGTGGACAAGCTAACATGGATCAGGGTAGAGGAGCCCACAAGGCCTCAACCCTGCAGGCAACTAAGAATGCTAAGAGCAGGAGAGACAGTCTTCCCCCAGGAAGAGCCCTCCCCACCTCCACTGGTTATCTAATATCAAATGGTCAGCTCTGAAAACATACACGGAAGTAACATGCAGACTGAGCAGGTTGTATTTATGTATTTAGGAACATATATATGCATACACATACATACAGATAGCTATACATATATGCATAGAACATCGATTAGCGAGAAAAAGAGGCCGTAAGTTTGAAAGAGAGCAAGGAAGGGTATATGTGAGGGTTTAGAGAAAGGGAAGGGATGGGGGAAATTATGTAATTATAAAAATAAAAGAAAATTAAAATAAATAAATCCTAAAAGATAAAAAGAAAGGATCTCATGTAACCCTAGGCACCTGAGAATGACTGTGAGTCCTGACCCTCTTGTTGCCCCTTTGAGAGCTGGGATCACAGTCGCTGTTCCTGTTAATCCCGTGTGTCCTAAAGCTTAGGTGAAGCTTCTGTCTGTGAGCAGCTGTGGGATTCGTACAGTCAGAGCCTTCCAAGAGACTGGGCTGGAATATCGTGAACTATCCTGATCCCCTTCAAGGAGCAAACCCACATATGGATAGAACGTCCACCATTTCCCTCCCTAAAGATCTGTTAAAAGGATGGAGACTATGTAGGCCTATATAAACTATTCAGGAAGATAGTGGTGCCTATTGGAGAACACAGCCTCTCTGCTCTTCCTTCCTGCCTCCCACAGCCCTGACACATGGAGACAGACAAGGGCCTCACAACCAGAATGCAGATCAACTGAGATGTGCACCTGCCGGGACAGCGGTGTCTCAAAAGCACAGACCTCACCTTCCACTAGGGTGCTGCCCACTGACAATGCTTCCTATCCCCATTAACCTCAGCACCAAGGAGGCCGAGACAGGAGAACTATGTGTTGGCAGCCAGTCTGTCTCAAAAACAAACACCTTCAACAAACCAAAGAGGAAAAACAGCTGGCTTTCACCCAGAGGCTGCCAGACATAACATAACATACTGTGACACTAGGATTCCAATTTAAAAAATTTTTTTAAATCATTTTCCAATATAAATATGACTATGCTACCAGCTAACACTGTGCTCATTTAAAAGGAGACAATTCAAAAACAAGGAGGTCCCAAAACTACTTTTTCTCCCTTAGTTCTTTATCTAAAACTCAACAAAGTCCACCCACTACCAAGGATACAGAAACAAACAGGGAGTGCTTTGGTCAGAACTTTCACTTTCTTCCATGACTGGGTTCTGTGGCTTCAGTGAGACAAAGCTCTGTCATTACATCACTCGTATGTGATCCAGGCTCTGGTCCTTTGAGCAGCCAGGAGGAGGAGGAGGAATACAAGGGAAAGGGGGACATTCTGGGGACTAGTTCTCTTGGTCCAATGCAAGTCACATGCTTAACTGTAAAGGGAAACAGCTGACATAAATCCCAGCAAACTACTCTCTCCTTCCCAGGGCAGCCCACTGTGGTTCCTGAGCCTCTAAGGTAGTGAGTGGCATCCTTCCAGCCCTGGGGCTTCAGCTCCTCATGCCACCAGAACTGGAGTGAAATCGTGTCGATGAATTCCAGCCCACACAGTGCTTCTCCTCTTTAGGAACTGAGTGTTAACCACTTTCAAATAAGTATCTACTTCCCGCCCCCGCCCCGCCCACGTCACTTGATTCTGTCACGCGATTGTGTTATTCTGAAGGTACAGAGAACACAAAGGTCTGATCAGCTAACCAGGCAGGGAAGGGGCTGATACTTACTTAACTGCACTTCTCAACATGGTCTAGTTTATGACTACCTCCATGTCACTGCATTCCCTGCCTCACGTAGTGCAATCACTGGGTAGGAAAAAGAAATATCAAAAGGACTCAGCATAGCAACCAATCAAAGTGGCAGCAGGCATGAGAGGGGGTGGGAGGAAACCCGGCAGACACCTGGCTGTGCCTGTCTACCTTAAGCCATTTAAAAGCTCAGTGAATGACAAATTACATATCCATGCTGGGCCTGGCAGAAGTGCTCAGTATGGGAAGGGAGCACAGCCTAGAACCAATCAGGAGAGATAAAAATGCACATTAATTTTAAAAGGCATTACTCTCATCCCTCAATTCAGTTGTCTCTACCATCTCCTAAAGGCAAACCAAAGTCAAGTGCAGCTGGCCTATGTGGACTCTCAGAATTCAGGCAGCAAGCAAGCTGTACCAAGGATAGGTCCTGATAGAGACACAGGCAAGGAACCACTTACCTTAAATCTGTCAACAGCAACTGATGCTTCAGAGAGGGACTTCACTGAGAATGGTGTTACTTTTAAAGCAAAAGTCATGGAATTGAAGACAGTCACCACTGTGAAGGCCTTAAAATACAAAAAAGATGTGAGAGCAAGCCTCGAAAGGTCACACAGCAGACAAGGCGGCACCACTCTCCTTTCAGGTGGAGGGAAGGCTGTAACGATCAAACGTTAGTCACACTGAAGTAATTTGTTTTATGTGGAGGTACATTCGTGTGTGTCACAGTGCATGTATGAGGTCTGAGAACAACTTAAAGGAGCTGGCTCTCTCCTTCCCCAGGTTTGTCCCAATAAATGGACTCAGGTCATTAGGGTTAGTGGCAAGTGCCTAAGTCAGCCTCATCGGTCTCCATCACAGTTTAAAGTTTCAATTTTAAATTATAAGTGTGAGTGTGTGTGAGTGTGTGTGTGTGTGTGTGTGTGTGTGTGTGTGTGTGAGAGAGAGAGAGAGAGAGAGAGAGAGAGAGAGAGAGAGAGAGAGAGAAAGAGAGAGAGGAGCAGGCAGGCAGTAAATGCACATGAATGTGGTATCCTCAGAGCCCAGAGGTGCCAGGTCTCCTGGGACTGGAGTTGCCAATGGTTGCAGCCCCCACTATGGGTACTGGAAACTGAACCATAGCCCTCTGCAAGGGCAATATGTACTCCTAACCTCTGGGTCATTTCTCCAGCCCACACTTTTATCTTAAAGGTAGGGTTTTTTTTTTTTTTTTTTGAAGGAGACTTTCACCTAAAATTCTTCATAAACATGAAGCACAGGTTCATCTGTATTTACAAAATTAAACCCAAACTCAGGCTGACTGAAAATAACCCACATTACTCCTGTATAAGGAATAGCTTCATAATCTTCCACTTCTCAACTTAGTGATATGAATGAAGGAAATAGCTAATTCTTGGTAGCAGTCCCAAATGAAGTGACGAGGTGACAAGAGGTGCGCACGAGCTCTGCATAGAACATTCCTAACTGTTCCTCACCTGCGCCGCTGTCAGGTCGAAGCCCAGGGTCATGTGAACCGAGAACGTCACCACGCTGGCAATCACTACAACAATAGGGGCCACTCCAACAGTGATGCTCTGAAAGTACCCCGCTTTCTCCAATATCCGACGCTCCTCCTCTCGAATTTCTATTAAAAAGCAACCCATCCTCAAATCAAACCAAAACATCCTTTGAGATACTGTTACTCCACCACCAAATAAGAATAAGGTTTCAACTACAAAAACATCTTTTGTATTTTGGTTTTTCTGTTTGTTTGTTTAAGACAGGCTCTTGCTCTGTAGCCTAGGCTTATCCCGAAACAGAGATTTTCCTTCTCCAGCCTTCCCTGTTGCTAGGATACAGACAGGTTTTTTTTTTTTTTAAATGACACTTTAGTACCAATGATGAAAAAAAATCCATTTAGTGGACTATCAACTCTGTTTCTGTCGGCGGTAGGATGGACCTAGGGCCTCACATGTACGAGGTAAGCACTGCACAGCCCCTACCCTAGGACTATCAATTCATCATTACAACTGAGGTGAGAATGGACTGAGTCACAAGAAGAAATGTGAAAGAAAGCAACTACAACACTAGCACTCTGGCCCCCTGCCTTCTGGCAGGTGTAGGTCTACTGGGTTTCAGTGAAGAAAACACTTCACTAGCATCTACATCTGGCAGCTTTCTTTCTGTATCTGGTTAGTGTAGGAATTATTTATTCTGGGAATGCTCAACCACCTTACAAGATGGAGAGTCCAGATAAGCTCCTGACAACTTAATCAGAGAAAGCAAACGAGCTGCCTTGATATTAACAAAATACTTTTTACTCTACTTAAAATTTTATTAATGTTTACAACATTATAGTCAGTTACTATGTCACTGAGTCCATTAACAGCCCATATATTTCTTTTTACTGAAATTAAGGTTAGACATATTCTTCTTTTTTAAGCTTCTCCTTCTTAAATGCTATTGCTCTTGGCAATCATCTGATGAGCCTTCTGCAACAGCTTCTTAGGCCAAAAACCACGGATAAGAGGAGGATTTGCATATATTATGACAGCTAGATTTGTCCATACTAGTCTAGCTAGCAATGGCATCTGGGGCAAAATCAGTTAAACATAAAAGATTCTATATGAAGATATTGGATTTCAGAAGTCTAGTTTCTAATGTGCTTAAGAAGCAAAGTACATGAATGAACAGACCCAAAGAATCCAAAATCCCTCTACCACATATACAAGGAAAATCTTTAAAAAAAATCTTTAAACTCACTTTGAACACACTGAGAAAACGCTTTGACCCAGGCATACATTTTGATAAATTTAATGTAGGTGAGAACTTCATTCATCTTCTGGACACGGTCATCTGTGGCAGCTACACACTTTCTCCTGAAATATGCAGTTAGCCGTGACACGAACATCTGGAAGGAAAAGCAGCGCCCTATCAGAGTGAAGCACCTCTGGATCCGTCTCGCAACAGTCTCAGGCAATGGGCATTTAGCCCTGTTCCTGGGACAAACCTGATTTTACATGGCTGTGCTGCTGTTTAACTAAAGGGACCTTTGGAGTTAGAAGATATTTAATTCTCATCTCTTTGTAGGGCGATGAAGGCAATTACTGGTCAGTCAGATCTCACAGACACTGGCGCCCCCATGGTAGAATCAGGCCAGTTACGTCAGCACCAAGTAGCTCCAGTGTTACCTCGGGGTAGGTTCACCTAGAGCCTTCTGCTCCACCCAGACTCACTCTGCCTTCACACAGCTCCTGTCTTTTATGCAAATGACTGCTTACTTCCTCCCAAGCCAAAATTCTGCCCAGGTGAACTGAGCACTGTCTAGCGTCAGACTTTTCCAACTATTTTGTTTGAGAAGACATCTAATCCTCTTTCTACAGCCCAGTACAAGTACTTTATCTCTCCCATATAAAGAAGCTACCATGATACAGCCAAAAGGCTCACTCACCATTGTTGGATAAAAGAGGATAAAAACAGCTGATCCCAGGAAGCCCGTTGGTCCTAGAATGATTACGTTATAAATCATGCCCAAGATGGCAACAACAGGTCCTCCGGCCAGTAAGCTGCCCACAGCAGCTGCCTCAAACATCCTTTGCCCATCATTAGAGCAGATATTGATGAGCTGTAAGATATGATAAATAGTGAGGGAGCCTGTAGGACACAGGTCACTATACCCAGAAGAAAGATCAAGGACAGAGCAGGGCCCAAGTAAACGAGGAACTCAGGCTGAGAGCTTGCGCTGGGCTGCTCTGGGTATAAAGCACAGAGGTTCTGAACTCACCTCCCCCAGGGACTTTTCTTTAATGTTCTTTAACTTCAGGATCTTCTTAAATGCCATGGTCAAGATAGCCCCCCGCAACCGGACACCAGTTCGATAATTCAATGCCCAAGTCAGTGCAAGTGACCAGGAGCGTACAACTTCTGTCAGGAGGAGGCCTAATACTAACAGCAAGCTGTACTGCAGGTTAGACTCTGTTGCCTGGGTATACTCCAAGAGGTGCTTCACCACGAAGGCCTACAGGGAGAAACACACACCACAGTCAACGTCGCCCACAGTAACCGCACACAATGCCACAGTGTTATGTTAGGTTAGAAAGAGCAGGTGCTCCACCACACAGTGATCAGTGTGCAAGCAAAACAAATTGTGTTGTTGGACCGAATACTACCGGCAACCTGCCCACAGGTGAAGGGCAGAGGGATCATCTGCTTTTCCCCTGAAGGGCGCCCTCTGACCGTTACTCTTTCTAATGTAACATAGACCTGTCCACGAGCTGCGATGCATTCTAAACACATGGTGATCCAAAGGTATACATTAATCTTATCCAGTGTCTTCACACATGGCTACATCTCTTTAATGAAACCAAGACCTTTCTCTGTCCCCTTTCACACGTGCTTATTTGATAAAAAGGAACAGTGTACCTACAGTTGTACGGAAGAGTGGGAAGTGCAAAACATCCCTGAAAACAAACACGGGTAGTTTAATAGGACAGAAGAAAGCAAACAATGCAAGCTATCAAACTCCAGAGACCCTCCCTCTGGCCCTCCCCACTCCCACTCCCTCTCAAAAACAAAAACATGTTACCTCAGGTAGCATATGTCTAACACCACCTGCAGGGAGGGAAGACAGCCAGCCCCCAGAAACCACGAGTGTCACCTCCAGCTCTGAGGTCCTGCAACGCTGGAGCACACACTCACTCAGGCACATTCAGCAACAGCAGTAAATACCAGAAAGTGGGAAGCAGTGTACTTTTATTGAAAATGAAATATATATATATATATATATTTAAAGACACTATCTTCAAAGAGCATCTCACAGACACTGGACATTAGCACAGGCATCAGGAACATTCGGTGGGAACATACAGAGTCGTACAGGGATAGCCATCACACAGATGAACTGGCCTCCCACTTGTAACCATACACAGTAGAGGAAATACATGGCAGAGCTGTATCTGCTTCCAGAGTCTGAGGTACAGTACATCAGGACGGCAGCTTCTGCTGGCGTGGGAATCCTGAAGCTGCAATGAAGTCGATTCTCTAGCAATAAAGACCTTGCTGCTAAAGAAAGAAGATTAAAAAAAAAAAAAAAACCTAAAAATTCCCTTAAAATTGCTGAAAACTGCAAGTGCTGTTGGCATGCTAAGCTGCGAGGAAACACTCTGCTCCCAACAGGCTGTAAGATTCCAGGCCTGCTGAGCAGGATGCTGCCATCCTTCCGAGTCTTTTCGAGTCCTGGTAGCTAAAATTGATGTTGGCAAAAATCAAACTATAACAAAAGAAAGACAAACCAGTGCCCACCTTAAAGGAAAAAAGAAATTAAACCCAGGCACCCATCTACCCTGGTTCCTATAGCAAGGAATCCTGTCTGCAGCTGTAAGACACTGACTGCCATACAACAGAGCAGAGTTGAACACTGAACTCCAGAAGCCAGATTTCTAGGATAATTAGTCTCTTTCAGTTTTTCCAAAAGTAATTTAATACCAAATTGTCTGCTAGGTCCTAGGAGGTCCCCAGGGTCATGTCAGCCCAGTAAATAACCTGAGCATCAGGGGCTTCAGATTCTGAGAACTACTGTAATCCACCTTTACCCTCCCACAGAATTTTTAGAACCTATGTTTGGTCCTCACTGCATAGATTAACTAGCAAGAAGATTGGCTTCTTTTCCGGTATGCATCCAAAATGTGGAACTGGGTCATGAGGCCAAAGCCTCTCCTCCTGTGGTGATGCACTTCCCACACACGGCAGCAGTGTGGAGCAGTCTCTGAGGGCAGCAGGTGTGTCTGGGCTCCTTGCTTCCTATACCTTAGGGTACCCTCTTTGCAGCACTGGATAAGCAATCAGCCCCTCCCAGAGAGCAAAGGGAAGGTGAAAGACATAGGTATATTTACACTATGCAAAACTTTCCAAGGGGAAAAGATGAAAGAGGTAACAAATGTCCAACACAGGGCTTTAAAAAGCAACGACATTTCAAATGAGCTTGTATGGGAGAAAGTAAAGTAAAACAGTTTTTCACGAAAAATCCAAACAAATTCAGTTTTTTTAAAGTCATAAGTTTATCATTTATGTCTAAGCTAATTGAGAGGAAACTGGAGATTGTCAGCATAGCTGTCTTGCTGGGGAAGGCATTCCCAGTGAATAAACATTACCTTACCTGAGCTCTTGGCGAGAGATTCTGCCCAGCTTGACTCTCTCATTCTGACCGCAGAATACAGCCATCCTGAAAATTCTAAAGAACAGCTTCTGTCACTGGTCCCACTACAGAGATACTCCCCCCAAGTCCAGATCCTGACAGCATCGAGCAAGCTGTGGCTGGAGATAGGCTGGAGTGTGGGAACTTACCTATCTCAAGGCTTCCCAATGCCCTTTCCCCACAAGACCTGGAGCAGAGTTAGCACTCACTGAGAGATTGCAGTGCAGAGGCAGCCTTCTCTAGCAAGTCTAGGGTGGGTGCTAACTCTTCAGACACAGGTCCTAGGTCAGGCCTGAACTTCTAAAACTAACTTAGTCTAAGAAGGCCTCCAAAGCATTTCTATAAATGTAGTAATTTGGTGCTGCATTTTTAGTAAGGCTGTACCCTATAAATGCTGGCACTGTGCTAGAACTTAATTGGTCCTGAGGCACCCGACATAGAGTTGGTTGCCAGACTGTTCTGAGGTCAGCATCAACTGACCAAGTTTTAAAAAACAATGCACATAAACACAACCTGACTGTTTTATTTGTTCTGTGTATGACCACTAAGGCTCAATGAGACCTAATGGGATGTCCCATGTATGGAGTGTACAGTTTAGGGTAAGATTTTGGTAAGAACAAGCCAATCTGAAAATCATGCCCAATTTAAAAAATGTGCAAAATCTAATATTGGATTTCCTCAGAAGGACTCGTCATTTCTTTTTTCAAAACCAGCCTGATTCTCCAATCTCTAGTCAGGAAAGAATTTATCGGGATTAGGGTTCCAAAAAAGATGTCTACATTGTTTACACTTGCACATCTGCTTCACAAAAAGAGATAGCTCTCTCAGTCCTGTTGACTTTCTTCCCACATGGCAACAGGGGGAATGTGCCACGTGCTCCTGCTACGTACGGAAAGGCACCCAGCTCTCCATGGGCATCTAGAAGCATTCTCTAGAAGTAAGCATCCCGGTTGCTGCATCAGAATTGAAAGATTAAGAACTTAACAGATGCTCAAAGGAATGACCTTCAAGACACCAAAGTGAGCATGCATTTTGCAATTACTTTTTTGTGGAGTAAAAACTTTATCCCTGCAATCCAGAACTTTTTTTTTTTTTAAGAAAGGGGGAAATAAAGAGTTAAGAAAGCCCACTATAATACTATTGAGAAGCTCTGTACTACCCAGATGAAAGAACTGTGTGAAGAGTCGGAGCGGCCGCCAGCTCTGTAGTGATACAATGACAGAAGCTCTTCTTGGGGGATGCTAGCTCTATGGAACATGTGCCATTCTGGCTAATAACATTTCAGTTACATAGTCCCTTTTATTTAAAACTTATATAAAAGTGTTAGTTGGTCAATTAAGAAATCTAATACCAAAACATTTTTTAAAAAAAGATCATACATTTAAAAGAAGAAAAACAAAATTAAAAAACAAAAAACCTCCAAAGTGTAAATTAGTTTCACCTGGTCACCATGCATCTCAGACACATACTTACCCACCATGAACCTCCAGCTTACCCACACATGGAAAACGCACAGTCTAAACAGTACTACCGCTCCGATGCCTCAAGGCAAATATGTAGAGAGTAAATTCAATCACAATCTCAAGTGTCAGGCAGCACAGAAATGCAAGAAAGGATGCCCCGAAAACTCCTGCCCAAAGCTCCCTTAGCTACCACACTTCATCCACACAGGCTCGGGAGAGACCACAATGGCCGCCCCAAATCTGCCACAGTTAACATTATACAGAAAACTTGAAACAGACTCTCAAAAACCCTGGTAGGTTCCTAGCTTTGGGGATCATTTGTTATAGAGTCAGTAAACATAGTAGCTATGCCTCTGCCAAGACATGGCTGTCCTGAGACTGTTGCTTCATGGCAGCCCTTAATCAACAAGCAGGTCCTGTGTGGAACCAGAACCAGTTCAGATTCCTGTAGCCTCAGGAAAGCAAGTCAGCAGTTTCTTCCTCTGCCCGCAGCTCTTTGTTCTTAACAGTCTAGCTGACGAGCCACCGTTCACTCCCAAATCCGCTGACTCTATTCACTAGCCCTAGAATCATCTCTAAGGCTGCTAACTAGCTCAAAAATAACCATTACCTCTGCAACAGAAAAACAAGGTTAGGGCAGGCCGTGGCCAGGCCTGAAGATGTTCAGAAAGGAGAGTCAGAACTTACTGGT
This sequence comes from Rhabdomys pumilio, assembly GCA_030674055.1. Classification (NCBI taxonomy): domain Eukaryota; kingdom Metazoa; phylum Chordata; class Mammalia; order Rodentia; family Muridae; genus Rhabdomys; species Rhabdomys pumilio. The sequence goes on from JANHMN010000011.1 coordinate 6,182,607, forward strand.
CCACTGAAGCCAGCCAACTGTGTGATCATCAGGCACACGATGGACAGGATGAGCCTGGTGCGGCAAAAGATCCACACAACCTTTCGCAGGGAGGCAGCGTCTGGCCCAACTTCATTCAGCTCTTCTTGCCACAGTCTCTCTAGTCTTGACAAGGGCACATGTCCTATGTTACACATCTCCCCGGGAAAGAACACACCCTAGCCCCCTTCCCGCCACCGCAGGCTCTGCTGCTGCATACACAAATCTCTCCTGTAAAATCATGCAGGTAACCTACCTACATCTAGTACAGAGACACTCCCTTCTTGGCCTATGTGTATTTACTCCCAAAATGGAGTGTTTACAATACAAAACACAAGAAGAGCAGGACCCTTCTGCTCCTCAAAGGTCTCTCCCTGAATAAAGTTTGCAGATAAAAACTTCCTTTTGCAAGGGCACCAACCCTTTCTGAAGGATCCTGTGATAAAATGCAAAGCTACAAACTAGATTTTAATCAGACAATCAGCTACCACCAAAAATGTACTCTTGTCACAAGGCAGCAACAAAATCTCCCTGGAGGCTCAGAAAGTTCTAGAAGTGGGACTGAGAGAGAGAGAGAGAGAGAGAGAGAGAGAGAGAGAGAGAGAGAGAGAGAGAGAGAGCGTGCACCCTTGGTTAAAACACAACTAGAGGGAAATAGAGATCAGGCAAAGGGAGGAGAGTCCACAGGTTGCCCACCCTCAGCTGAGGGTCTTAGTGGACATGGAGCTTTAAACTCCACACTGCTCACCCACCCACTAGCTCAGGCCTAGCATCCAGAATCTAGGGTAGAGCAGAGATGCCTACCTTCTGCAGTTCACATCACAAGACTCATGCTTGGACAAAGGCCACACGTCCTCCATTAACAGCTCCCCCTTCTTGTGAACCACTTGGGCCAGAGGAGAAAGCCATGAAAAGGTCATGTAGGAGAAAAGTCCAGCATTGTCCACTGGATGCTGGTGCCTGGAGGAGAAATCCAACCACACAGTGTCAACATACACACAGGCTGAGCATACGTGAAGAACAGTTCCTGACAAATGCTGGTCCTCCCCAGCTGTCCTCGCTTTAGCCCAAGATTTCAAAACTGCTCTTAGTGCTTTGCAGGTGGAACATGAGCCAACAAAGCCTTACTTGGTAGTGGTCCGGAAGGGCTTCAGGGCACTTAGACCATGGTGGTACTTCCCCTTAGTATGCTCTTCATCCAGAATTTGAAGATGAGAATGCGCAGAAATATCCAGAGAAAGACCCTCAACTCGGGCTGCTGTTTCTAGAGCATCTTGACATTCCAACTGTGGTGGGGAGAACAGTTAAGGAAAATTAATATATATAGAAGAGGGACAAATCCAGCTGACCTCAACTCAAAATACACCAATAGCAAACCACTCCATCAGCACTGGAAAACCCCAGGACATAGGGTTAGACACTAAATCTGCATGTTAAGAACCCATTAAAGAACATTCAAGTGCACACACATACACAAAGATTTTTTAGGTTTGTAGAATGGAGTGGAAAGTGTAGTTCTCCTAACTGTCTCATTGCCTCCATCTCTTCCTATGTTAGATCTCCCGTAAGATGGCACAATGCTACGACAGGCCAGTGCTGACACAGTAACTGAAATCTACGTTGCACTAAGTTCATTCTTTGTGTTATACATTCAAAATATGAATTTTTTATAACTGAAATCTTTTATCATGGGCTAGGGATGTATTCCAGTGGCTTCCCTGGAGTACATGAGACCTTGGGTTTGATCCCTAACATGGGAGCAGGAGGGAACAAGAGCACAGAAGGCCCTGAATAATTCCCTGGTACCACACACAAAGATAAATGATTTTTAAAAATCAAATATTTGACCTTCTTTTCCCTGAGAATCATATACTGAAAGTCAATCCTTTCACCAATAAATGAAAATTACTAGTTTTCTATTATAAAATTTCAAAGTCAGTTCCAACTAACCATGAGAACCAGGATATCCTGTCTCCCTCTCTCATCAGCAACAGGAGAGCACAACATGGGTGTTTAGCAGGTTGGCCACCCAAGGAACTCCAACATTCTCAGTTCTAAATATACAGTCCCTGTGATGGTTCCTCTTGGTTGTCAATTTGACTGTATTTGGAATCAACCCAAGGACCTGGCAAGTCAGTCTTGACTGAATCATTTGAAGTGGGAGACCCACCTTAAAGCTGGGTCATCTGAGGTAAGAAGACCCACCCTAAGTTGGGCCACACTTTCTGATGGAAGCCCACAGAAAACCACACAGAGGAAGGAAGCTTTCGCTTTTCTGCCTGCTTGCCCTCACTCTCACTGTGAGTTCATTATCCTGTCGCCGAGGCATTCGCTCCTCTGAGATCAGAACATACTTCTACGGTACGCTGAAGATCAGCTAAGACGTCCAGCCTGATGGACTGAACTCCTGGACTCTGGGCCCTTCCATTGACAGATACTGCTGGACAGAAACACACACACACACGTGCACACACACGTTCACACGCACACGCACACACACGCACACGCACACACACGCACACGCACACACACGCTCACACACGCTCACACATTCTATCAGTTCTGTTCCTTTACAGACACCTGACTGATACAGCCACACATACCAACTATACAGCTTATCTGTGCTAGCTGACTGTACTAACAAAAGCCTGCTTTATTCAAGGTGGGACTTAGGGCAGGGAGGGTGGACCAAGAGGCTGGACACATTTGTTCTCATTTACTCTACTGGGCAGGGTTTATGCTTTCCTTGTTTTCTTTCTTTCCTTTCTCTCTCACACTGTCAAAAATATTCCTAGTAATTTTGAGGCGGTGACAAAGTGGTGCAGAACTTGGCATGCCATGCTCCTCACAAAAGCCTCTAGTTGTATATGCCACCTCTTTTCCAAAAAAAAAAAAAAAAAAAAAAAAAAAAACCAGAGGCAACTCAAATATTAGAATTGAAAATGTTCTATGCATAGGAATAAGTTGGAAGCTTTGGCTTATCAAATCTAATAGCTTTAATTCATAGACTAATTATCTATCTTCAGATAGCAAAATGTCCAGCATCAGAAAATTGTACAGTTCTAGGAAACACATTTACTTCCTGTCAATGAAAAAACAGACTGAATTTCAAGAATAGCAAAATGGCAAATGAGTCAATGGGGTCTTCCATGAGGTCTTCATAAACAATTTAGTGGGTAGAGTCCAAAAAACACCAAACAATGGAAAAGGGAGTGCTAGACACAGGTGTGTGGTATCAGTGCATATAACCACAGGGATGAAAAAAGAAAAAGCACAAAAAGCCATCAGACTGAGAAAGGAGAAGGATACTCTAAGACTGCAAGCAGCCTGGGCTGTGCACAGGAGTCACACACCAGTCTTACTTGCACAGACACAGCTGAAGAGACAAAGGACATTAGAATAACACTTCCCAGACACATGGAATGCTATCACATGGACTATATGTTGCCACAGAGCAAACCTAAACACTATTAAAGATGGACATCATACAGTGTGTGCAGTCACATTGCAATTTAGAGTTCCGAACAAAGACTCCAAGAAAAACCCCACTTGTTCAGAAGTTACACATTTCCAAATAACAAATTAAGTAAAACATTATCAAATGGAAAATAGGAAACATTTTGACCTAAATGATAAGAATTTGCAATACATCCAAATACAATGACCACTGCTAAAGCAGAGTTAAGTCTGAAACTGTGATCACTATAAAAAACCTGTTGTAAGGCAGGGGCTGATTTCTGCAAAGGACCAAGATCAAATATTTCAGACTTTGTGGACCAAGAGACAAAAATGAAGGACATTCATGTAGGTATTTCTATTGTAAAAGAAAGTAAATTTCTAAAAATGTCTACTAGCAAAATTCAGGTTGTGATAACAGTTTTCTTTCCTTCTGTTGTTTTCTTGCAATATTTTTTCTTTTTTTCTTTCTTGCATTTTTTTTTTCAAAACAGGGTCTTGTGTATCCCAATTTGGCTCTGAAACCCCTGTGTAACTGAAAACGACTTGAACATTTGATCCTCCTGCCTCTACCTCCCAAGTGCTGGGATTACAAGAGTGCATCACTGTGCTTGGGTTATAAGGTGCTATGGATTGACCCCAAAGTGCAGACATGTACAAACACAGATGTGTACAAACACAGGTTGGGTGATACAGTATCTCTAACCTTTTCAGAACTGTTCAAACTGTTCTAGTTGTTGTTGTTGCTGCTGTTGTTGTTTCTGAGACAGTATTTTTCTATGTAGCCTTGGCTGTCCTGGACATCATGACCAAGGCAACTTAGAAAAAAAGCATTTAATTGAGAGTTCGCTGAGAGTTTCAGAGGGTGAATCCATGAGCAGGATTTGTGAATCCATGCATGCAGGAAGACATGGTGCTAGGGAATAACTGAGAGCTCACATCCTGATGCACAGATAGGAAGCAGAGATAGAGTGGAAAGCTGGGTCTAGTACAGTCTTTTGAAACCTCAAAGCCCACTCCTAGTTAGGGCACCTTTCTTAGGGTTTCTATTGTTGAGAAGACACATTATTACCATGGCTACTCTTATGAAAGAAGACATTTTAATTGGACTGGCTCACTGTTTTAGATGTTTAGTCCATTATTGTCAGGACAGGAATCATGGCAGCATGCAGGTTGACAGGAAGAGCCTGAGGGTTCTGTATGTCAATCTGCAGGAAGCATGAAGAAAGCTCCTCTGCCTGGCGAGAGCATCTGAAACCTCAAAGCCCATGCACAGTAACACACTCACTACAAGGCTGCAACACCGCATAATAACGTCCCTCCCTAGGAGCCACGGAGGCCACTTGCATTCAAACCCCCCACCTCTTCTAATGAGTCCATACTTTCTATGCCGGGCAGTGGTGGCGCACGCCTTTAGTCCCAGCACTTGGGAAGCAGAGGCAGGCGGATTTCTGAGTTTGAGGCCAGCCTGCTCTACAGAGTGAGTTCCAGGACAGCCAGGGCTATACAGAGAAACCCTGTCTCGAAAAACAAAACAAAAAGAAAATCACATCCCAGCCCTTTGGCTAGGATTAAATGTAAAATGCCTACTGACAGTTTTGTTTTTTTTTTTTCCAAACCTATTACTAGAAAACCAAAGGACCCAACAATTTAGTAAATAAATAAATAAAACTGATAGGATGGGTTTTGTTTCTTTGATCATATTTAATGATATGCTCCATGTCTTCCAGTGTTATGCTATTTTCTGTACAGGCAGATGCCAAACTCAAAAGAACTTTGGGTGAGAGTTGGCAGGCAAGACCATCTGCTGAGGGGTTGTCTAACACCACAGCAGCATCAGCTGCATGACAAGAAGGCTAGGGTTTTAGAACATGGACTTCCTAAAATCTTGCCCTGACAAAGGCAAGCCATCATAAACTGGATTACCCTGTGTAATAATAGTATGTAATACCCTATGTAATAAGAAATCAGGGAGTCCTATAGTTAAGGAATGCAAAAGATTTTATCCAAAAATTAAAATTTGCTGTTGTTGCTCTGTGTCTGATAATCTTTCACAAACAGTTTCCAAAGGTCAGCCCTGTTGGGTTACTATGCACTGCCCATGTCATGGAAGGAGAGTGTGATGGAAGGACACACGGTCCTGCTCACACAGCACCTGGGAGCTTCAGAGATAGACCTTGTCCAAACAGGAGCACCAGAGACTTAGATTCTGGCAAGAGCTTTAGAATGCTAACATTTAAAAAAAAAAAAAAAA
>JANHMN010000011.1:6200157-6232604 GCA_030674055.1 Rhabdomys pumilio
GGGCACTCTACCACTGAGCTACACTCCGGGGCTAAGGAATCATAAATATTAACACTGACCCTAAAGCCAATAAAGAAAATTAAATGACAAAATTTGTATCATATGAAAAAAAAAAAGGTGATATGGTATAGGAACCAAGTCTGGGGAGGCAATCACTCACCGATCTTGTTCTCCGGAACCTGGGTTCATCATGGTCTCTGTGTTGCCCTGGTACAGTGCTTCTGTCTCTGACGCTCCTGTACCCAGGGCTGGGGATGATGTACTCTTTTCCCATGTCAATATCCTTCATCTTCACCACACAGAGGACCAGGGCTCAGACTCCTCCTTTCTCTTCAGAATTTCTGAAGTTAAAAATTTACAAAAGCAAATGCTTCCAAATCATGCTTAAAGTATGTGCCAAAGTGCTTTTAAACAGGAAAAAAACAAAAGTATTGACACTTCTTTACCAATACAGCTATAAAATTATTTTAAATACCCCTTCAGTTTTTGTTTTTGTTTTTGTTTTTTACAAGAAAATGGTTCTACCATCAAAATTACCAAGCCAGACATAGTAGTGCACAACTTTAATCCCAGCATTCGGGAGGCAGAGACAGGCAGATCTCTGAGTTCAAGACAAGCCTGGTCTATGGAGCCAGCTCCAGGACAGCCTGGGCTACACAGAGAAATCTGTTCCAACAAACAAGAAAAAAAGATCTATGTTCTACCTTTTTAAGTATCACCTGGTCTATTCCTAAAACTCTGCTCTGCGTTTCTATAGCACTGCCTGCCTGGCTAATTCCAGTCAGCATTCTGCATCAACTCTGGTCACTTTAAAAAAAAGTTTGTATTTATTTACTCTGTGTGTGTGTGTGTGTGTGTGTGTGTAAGAAACAGACAGACAAACAGACAGAAAACAAAGACAATCATGTGCACTGAGATCAAAGGACAACTTACAAGAATCAGTTCTCTCTTTCTACCCATCCAGGTTCTGAAGACGGAACTCCAGTCCTCAGCTTGACAACAGGCCACTTTAAAAACTAAACACATACTTGCCCCTCTATAAGGTTCCCCCATTGTTAGAAGCTCAGATTCCCAAACACCAGCTATGAAAACACCACAGATATCTGATGTTTTTGATGTATGGCCATCCTGCACTGTGGTCTGTAAGTCGACCCATGATGACGACTATTAAGGACCATGTCTCTTGCAGCACAGAATTTTGACGACTGTATTGCATTTGTTGTTTTTGACACAGGATCTCAAGTAGCCCAGGCTGGCCTCCTATTCTTGATCTTTGAAGGATGACCTTGAACTTCTGATCCTCCTGACTCTACATCACGAAGGCTGGGATTTCAAAATTGCACTACTGTGCCTCGTTTAAGTGGTGCTAGGGGTCAAACCCAAAGCTTTACACATTTCAGGCAAGCACTCTGCCAGCAGAGGTACAACCCAAGCCCCTGTTATTCATTTTTAAACCATCAGAGAAAAATACTTATTAATCTTTGAAGTAAAAAAATATAAAGCCCCTTAAATCTCCAATGGGGGCTGGACATTTTGCTTATCAGAATTCTGGTTCAAGCACCCAAATTTAATCTGTATCAAAAAGTTGATACAGATTAAGTTGTTAATAAAAAAAAGAGCACCTAGCCCAATGACTGCGTTACACTATAAACAAAACCAGCTTACTAAGCAAAAACAGTGCTCGTGCTCGTGTCATGGAGGCCTTAAGCTATAAACAGATCTGGCATCTGGCATTGTCATCTGGAAGAGGAAGATTACTCGCTACTTTAAAAATAGGCAAGAGGGGGTTGGGGGAGCTCAAAAGGGAGGAGCCCAAGGGAACCCATTCACAATACCAAACACAACACCAAGAAGAACTGGGAAAGCTATCGAAGAATTATAGTAGGCAACGTTTTTTCTCAGTTGTGTTTTCAATCATATATTATGAAGCAGTACCTGTAGCATGTATACACACAGACTGTGGTAGCAAAGACCCTGTTTTGACAGAAACAACTGTTTTCCGATTGGTGAGAGAAGATAAGACTTCAGTGGCCTACTCTAACTTCCCTATCCTTGCAGACAAAGCTAGTTTCTATAGGAAGGGTATGGGGAACCATTGTCCCCCTGTGAACTTCAACTCTACCATAGCTTTACAAAAAAAAGGGTACAGTACTAAGGTATGCAAACACCTGAGAAGCCATAAAATTACTGTTTCATCACACTGAACACAAGTAGGACACCATCTTCTGTGTGCCTGGGATATGACAAGCACAACACACAGAAGTAGGGCTAAGGTGGATATGAATATGGACATGAAGCAATCAACTAAGAAAAGACCAGGCCCCTTTCCAGTCCAACCAGCAATTAGTACTTCCCTATTTTCTGGACTTTTTTTCCCTTGCAGTTAATGTAAAGTCTTTTCTAAAAAAACTAATGCTAACTTAGACTCAGTGATAAAGCATGTAGGCCAGAGGAAAGGGCGTGTGTATCAGGATTAGGAATTAGGCATATTTTGGTCTAAACCAGCACTGTAAAGGGAGAAAGAAGAATAAACAAAGTGGGGACTCACAGTTTTGAGTACCCCAACTCAGAACTGACAGGGTTGGGAGCCACCTGGTTTTGCTTAAAAATTCTCTTTCCAGATAAAGGGGTGGACGCGAGAAGATTCTGCAGGGGGAGGGGCACTGCGTAGGACTAGGGAATTGTAACTAGCCAGGCTGGTGTTTCCAAGTTGTGTTATCACAACATCTCTCAGGAGGTTTTAGGCGCCTCAGGAAGCTCCTTCAGGCCCTGCAGCTACTGGAGCAAGAAGCTGAAGGTTGTTCACTTACCACACCCCCAGGACCCACCTGTGCCTCCAAGCTCCCTCACCTATCACTCCAGAGACCCCAGTAAAACCTATCCATTCCTCCCTTCGGAACTCAAACTTCCCTGGTCATTCATTCCTGTGCCCATCTGCATCGAGACTCCCACATCTGTCCGAAAACACTAGATCCAGGTGTTATAAACACAAAGTCACTAGCTCCTTTGCGTGTCAGCACCGGAAAGGACACGGGTGACAGGAGAACTGGGCTCCCACTTCGGCTTTGCTGTGAGTGCTAATGCCACGTACCTCCATATACCAGTAGCAAAAAAACGTAGATAATGACTTACGTAGTAGGTGGCTGACAGTCGGCCTCCAGTCCTGGAGGGAGGTTGGGGCTTCTCTCTGGACAGCTCCACCACCCGGCCCTAGGGCGTTCCCAAGCTAGCCCGGGCCTGGCGAGCACAGGCTCCACGACCCACCCGGAGCGAACGCAGCTCCCCCTGGTGGCCGCGCGGAGAGTGGAGCCGGCCGCGACCACCCATCAAGCCTCCCCTCCTGCCTTCTAACACCTAGACACCGGCACAGCCCGCGAGGTCGTCAACAAGCCGGGGACCGCGCGAGATCGGGGCAAGACAGGCCCCGTATCTCCAGTCCGAGGCTTCCCACCGCCCACCACGCCTCGGAGAGCCCAAAGGAGTGAGCCCGTGACAGCCTCCGACACTGCATGGAAAAGGCGAGAACGGTCACCTACCTGCACCCCAGCCTCCCCACACGAAAGCAAACAGCCCGGGCACGCTGGCGAACATCGGACCCGGAGCAAAACAAGCCTTTATAGCGGCATAGTCCCCCACAACGCGCAAGCGCGATGCACAAAGCTTGCGCAAGACCGAAGGGAATCGTAGTCCCTCCTCCGGCAGCCCCCGGCGCCGCACACCGCAAAAGACTACGTTTCCCAGAAGCACCGCTGGTACCCGGGATGGGGTCCAGGCTGCTCACCGTACCCACGCGCATCCCGTGCTGCCCCATCCATCCTTCCCCGGCTTCTGATACCCGGTCTGGAACCTTCTCTGTGGTCCTGAGTCAGAGGGGCTGGAGAGCCGGGTCGGGGTGGCGGGTGGTGCTGTATTCTCTGGCAGCCAGAGGTTCAAAGTCAGGAACTTCCGAATCTATGCGGTGGTTCCACGTGCCAGAAAACATCGTGAAGGTCATCGTAGCCTGCTTCTGTCCAATCCCAACTCTTAGTTGTAGTGTCACTTAGCTAGTGCAAGAGTCCTCCACGTTCTGCATGAACAGTACCTTTGGATCTTTCCTCTTACCCATCTATCACAGCTGCTTGGCTTCTAAGTAGTGAAATGCCAGAATCGCAATTTCCAAAGTGACAAGGGATGCCAAAATGATATGCTAACTAATCAATATATTTTTATAAAGCTCCCGAGGCGTTTCTATTTTATTTATTTTAGTATCATAAGGACTACTCTATTGAGTGCCTCCCTACCTTTAAAGTACCCGGTGCTTGTTTATGGTTACCCATTTAAGCGACTTAAAAAGAAAGCAAAATGGATTGTCCATCATACAACTACCTAATCAACTACTGTGAACACTAATGTCGTAAAACTGGACTTGTTGACAAGGTATATATTTGACACACAGAAGGAATAATAGACCAGTTCTATAGAATTAGGAGAAGCCTAGGAGCTGGGAAGATGTTTCAGTGGTTAAGAGTGCATGCAGATCAAACATGATGTGAGTTCAAATCCTCTACATCATGGAAAGACCCAGGTGCGGCTGCGCTTTCATTGTAAGCCTAGGGCTATGTGGAACAGAGACTGAAGGATCTCTTGAATTTGTGGGCTAGCAGACAAGCTACACAGTCAGTAAGAGACCCTAACTTAAGACAAAAAGACAGAATAAAACAGAATGCCCAAAGCTGTCTTCTGATTTCTGGGTGTGAATGGGCACTCAGACCTGCACATATCCGTCACACACATGCATATACACATATACGCACAAGTAAAATTATAGTGTAGAAAAAGCATGGTATAGTAGTAAACTTCCATCCCTAGCACTTAGGAAGTGAAGGCAGGAGAATTGTGAATGTAAGTCAGCCTGGGCCTCACAGAAAGTAAAAGGCCAGATGGATGGAACATTGTAGGGCATACCTTTAATCTCAGCACTGGGAAGGCAGAGGGGCAGATGGATCTCTGTGAGTTTCAGGGTGGCCAGAGTTACATGGTAAGACACTGTCTGGAAAGGGGAGGGAGGTCTCTAGGAAATATACTTGTGCATAATTGTTAAATGTTATGTGTAACAGAAAGTTTTACAAGTCAGCAAGGAAACGAAGTAAGCAGATAATACTGGGACAACTGGTTATCCATATAAAAGAAAACCTCTGCTCAGTACCAGGTTTCAGGCAGATCAAACATTTAAATGTAAAGAAAACTTTAAAACTTTTGGAGAAAACATGAAATACCTTTATGAATCGAAGAATAGAGGAAAACCTCTTAAGGTTGACAAAAGATAGAGATGGGCATTGTGTGTGGGTACCAAGTTTCCCCCAGAAGGCTCGGGAAGCTAGGCAGTGTTCAGAGCTGGGCTTTCAGGGAGTTGGATCGTAGAGACTCTGACTTAATGGTTTAATATTGATTGATGCATGATTCCATGTCACTGTTAAAGGAAGTAGATCACTGGAAGTGTACCTTTGAGAGATGTATGTTGTCCCTGGCCCTCCCTGCCTTGTGTGCTCCCTGCCATGATGTTCAGCCTTGTGCCAAGCCCGCAGTAACAAAACCAGTACACCAAGGATGAAAACTTGAGCCAAAATAAGTATTCTCTCCTGTAAGTTGATGTTTTCTAGGGTATTTGTCACAATAACAAAAAGCTGATTGTTTTTCACTATTTTAAAATTAAGATATATATTGTTGGGGTCCAGGAGTTGCCCGAAAAACCACACAAACACATATTTCAGTCAGACAGGAATAGTTTATTGAGCAATTTTGCCTCAGGACTGACTGATCAGGGCCAAAGTCCAGACACAGAAGGTGACTGCAAACTCGAGCCAGGATCTACAGAGCTTTTAAGTATGAAATCCATGAACATTTGTGCCAAGTTATTCCACCAATTAGGATTTAGGGATAGGGACTTCCTTAGGAGCATGTCTTTGTGTTACACTTACCCTGTTCCTATTGGCTGGGGTATTCAACTGTGGTGGATCAACTTGCATTGCCTAGCATTCAACTCTTAACTTGCCAACCAGAATATCAGTTACTTATGTGCATATATATCTCTTTCTGCCATGTAGGATGCCAAATCCGAGGGAGATCTTAGGAACGTAAAACTATTCGATCCCTACTCAAAATGAAAGTCTTATCCCAAATAGCTTCTTATATTAGTGCAGGTGTCTCTCATATGTTGGGGTCCATCCCAGGAGAAGCTTATAAAAGCAAAAACCATAAAAGCTTATACACAGGTGCAGGAAGTGCTGCTGGGCCATTGGTTCAGATCCAAGCTTATTGTGGTTAACTATACAAAGCAGTTCTAACTGACCTTTCCTGTGATTGGCTTCCAAGAGCATCAGAGCACAAAACAACAAAATACGCAAGCAACTCAGGCATGAGAAAGTTTCCCTGTAACAGTAACAACAGCATAAAATGGCCAGACAGGCAGCAGTTATTACCCGGGCCTTAACATATGCAAGATGTCATTAATTGCAAAGATAAGCCAAGAACTGATTTTTCTTTGTTTGGTTGAGGCAGAATCTCTGGGATCTCAGAAGCTGAACTTGCTATGAAGGCAAAGATCAGCACCTCTGGTCCTCCTGTCTCTACCTCCCTAGTGCTGAGATTACAGGTGATAAGTAGTGCTGGCAGCTGAGTCCAGCATGACATTCAAGCTCTCCAGCAACTGAATTACAGCCCTGTAAGTGATGGGTTGTTTGTTTGCTTGTTTGTTTTTACTTATTCAGTTTTCATCCCCAGCAGTCCCCCCCTCCCACAACCCTTCCCCATCCCTCCTCTCCTTCTCCTCTAAGCAGGTGGGGCTCCTCTATGGTGTCCCCCAACCCTGGCACATCAAGTCTCTGAAAGGCTAGACACTCTCTCTCCCGCTGAGGCCAGACAAGGCAGCCCAGCTAGAACATATCCCACACACAGACAACAGCTTTTAGGATAGCCTCTACCCCAGTTGTTCAGGACCCACATGAAGATCAGTCTGCACATCTATGTACATGCAAGAAGGCCTAGGTCCAGCTGGTATATGTTCCTTGGGTGGTGGTTCAGTCTCTGAGAGCCCCAAGGGTCAAGGTTAGTTGATTCTGATGGTTTTCCTGTGGAGTTCCTAGCCCATTACGGATTACAATCCTTCATCCTATTCTTCCATAAGAGTCCCCAAGCTCCATCCACTGAGTATCATTAATAATATCAGGGATTAGTGTTGTTTGTCCATGGGATGGGTCTCAAGTTGGACTGGTTATTGGTGGGCTGTTCCCTCAGTCTCTTCTCCATTCCCAATCCCTGATTTTCCTGTACACAGGGTAAGTTCTGGGTTGAAAGTTTTGTGGGTGGGTTGGTTGGTGTCACTATCACTCTGGAGTTCCTACCTGGCCATAGGAGGCAACCTCCCCAGGCTCCATATTCCCCAACGCTGTGTGTCACAGCTAGGAACAATCCCATTGATTCTTGGGTGCCTCTTCTATCCCAGGTCTCTGTCTCTTTCTGGAGATGTCTGCCCGTCAGTTACAGATTTCCATGGATCCTCATGGACACCTGATCATCCTCCCTGCCCTCCCTACACCCAATGCTGAACCTTCCCACTCCCCTCCCAATTCCCTCTCCCACCCAGTTCCCTTCCTCCGTCTGTCTTCCACAACCATTCCATTTCCCCTTCCTAATGAGGTTCAAGGATCCTTGCTTGTGCCTTCCTTCCTGTCCAGCCTCCTTGGGTCTGTGGAGTGTACTTAGGCGAATCCTGGATTTTATGGCAAATATCCACTTACAAGTGAATATATGCCATGTATGTCTTTTGGGACTGGGTTGCCTAACTCAGGATGATAGTCTCAAGATCCATACATTTGCCTACAAAATTCATGATGCCTTTGTTTTTCATAACTGAATAGTATTCCATTGTGTAGATGTACCACATTTTCTTTATCGATTCTTCAGTTGAGGGATGTCTAGGTAGTTTCCAGTTTCTGGCTGTTACAAATAAAGCTACTGCCGGGCAGTGGTGGTGCACACCTTTAATCCCAGCACTTGGGAGGCAGAGGCAGGCGGATTTCTGGGTTCAAGGCCAGCCTGGTCTACCGAGTGAGTTCCAGGACAGCCAGGGCTACACAGAGAAACCCTGTCTCGAAAAACAAAAAAACAAAAAACAAAAAAACAACAACAAAAAAAAAACTAAAAAAAAAAAAAAAATAAGGCTACTATGAACATAGCTATAGCTGAGCAAATATCTTTGTGGGATGGAGGAGCATCTTTTAGGTATAAGCCCAGGAGTGGTATAGCTGGGTCTTAAGGTAGATCTATTCCCAGTTTTCTGAGAAACAGCCAAATCAATTTCCAAAGTGGCTGTACAAGTTTGCACTCCCACCAGCAGTGGAGGAGTGTTCCCCTTGCTCCACATCCTCACCAGAATGTGCTGTCACTTGTGGGGTTTTTTTTTTTTTATCTTAGCTATTCTGATGGTTATAAGATGGAATCTCAGGGTTGTTTTGATTTGCATTTTTCTAATGACCAAGGACTTTGAACATTTCTTAAGTGCTTCTTGGCCATTTGAGATTCCTCTGTTGAGAATTCTGTTTAGCTCGGTGCCCCATTTTTTAGCTGGGTTATTTGGGTTGTTGGTGTCTTAACTTCTTGAGTTCTTCGTAAATTTTGTATATTAGCCCTCTCTCAGATGTAGGTAGGGTTGGTAATGATTTGTTTCCAGTCAGTAGATTGGCATTTTGTTTTATTGGATGTGTCCTTTGCCTTATAGAAGTTTGCAGTTTCATGAGGTACCATTTATCAATTGATCATAGTGCCTGTTCAGAAAATTTTCTCCTGTGCCAATGCATTCAAGGGTATTTCCCTCTTTCTCTTTTATGAGATTTTGTGTATCCCGTTTTATGCTGAGGACCTTAATCCACTTAGACTGGTGGGTTTTGCAGGGTGATAAATGTGGATATATTTTCTTTCTTCTACATGTAGACATCCAGTTAATCCAGGACCATTGTTGAAGATGCTTTCATTTTTCCATTGTATGGGTTTTGGTATCTATCAAAAATCAAGTGTCCATAGGTGTATGAGTTTATTTCTGGGTCTTTGACTGAATTCCATTGGTGAATGTGTCTGTCTCTGTTACAATACCATGCAGTTTTTATCACTATTGCTCTGTATTACAGCTTGAAATCAGGGATGGTGATTCCTCCTGTAGTGTTTTATTGTTCAGGATTGTTTTGGCTATCATGGGTTTATTATTTTTCCATATAAAGTTGAGAATTGGTCTTTTAAGGAGTATAAAAATTGCCAGGCAGTGGTGGCACACGCCTTTGATCCCAGCACTTGGGAGGCAAAGGCAGGCAGATTTCTGAGTTCAAGGCCAGCCTGGTCTACAGAGTGAGTTCCAGGACAGCCAGGGCTACACAGAGAAACCCTGTCTCGAGAAAAAAAAAGGAGTATAAAAATTGTGTTGGAATTTTGATGGGGATTACATTGAATCTTTAGATTGCTTTTGGTAAGATGGCCTACCTATTCATGAGCATGGGAGATCTTTCCATTCTCTGATATCTTCTTCAGTTTCTTTCTCAGGGACTTAAAGTTCTCATCATGGAGAGCTTTCACTTGCTTGGTTAGAGTTACACCAAAATATTTTATATCATTTGTGGCTATAAGGGGTGTAAAGGATGGTGTTTCCCTAAGTTCTCTCTTGGCCGGTTTATCATTTGTATGCAGGAAGGTGGCTGATTTCTTTGAGTTAATTTTGTGTCCAGCCACCCTGATAAAGCTGTTCATCAGCTGTTAGAAACTTGCTGATAAAATTTTGGGGGTTGCTTATGTATGCTGCTGTATCATCCAAAAACAGCAATACTTCAGCCATCGTTTTCCCAGTGTGTGTCCCCTTGATCTCCTTTAGTTGTCTTACTGCTCCGGCTAGAACTTTAAATACTATACTTAATAGGTAGGGAGAGAGTGGGCAGCTTTGTCTTGTCCTTGATTTTGATGGAAATGCTTTAAGCTTTTCTCCATTTAGTTTGATATTGACTGTTGGTTTGCTGTATATTGCTTTGATTATGTTTAGGTATGTGTTCTGTATCCCTGATTTCTCTTAAGACTTTTTAAATGAGGGGGTGTTGGATTTTGTCAAAGGCTTTTTCAGCATCAGATGAGATAATTATGTGATTTTTTTTCTTTCAATTTATTTATATGGTGGGTTACATTGATGGATTTTCATATATTGAACCATTTCTGCATGCCTGGAATGAAGCCTACTTGATCATGATGGATGATGCCTTTGATGTGTTCCTAGATTCAGTTTGCAAGATTTTATTGAGTATTTTTGCCTTAAGATTCATAAAAATCAGGCTGGAAAGATGACTCAGAGGTTAAGAGCACTGACTGCTCTTCCAGAGGTCCTGAGTTCAATTCCCAGCAATCACATGGTGGCTCACAGCCATCTGTAATGAGATCCGATGTCCTCTTCTGGTGTGTCTGAAGACAGTGACAGTGTACTCATATAGATAAATTAAAAAAAAAAAATAAAGGAAGGAAAGATTCATAAAAATCTGTCTGAAGTTCTCTTTCTTCATCGTCTTTGTGTGGTTAAGGTATCAGGGTGACTGTGGCTTCATAGAGTGAGTTTGGCAGTGTTCCTTCTGTTTCTATTTTGTGAAATAGTTTGAGGAGAATTGGTATTAGTTCTTCTTTGAAAGTCTGGTAGAATTCTGCACTGAAACCATCTAGCCCTGGGCTTTTGGGGGGTTGAGAGACTTTTAATGACTGCTTCTATTTCTTTGGGGGCTATAGAGCTGTTTAAATAATTTACCTGATTTTGATCTAACTTTGGTAAGTGGTGTCTGTCTAGAAAATTGTCCATTAAGATTTTCCAATTTTGTGGAGTACAAGATTTTGAAGTAAGACCTAATGGTTCTTTTAATTTCTTCAGGGTCTGTTGTTATGTCTCCCATTTCATTTCTGATTGTGTTTATTTGGAAACTATCTCTCTGTCTTTGGTTACTTAGGCTAAGGGTTTGTCTGTCTTGTTGATTTTTTCAAAAACTCATCTCTTGGTTTCATTGATTCTTTGTATTGTTTTCTTTGTTTATAACTGATTGATTTCAGCCCTGATTTTGATTATTTCCTGACCTTCTACTCCTCTTTGGTATGCTTGTTCTTTTTTTCTAGAACTTTCTGGTGTATCTTTAAATTGCTGAGAACTTTCCAATTTTTTTTATGGAAACACTTAGTGCTATGAACTTTTTCCTTAGCAGTGTCTTCATTATGTCCAGTAAATCTCAGTATGAAGTGCCTTCATTTTCACTGACTTCTTGAAAGTCTTTTTTTTTAAGATTTATTTATTTCATGTGCCGGGGGGGGGGGGGGGGGGGGGGGGGGGGGGGGGTGGGTGGCACAAGCCTTTAATCCCAGCACTTGGGAAGCAGAGGTAGGCGGATTTCTGAGTTTGAGGTAAGCCTGGTCTACATAGTGAGATCCAGGATAGCCAGGGCTACACAGAGAAACCCTGTCTCAAAAAAAAAATTTTTTTTAATTATTTATTTCATGTATGTGAGTACACTGTCGATGTCTTCAGACACACCAGAAGAGCAGCCAGTGCTCTTAACCGCTGAGACATCTCTCCATCCCCTAAAAAGTCTTTAATTTCTTTATTTCTTCCCTGACCCAGTGATCACTGAGTAGAGGTGTTCAGTTTCTGTGAGTTTGTAGGCTTTCTGGTGTTTCTGGTGTTGTTGAAGTCCAGCTTTAATCCATGGTAGTCTGATAAGATGCAAGGCATTATTTCAATTTTTTTGTATCTGTTTAGGCTTGCTTGATGACCAGCTACATGGTCAATTTGGAGAAGGATCCAAGAGGTGCTGAGAAAAAGGTATATTATTTTGTGTTTGGATAAAATATTCTAGAGATGCCAGTTAGGCCCATTTCATTCCTAATGTCTCTTAGTTTCATTGTTTCTCTGTTCAGTTTTTGTCTGGATGACTTGTTGTAAAAGTGGGAAGTTATAACAACACAGCTTTGCCCTTGTGGTGGTTTGAATAGTTATGGCCCCCATAGACTCGTGTGTTTGAATGCTTGGTCCACAGGGAGTGGCACTGTTAGGAGGTGTGGCCTTGTTGGAGGAAGTGTGTCACTTTGGGGGCAGGACTTGAGGTCTCATTGGTCAATCTATGCCCAGTGTGGCACGCGGTCTCCTGTTGCCTGCAGATCAAGATGTAGAACTCTTGGCTCCTCCAGCACCATGTCTGCCCGCATGCTGCCATGCTTCTTGCCATGATGATAATGGACTGAACCTCTGAAACTGTAAGCCAGCCCAAATTACATGTTTTTCTTTATAAGAGTTGCAGTGGTCTCTTCACAGCAATGGAAAACCTAAGAGAGGCAGCCCTCTCCCTAGGACCCTGACAATTGCTTAGGATTCCTTTAGCTATTTCTTACTCCCTGACTCTCTGAATTCCCCTTCCCCTGGTCTATTGCTTTCCAGAATATAATCCACACTGTCTTTAAGAGCATAAACCACTGGTAAGGAAACAGGAAATTCTTCATTGTGTGCTGTCAAATGTACCACACAAGATGATAAGGGAGAAGAGCTGGTAGGTGGAGTATCCTGCCGCAGAAGTGGGAATCTCCCTGGGAAAATCCAGAAAGTATTTCTATTTCACATCATAGAAAAACCAGTGATGGATACTACAAGCTACATAAAAGTAGATTCTTGTCAGAACAAGTACCCCATAGTTACCTGTGTATGCACCAGTTTGGGGAAAGTGCAGCATCCGAGTGGAGAATTTAGCAAGTACACGTTAAATTTAAAATTTTGAGTTGTTTTCCTAAGGTCCCAGATAGCCCTATCCTATTATTTCCCTTATCAATACTTTGTGCCTTATCAATACTACCTGTACCTTAATACTGTGAAGAGAAGAAATATAATTTGGTTGCAAAATTTGTTACTGACATCACCAAGACTGTTCAAGGACAGTCAGTGCAAATGAAGAGTTTGTGGTAAGGCTGAAGATATTATGGAACCCTGGGGCAAGGCAGGTGGGCTGTGTTTGCAGACAACCTGGGAAAGTTTGGGGAAATTTGGCCTGGACAGACTAAGAGTTGAAGACAAATTCCTAATTCAGTTTACCCTCAGCCCCACACCTTAGCCTTTCCTACCTTCAATGATACCACCCTTCCAAACACACACCCCATGCCTCTCCTTAACCCAGGAATATAGAGCTGCTGTGCTTTTTCTACTCCACCCCCACCCTGGCTCTTTCTGTGTAGAAACACTTCCCAGGTTCAGATCAGGCATCCCTTTTACAGGGCCCCTGCTCTGTACTGGGAGAGGTATTGCTTTCACCATTAGTTTTCAGACTGAGGCCAGCATGGAAATGATTCTGGTGTGTTTGACAGAACAAACAAGTAGCAACTACACCAACCCCATTCACAACCAACATCTCTCTCACTCTGGAAGTAGTAAATCCTAAACCAATATTGCAATGGTAAGACACACTACTCAGTAAGGAGTGATCAAGACCATCAAGATGGCTATTTAAAGAAACAAAAGCCAGCTATGGCAGTGCAAGCAGGGAGACTGTGTACTGGAGACCAACCTGGGCCATTGTGACCCTGCTTCAGAGAAAAAAAAAGTCCAGAGAAGTTGAGAATCTTGTGTGCTGTTGGTAGAAATGTGAAGACTTCAGACACTGTATAAAACAATTTGAAAATTCTTCAGAAAGCCAAAAGTAAACTGGTTTGGTGGCTTCTACCTGTAATCCCAGCACTCTAGAGATAGAAGCAAGATTTCTGCAAATTCAAGGCCAGCCTGGTCTACCAAAACACTGTCTCAAAAAATAAAAATAAGATTGCCATATATCTCAGTAATTTTACTTCCAGTTGTATACTACAAAGAACTGAGGGGCTAGAGTGATGGCTCAATGGTTCACCGTGCTTACTATTCTTCCAGAGAACCTAGGTTCAGTTCCCAGCACCCACATGGAGGCTAACAATCATCTGTAACTCCAGTCTCAGGGGATCAGACATCCTCTCTGAATATATGTGGTGCACAGACCAACAAGCAGTCCATATCTACACACAGCCAAAGCAACCCTACACATAAAATAAATTAATAATTTAGGCTGGGAATGGCAGTGTACTCAGGAGGCAAAGGAAAGACAATTTCTGTGAGTTCAAGGCCATCCAGGTCTATATAGCAAATACCAGGACAACACACAAGAGACACTTAGGTTAGGAAAGGCTTGTCTGGTGTACACTCCATCACTGAGGGAAGGCAAGGTGGGAACCTGAAGGCAAGACTGTCTGCTACTATATGCAGCAGCATCTCCAACTAAGGAACTACTCTTAGCCAAGAATGTACAGCAGGAACCTTGGAGGCAACTGCTTGTTGTTGTTTGCAGCTGTAGAGGAATGTTAATGCAGCAACATGGCTGCTAAAGGGCAAGAGATCACATCCAAGGGCCTAGACCTGATGGTCAGCTGGAGTTAAGACACACCTTTAATCCCCCTGGCTGGAACACAGGCATGCTCATAGAACACACCTTTAAGCCCTATTAATGAAGGTAAAGTTAGTTTGTAGAAGGAAGCAACCCTGTTTGAAAGTGACAGGCTAATTGAGAGGCAAACAAAATGATGAATCAAAGAAAAACTTGGCAGAATGAGTTAGAGATAGAATAAGCCCAACTCACAAGAACAGCACAGGAAAGAGAGGCTATTTAAGAGCAGTGCAGGAAGAGAGAATCAGTCAGTTGGGAATCAGTTCAGTCAGTGTACTACATGCAAAGCAGTTCGTTCATTTGTGAGTAATGTTCAGTCTGTGACGTTCATGCAGTGCAGGTCAACAGAGGCAGCTGAAGCTAAAGAATAAGGAGCCAGAAGGTTAGAACAAACTGCCAGAGTTAACTTGAGGCCAAGCAGAGAAATTCATTGAGAAGCCAAAAAAAAAAAAAAGCCAGATTGAATCAGTCAGCTTGGAGAGTTTGCGCCAAAACAACTAAGTTGAACCAGCCAGCCAGAGATCAGAAAGAATTAGAAAGGCAGTAAGCCTCCAAAACATATCTGGTAAATGTTGGACTCTAAAAGATCCAAAACCAGGGGACACGCTCCCGTAGAAACACACGGACAGAAAACATGAGGTTTAATGATGATAATCCAGCGCACTGGGGTTCCCTTGTATGCAGACAAGAGGAATCCTGAGTTGAGGTTAAGAGCAGTGTTTATACAGTTTAAGGAGTGGACCAGAGAAACAGTGACTAGGCACAATATGATTGGCAGAACGGTGTGACTTTTTTTGTTGTTTTGTTTTTGTTTTTGTTTTGTTTTTTCTCTGTATAGCTCTGGCTGTCCTGGAACTCACTCGTAGACCAGGCTAGCCTCGAACTCAGAAATCCACCTGCCTCTGCCTACCAAGTGCTGGGACTAAAGGCGTGCGCCACCATCGCCTAGCCACGGTGTGACTTTTAAACTGATTGGTCTTTGGGGAATGAGGTAGCAAGGACCTCCCTTGTCTGTAAGTGTCAAGGGTTGGTCTGTCCTGCAGAATACTCTACTGCTCTGGGCCTTTCTCACCCGCAGGTGGGTTCTCTTCCCTGTGGTCTGAGGAATGTTAATTCCTTCTTTCTCTGAATGTTAATCCAGCAGGGTAATCCAGTAGGTGTCCTTGGACTAAGAAATGTGCTCCTCCCAGGATGTGTCCTGGGGCAGTTAATTTTTAAGTTTAAGTGAATTCTTAAGGTAAATAAAGGATACATTTACATGCAGGCTCATGTTTCTGTAACTTTCTTATACTGTCCAATGATGGTACTGCCAATAGTGGGCTAGACCCTCCTACATCAATTAAAAATCAACAACCCTCCTATAGACATGTCCATAAATCAATCTGATCAAAGTAATACTTCAATTAAGGCTTCTTTTTTTTAGATGACTAGTCTTCTGCTTTTGACAGCTAAAGCTAACAAGGACATATCCCTAAGTTAGACAAGTTCAGACAATAAGACCAGCAAAAAAATAGAAACTTTCTGATAATTCTACCTGTTGAGGATTAAAAAGCTGGAACACAAGGAAAATATGTCATAAGTCAAGGTCATGAACATTGATATTTAAATTGATGTATCTAGGTGGCCCAGTTACCTCTGTCACCTTGACTTGGTGACCAAGATCACATAGAGGGAAAAAGTCTTAATTGGGCATTTGTCTTTGTCAGTTGGTCTGTTGAACATGTCTGAGTGGGACTGTCTTGATTATTGATTAATGCAGCAGGGTCCAGCTCAATGTGGGTGGCACCATCCCTGGATAGGGGTCCTGGTCTGTGTGAAGAAGTTATGAGAGTGTGAACTGAAGACCTCCAAATTCAGGAGACCCTCACTCAAGTCTCGGGAAGTCGAGACCCCCCATAAACTCTAAGACACCTACCTGGATGCAATCAGCAGAGGCTTTATTAGGGAAATTGGCCGGCGGTCAAACCATGAGCTCTCTCTCAAGAACAGGGTTTGGCCAAGAGTGACGGGCTAAGGGGTCTTTTAAAGCAGAAAACTACAAACCAGGGGAAGGGGTGAGGGGTTGCCAAGGATACATAACATAAGAATAGTGGGCCGGGCGGTGGTGGCGCACGCCTTTAGTCCCAGCACTTGGGAGGCAGAGGCAGGCGGATTTCTGAGTTCGAGGTCAGCCTGGTCTACCAAAGGGGGTTCCAGGACAGCCAGGACTACACAGAGAAACCCTGTCTTGAAAAACCACAAAAAAAAAAAAAAAAAAAAAGAATAAACATTCCATAGAAACCCACTCTGAATGGTTTATAGTTGTGAAAAATTACTCTGTACACTCATTCTTCTCAAAAATGTGGTTTCACCGTCACTGTGCCCTACCCTGTCATATTAACTATTTCTCACTTGCTCAGCCACAGAGCCACAGCCTGGTCATTGTGTTTCCCCACCTGAATGACTTTCATTCTTTTCAGCCAGTTCCCGAAACTGGCCTGGCTTGTTTCAGAGAAAATTCCCATGTCCCTAAAAGAACTTAAAAAGAATCTATATACTTATATTCTATAAAAATGATTTTTATAATTTTTCACTCTACAGAGCAAGCAACGCTCCTCCCAGATTTCTGCCTGTAGGTTCCAGCTCTGAGGTCTCCCAGCAATGTGTTGTGACCTGGAAGTGTAAGCCAAATAAAACCAAGTTGCTTTGGTCATAGTATCTGTCACAGCAGCAGATACCAAACTAGAACACAAGTTTAAGGTCCTCTGAGAATACCAAGGGAGGAGCCAAGACTTTGTTAGTGACATTTCAATAATGATATGATGGCCTTAGTGGGGGGGGGGGGGCAGTGGCAGAATATAAAACTGCAGGGAAGATTAAAAGGAGACCCAACCCCATGTTTCTCTCATGGCATGGTTTCTCTAGATCATTTATAAGGTGAAGCCCAGATGAATGTGGCTACACCAGTATGACATCCAAGAACTTATAGCTTCAGGATCTCCTCATCAAGAAGCTGTATTAGAACTGAAAGAATCAAGAAAGAAACCACATCTGTAAGGAAGAACACCATGTAGTCATTAGGGTCTAAGATTTGATTTAGAAAAGAGTTTAGAGCCGGGCAGTGGTGGCACATGCCTTTAATCCCAGCTCTCAGGAGGCAGAGGCAGGCGGATTTCTGAGTTCCAGGCCAGCCTGTTTTACAGAGTGAGTTTCAGGACAGCCAGGACTACACAGAGAAACCCTGTCTCAAAAAACAAAAAAAAAACAAAAACAAAGAAACAAGAAAGAAAGAAAGAAAGAAAGAAAGAAAGAAAGAAAGAAAGAAAGAAAAAAGAAAGGGAGGGAGGGAGGAAGAAAGGAAGAAAGAAAAGAGTTTAGAAGCTGTGTGAGATGGCTTAGAGGGAGTGGTGGTGTTCATGAGAGTGTTCTACTCAGTTGGTAGAACTGTTTGGGACATGTGTCACTAGAGGTGGGCTTTTGGGTTTCAAAAGATCTCCACCATTTCCAAGCCCATCTCTGCCTCCTGCTTGCTGATCAGATGTGAGCTATCAACTGTTCCTGCTGCCATGCCTTTGCTCTGCCATCACAAACTTTAACCCTCTAAAGCTTTAAGCCTCAAATCAAATACTTTTTTTATAAGTTCCTTGGCCACAGCAGTAGAAAAGTAATTAATATAGAGGGTAAAGATGGGTATGGTAGGGCTGGAGAGATGGCTCAGTGTTTAAGAGCACTGACTGCTCTTCCAGAGTTCAATTCCCAGCAACCACATGGCGGCTCACAACCATCTGTAACAAGATATGATGTCCTCTTCTTGTGTGTGTCTGAAGACAGCTGCAGTGTAATCATGTAAATAAAAATAAATAAATCTTTAGGAAAAAAAAGGATAAACAAGCAGAGACAAAGGGTGAGATGGGTGTGGTTCCTTGGGACCTGAGAGCAGACTGGAACAGTAGCTGCAGTTGAGGAAGTGGGCAGCTTCCCAAGAAGGAATGGCAGGCATGTGCTTCAGATGTAAACAGCCTGGGTGACTCAGATCCCGTGGTCTGGATGTGGAAAGATGGCAGCGGGAAGCGCACACAGTTCTTTCACGAGGCAGTCTAGTCTGGTACCATCTCAGCTTTTGCTCTTATTTGATGAACATCCTGGTCTTCCATCTGTACATGATCTTTCCTGAATTTCTGTCGCCACTGCTGTTTTTCTCTTGAGCATCTAAGCAGATGTCCACTTGGGAACCCCTAAGGATATAATCTCATGCTTGCAGAAACCTCCCAAGCACACATGCCCATCCAAATATGAGCCTCGTGGGCCTGAAAGCAATCTCATTTTAAATCCAGGCCTTCTGTACAGTTTCAGACCAGAGTGATAGTTTCTATACCTCTAAGTAAGGTGTTGACTCCAGTATGAGAGAATACCACCTGGCCTTATCCCAGGAGTCCTACCTGCTTGACTCCCAGGATTCTGATCCAAAGTCCTTTCTTGATAAACTCATCTCAGCAATCCCTTTTGCATAAAGTTCTAGATCTTCCTACAGTTAAAGACTGTGAGAATTTCTGTTCTCTCCTAGTCCAGAGGCAGCTGCATCATCTCCTGCAGCACAGGTCGAAATGAGCAGATTTGGCTGTGTTAGATGACTAGACACCATGGATGCCTTCAACTCTGGTGAAGTGCCTACTGTTCCCATCAATAACCAGCCCCACCCTCGAGAACACCAGAAAAACACAGAGGCCCTCCTCTGCTGAGGAGTCTCTGTCCCAGCTCAGCACCCAACACTGAGCATTTCCCTCAGTTTCCATCCCAGACCCCAGATGAAGGAGGCGGCCTTAGGATGCCCCACTCCTTTGAATATCATCAATAAAGTTCACTGCACTTACAAAAAGAAAAGAAAAATCTTGATCTGAGAGCCTCCTTTTTATCTAATTTATTTGGCATGTGAAAGCAGGAAAGGGGTGGGAGAGGAGGCTCCAAAGCCTATCAGAAAGAATTATGATACAGATTAGTGTCCAAAAATCCAGCTTCCCTAATTTAAGACTCAGGAATTAATAATATTCCAGAACAAAGCCTCTTTGTGGGTTTCTGGCATATGACTCATCCATCATTAAGCTCTTACAGTGTTAGCATAATCCTATATTATTGTTAACGGTGTCTGTGTTGCAATTCGGGTTGATCTATGCTTCATGTTCATGTTAGGAAAAGAGCACGAAGCCAAAGAAAGAACATTTGAGATGGCATCTGCTTGGCATGAGAGAAACATGAATGCTCTATATGAAGCGGAATCCCCCTCCTGGCACTGGCTCTACCAATTTGCAAATCTTTTTCTACTGGACCATCTCTCCCATGAGCTGCCTTAGGCAAGCCAAGACTCCACTTGTATGAACGTGAAAGGTAGCCTTGTTCCCAGTTGAGCTAAGGCTTGAAATTCCAGAGACCCTGAAGGGATGGTAGGTGTTTCACCTGTTCCCAGGCACCAGGCCCCTGTCACTAGCTGCAACCCCCCATAGATTTGTGGCTATCAGTCACATAGGGCAATGCCCCAAGCCCCTTCACTTGTAGAGGACGTGACCTATGGTCACATAGGCTCAAGATAGATCTCCATTTTAACAAGGTATCTAAAGGCCTGGAGGGTTTAGCCAACAAGCTTTCCTTCCCAGACATTCCTCTCTGCAAAAGGCCCACCCTAAAAAGTGGGGTATGGTTTTACACATCTGCTTTCCGCCATTATAATAGATGATGCCTTAAAACCATGGACTGCCTCTTTTCATCAGGATGGGGGGGGAGGGGGAGAAGAGGCACCATAGAGGCCTTTGCCTATGGAGTCGCCAACTAATCTCCCATAGAAGGCCTCTGCGTTCCCAGCCATGACCACCAAATCCAAGCACAAGGCTACTGCCACTGACAAGTCAATAAGGGACCAGTCAGAGCTCCTTCTATTTACACCCTGACCCCAGGCTAGATTTAGCCTGCAAGGTGTGTGTGTGTGTGTGTGGTGGGGGGCGGCATTCTGTTCTCAACTCTTCTGCAGCTTCCAGTGGTGCCTGGATGTCTGAGAGCCTGAGAACCAGCCTCCTAGCAGGCCAGGGGACCTCCGAGCCAGCTGTGGTTCTCCTGCACCTCAGACTGTGCTTCCCCACCCCTGAGCAGTGTCCAGAGGCTTCCCTACAGCTCAACACCCACACTGTGTCAGTGTGGGGTAAGTGCCCTGAGGGGAAGAGGACACGGGAATCAGTAACCCTACACCATTGGTCACTGATTTGCTGACATTTAGAAAAGCAACTCAGTACAACTAAAACATGATCTTGTATTTTTTTTCCCAATGATTTCTTTTCCTTTTTGATTATCCTACTATTTTCTGTTTTGATCTGTTTCTACTGATCTCAAAACCATGGCTTAATTAATCCTCCTACCTCTGTTTCTGAACTAGCAGCAGCTGAAGGTTCCCAATGCTTTACCCAGCTTCTGCTACCCCCTCTAGAAAACCAGGTCATTCTGCCACCCCCATTGATCAGCAAGGTTGATGTGACTGATCAGCTGGCTAGGTGGGTGTCCCTTTCCTCCTTCATTGCTCCGTGTGCATCCCTCCTGAAGCTGCACAGGAGAGGATGACCTACCCTGAAGAGAAGATAATTAGTCTTCTGGTCAAGGGTATACGAGTAGCTGCGTTCCCCTGCTAGACCCTCCAAACAAGCTCTCAGGAAACCAGGTCGTCATGTCCAGAAAAGAACTCAGAATTGTTCCTTAAACAGTATTTCCTGATTTCTCTTCTCCACTGCCCTCCTGCAAACTCCTCCAGCCCTGTCAGATCATTCAATGTAGATGGCCAAGAAACAGTGAGGTTGCCAGAATCCACCATATTTGCTGCCAGAGATCTGACCAACGAGTCAAAGCCACTGCAGGGCTGGATGCTGAGTCAACAAGACATACTGGGACCTGTTCTTTCCTCACAGCATCCTGCTGGGGCTCAGCAGTCTTCAGGGATCTGGAATGTTAGTCATAAATTCCTGCAGCATTCCAAATCACCCATTTCCCCGGCCCCAGGCCTTCAAACCACATTTCCATCCCTTTGTTTTGGTGGGGAGGAGGAATCCTTATTCTCTACTAACTCTCTTCTATCCTTCCATTTTCACCATTGGCTCTTCAGTCTCCAGAATTTTATTAACTAGTTTATCACCACTTTCAGTTTTCCAAGCATGTCCAGAACATGTTGAAAATTGACTGTCCTCACAACATGGGATCAGACAGGTAGCTCCAATATGCAGCTAAGTAAATTCCTGCACCTGTTATAATATTGGCAGTTCCTAAACTCACAGATTTTTACAAACTGGGCCACCAGAAAAGAAAGTGATGTTACTGGCTTTGACTCTCAAACTGGGTCCATCATCCTCTCTCGTAAGTGTGGCATTTGATAGGATAAAGCATCGAGGTGGGTAAGCTTGGCCATGTCAAGGTGTACACTAAGAAGTTAAGCCACACGACGGATCTATTGTCAGAGGTTTACTGGGCTAAAAGGAAGATGAAAGGCCAAACTCAAGTGGGGACATGAGGAAGAGAAGGAGATAGACAGGCAGACAGAGAAGAGAGAAAGGGGGGGAAAGAAACCTTGGTGTGGCTAGAGCCTGAACCTGGCACACCTGGTAGTGGCAGATGATGGCATAAGCTGCTCCTAAGTAGCTGAGGACAGGCCAGTGAAAGTGATTGCTAACAGTATTAGACTGAGCACCAGTTAAACAGTGAATCGGACTCTATTCTTGGTCAAGAGTGGTAGAATGGGAACCCAGGAGTGGTGGTGGATCATGCTTCTAATCCCAGCACCTGGTACATAGGACTAGGCAGGACGGTCAGGAGTTCAAGGTCATCCTTGGCTTCATAGTGAGTTCAAGGCTAGCCCACATCACAAGATTTTCAATTAATTAATTAATTATGCTTGTATGGGGGAGGGGGTCAGATTCCCTGGAACTGAGTTGTAGACAGTTGTGAGCTGCCATGTGTATGCTGGAAATTGAACTCATGATCTCTGGAGAAGCAGCTAAGGTTCTGAACCACTGAGCCATCTTTCCAGCCCTTGAAGGGCCCTAGTGGCTTTCACCAGCCTTATACCCACTGGCCTCGGGTCAAGGGTAGGCCAAGTTCTATTTTCCACCCACAGGATCATTCTTGAGTAAACATTTCTCAGAATGTACTGACTGAGAGTCACCTGACCCTCTGGAAAGTTTCAGGTAGAGTTCAAATGCATGTCATGCTTGCTAGCCAATAGATTTAAAGGTCAATATGCTTAGTCAATAAGTTTGAACTGTAACCTTGCTGATATAACCTATACCCCTAAAAAAGTATAAAAACTGCTTGTAATAGCCATTAGGTGTGGCCTTCTCATCCCTTGCCTAGAGGGACTGATTGAGGGTTGACTCCTACTTGCCAGAAAAAAAAAAAAAAAAAAAAAAAAAAAAAAAAAAAAACCTCTTGCTTTTGCATTGATCTGCACCTCGGTGTCTCACTCAGGAGCATCTCGATGTAAGTACCACTGACAAAGGGTCGGGGTCTTATTTACACCCTGAGATTCTGTCTTTAAAAAGAACAAACAAAAAAAAACCTCAAATAGCTGGGTGTAGTGGCCCACAGCTTTAGTCACAGCACTTGGGAGATAGAAGCAAGTGAATCTCTGTGAGTTCAGGCCAGTGTGGTTTACATAGCGAGTTCCAGGACAGCCAACATTAAATTAATTAATTAAACAAACTGGCTTGATAGCACCCACATGTAAAATGCGACACTGGGGAGGCAGAAAAGTAGGGCTTAAGCTGTGGTTTAACCCAGCCTAGGGTCACAAGTGTGTTACGTCAGAAACGTGGATAAGTATGTTTGTGTCTTTCTACACTGACAGAATTTATTAAAGAACAAATTCACAAGGTACAGTGATTTCAGTGGGAGCAATTTACAAGTGATTTCCAGCCGGGCGGTGGTGGCGCATGCCTTTAATCCCAGCACTTGGGAGGCAGAGGCAGGCGGATTTCTGAGTTCGAGGCTAGCCTGGTCTACAGAATGAGTTCCAGGACAGCCAAGGCTATACAGAGAAACCTTGTCTCAAAAAAAAAAAAACAAGTGATTTCCACTCCTCAATAGCCCTAACCAACTCAAACACAGATATTTATATTTATTCTAATCTTAATTACTAATATTATCTCAGATCATATATTACACATAATTAATTACTAGACAGACGGATGGATGGGCGGATGGATGGATGAACAAACAGACAAATAGAATGACTACAGATATGGCTCATACATTAAGGAGGCAACAGTATCAAAGATGGTGGAGAGTTTTTGGGGGCCACTTCTAGAAACATTGGGCTAGGATAAGGATGTAAGCTCTGACAAGAATTTGACTTTGGTCTAGGACAGGGAAGAAGGCTCAGACAAGAATATTTACATTTGCTGGGCAGTAATGGTGCACACCTTTAGTCCTAGCACTTAGGAGGCAAAGGCAGGCAGATTTCTGAGTTGGAGGCCAACCTGGTCTACAGAGTGAGTTCCAGGACAGCCAGGGCTACACAGAGAAACCCTGTCCCAAAAAACAACAAACAAAACAAAACAAAAGAATATTTACATTTGGGCTAATGAATGTGGCCATGAAGGTTTTTTATCTTGGACATCCTGATAAACCCCTAGAAACAGTGATCAAGTATATTGCTTTGTTTATTCCTTAACTTAGAACTGACCTTACTACTTACATGTAATTAAAATGGTATAAAAGCAGACTGGGGAAAAAAATAAACCCACCTCAGCCTCAGGACTGGCTGGGGTCATGCTACAGTGTTGTCTAATTGTCTTTTTTTTTTTTTTTTTTTTTAATCTTCACTCCCTCCCTGGAGAACCGGTTGACTGACTGAGCTGGCTTGGTCAAAAGATTTTTGAAGAGGTCTGAGAAACCAAAGCAAAGGGCTCTAGCAGGCCCCAGCATGCAAATACGGCTCTGGCAGGCCTTGCCCTTCCCCATTCCTCCTTCTTTGCTAAAAACCCTTAGACTACAATCTTAAATCTAGCCACCAAAGTCTGATTCCTTATTTAGCCACCTCCTCCTAAGGCTGTCTCCCAACTGTTTAAGTTTTGAAGTCCAGCAATCAAAAGCTCCCTTTGGCTCATCTAATTAACATTGCCCAGTTAAAATTAAACACCTCATTTCCTCTGTTTTCTTTATAAACCACCGTTTGCTTATGGACCACATCTGTCTTCTCTCTATCCAGAGGCAGTCCTTTGTCCCCTGGGGCAAAAATCCCTCCCACCCCCTCTCTTGTTTCTTTTCCCTTCTCCCTCATCTTCTATATCCAGTCTTTGTCCCTTGATCCCTATCCTTTGTCCATATGGGGCAAATAAATGTCCTTTGTGCTGAAAACTTGGTCTTGGAGTGTCCTGTGTAGACTGGTCTTTTCAGAGTGCAGCAGAGTCTCTGTGTTGATAACAGACCTGACTGAGCTGGAGGTGCACAGTCAGACTACACGGCAAGAGTAGGGCTGCAACCTGGAGATGAACCAAGGCAGATCAGTCCAGATCAGTGAACAGGCATATGGAAGGATGCAAGCCTAGGCAGGCAGACAGGAGGACAAGCAGATGCAATCCAAGAAAGCTGAGTCAGCAGCAGGAACCCTGAGCTGAAACCTCCTGAGGCAGTTGAGTGTTCTGTGCCTGTTGGTTCTGGATGCACACACTGGATGCTCAAATAACAGGTTTTGGGGCCATTGTCATTGTGGCACTAGGTATTTGATTTTTTATAGGATTCAGGTGAGGGAGATATATCCCTTAGTCTGTTGTGTCCAGTAAGTTCTCAGATTTTGTCCCCCCCCCCATATGATTTTAATATGGCCATGTGTTCTTACAGCCCCAAACCAACCCCAGTAACTTTATAGCTAGTCATCCTTTCTACTCCTGGAAATAAATAATTTATTAGTCTGTGCTATAGAGGTAGGGGTGGCCAGATAGTACTATCCTTAAAATAGAATCAAAATATGCCTTTTCTTGGGGGGGAGGGGGTTCGAGACAGGGTTTCTCTGTGTAGCCATGGCTGTCCTGGAACTCACTCTGTAGACCAGGCTGACCTTGAACTCAGAAATCCACCTGCCTCTACCTCCCAAGTGCTGGGACTAAAGGCATGCGCCACCACCGCCTGACTAGAATGGAGTTTCTTAAGTCAAAGAAGTCCGAAAACAAATTATACTGTATCAAGTAATTTAGAGCAGGAAAAAGCCTGGTCTCAACACCTGATCTATATAGAAAATTCAAGGCTAGTGAAAGCTTCATAGCAAGACCTTGACTCAAAAAAAAAAAAAAAAGGCAAAGAAGGAAGAAAGAAAAGATGGAAGGAAGGAAAGAAGGAAGAAAAAAGAGGAAGAGAAGGAGAAAAAGAGGAGAAATTGGGGATAAGTTACAAACCAACCTATCAGCCCTTTTGGGTTATAGACATACAGTTAAAGAAATGAGGGGGGGGGGCACTTGGGAGGCAGAGGCAGGCGGATTTCTGAGTTCGAGGCCAGCCTGGTCTACAGAGTGAGTTCTAGGACAGCCAGGGCTACACAGAGAAACCCTGTCTAGAAAAACCAAAAAAAGAAAGAAAGAAAGAAGGAAGGAAGGAAAGAAGGAAAGAAAGGAAGAAATGAGGGGGGGAAGGGGGAATAGGTTAATGGGGTTGGATACTCATGTGTGCTCTGGGAATGTGATTTTTTTTTTCCAGGAATGTAGGTGCCTCCTCTCTCCTTTTAAAGTCTTTCTAGTCGTTGCACAGCACTTGCAAATGGTAGTAGCACTTGAAGGTGCATACTGAGATCAGGCTGTGCCCTGTCCTAAGTTACTCCATGTTTTGTATATGTATTGTTACCTTTCCTCATTCTTATGTGTCTGATAAGTTCACAGGGCTGGTTTTCCTGATGTAATCTTTCAGAGGAGGGAGGCAGGTAAGAATAGCTTGTACTTTAGGCAATACTCTCATTGCCTAGTCTACTGTCCTCTTACAGTGTACTCAGTAAGTATGTGAACCAGGTAATTTTTAGAAATGCCACAGCGTGGGCTGGCTATCTAATCAGCAGGGCGGCTTTGCTTAGCTCCAGCCGCCATGTTCCGCACTAGAAACGGGCAGGAGCCAAGTGCACCACAACTAGACCCACGAGACGCCAGCATGGGGGATGGCTCTGCCAATCCACCACACTGCATCCACAAAGCTCGGCTGAACCCCAGACAATATCCGCCATCCTCATGGTACCCGGTAGAATGAAGACTCTTAATGCTTAAAGATTATCCAATGGATTTATATATTTAGAAATGATCAAATAACAAGATGCCCACACAGTAAGAATTGTTACCCAATATATAACCTTTTGATAGAAATTTCTACCCAGAACTGCTTTCGACCCATCCGTCTTCCTCCTTTCTTCTCCTCTTCCTCTCCTTCTCTCCTCCCAACTCCTCACCCCACCTACCTTTCATAATGCCCAATCACTGAGCTTTATTGCAAATGTAGGTGGGAGGGGGGCTATCCCACTACAAGTGTGTATATGCGGGCACACTTGCCTGTGCACAAGCCTGTGGAGGTGAGAAGTTGGCTTTGGAAATTAAGCATGACATAAGAAGTAGTGATTGTGCATTAAGTTGGTAGGATGTGTACTTGTGATGGCTATTCTTGATTAACTTGCCTACATCCAGAACCAATTAGATCCAACATCTGAGCACACCTTTGGAGACTGTCCTAATTGGATTATGTGTGGTGGGAAGGCCCATGTTAAATCCGAATCAATTGTGCTCAGAAAACCCATTCTAAGTCTGTGTCACACCTTCAGGTGGCAGTTCATATAAAAGGACATGGAAGAACAAAGCTTTTTGCCTGCTTGGCCCCACTCATGACAAACTCATCTATGTTACTGCTGACACATTCCTTCACTGGTATTAGAGTCTTCTTCAGGCTTCTAACATAGATAGAAATCCTGTTGAGACATTCAGCCTCATGGACTGAACAATTGGGAGATAGCCATTGTAGGACGAGCCAGACCACAGCCTCTAAGTTACTTCAAATTACACACACACAGATAGATGTAAATAGATATAGATATATACACTTATAAATGTATATAGATAGACATGATAGATTATATACATACATATACATAAGGTCTGTTTGATTCCCCTAGAGAACCCTGACCAATACCTTCTTACTGTTCCATCTCTGTCCTTGTTTAATTTTCCAGTCCTTCTACCTTTCCTTCAAGATCATTTATTCTTTTCTTTCCACAGAGCTTCCTTCTCAACTTTTTCAGTTCAGCCTCTGAGATTGATTTTCTTCAATTTCCATCTTTGTTTAGTGTTCTTTTATATCTTGCATAACCTTCCTTATTTTATGCAGCTGTTTCCACTCTTGTTCACAATCTTATTTTCTTCTTTGACTTCTTCAAACATACTTAAGATCATTCTTTTGAGCTTTTTGAAGTCTGGGACTCCATCTATCGAGTAATCACCAGATGCCCATTACTATAGTGTTGGGGGCTGGTCTATGTATCAAATACTGGCCTGCAAGATCTAGTTGCCTCCAACAAGGAGATCCTCACATACACCAAGTGATGTTCTGCAAACCTTGCTCCCTAAGTTAAAGCTAACTGGTTAATAAAAGGCCAGAGCAATGGGGAGGGAACAGTGGGACTTGAGGATTGGGTGAGGAGTCTGAGGAGAGACCAGTGGAGAAGGAGAAAGGAGTTAAAGGGAGGAAGAGGCTGCCACAAGAGGGAAGGACAATAAACACATGGCCAGGAGAAACAGCAAGTAACAAGGGACATACACCTAGGATGTAAGTTAGAATAACTCCAAAACATGCCTGATCTATGCCTACAGCTAGCAAATAAAATACCTGGATTGTGTGTCTTTTATATGGGCTAGCAAGAATAATTAATTCCTTTTACACTATAGAATTAATAATTTGGAGAAGTTACACTGTCTCAGTTTTTTATTTTTCTTATGTTACTATAGTAGGATTCACACTTCTGGCATTATTTCTTTGCTTTATTTTTTCAACTATATTTAAGTATTTTCCATGTTCACATGAGATTTGGATGTGATAGAGTTGAAGGCACAGTTCAGAAATAGTTCTTCATGGCCCTGAAGAGATCTCTCAGCAGTTAAGAGTTTGCTCTTCCAGGTCACTTGAGTTAAATCCCCAGCACCCATGCTGAGTGATTCACAACTGCCTGTTAATTCCACCTCTACTGGATCTGAAATCTATGTCCTTTGTGGGTATCTGAACCAATGCGCAAGCATACACACACACACACACATACACATGCACACAAATGACTTTTAAACCTTCTTAAAAAAAAACAGAAAGAGAAAAAAAAATAGTTCCTCGGTCCAGAAGCACAGAATGCCTGGTATAAACACTTTTATTCTCTGAGTAAGGTTTCACCTGTGCGAGCAACCCCACGTGCTTGGTATTACCTCTATTCGAGTATCATGCCAGTTAGTAACTTTAGCTTCAATAACTGTTGGAGGACAAGCAACAAAGGATTTTTGTTCAGGTTAGAGTGTGCTCAGATCTCAGTGAATAAAGTTAGGATTGGGAGAGAAATGGGGTGGACAAGGATAAGGACTAAGCACTCCATTAATTTTTAAAAGCAAAAGATCAAGATGGTTAAAGTAGCTAGAAGTTAGTATACTGTTAGGATCCACAGATGCTAGCGATTGTTCAAGCTATGGGATAGTGTAAGTAAAACGAGGAGGGGAAAAGAATTTGAGAACAAGGAAGAGGTGAATAAGAAAGGAGAATATGAAATGAGGTGGAACAGACCCTTAAGAATGCCTTCTGACTCACAGGGAATGTGGTAGTAGGCTCAGGACCCCCATGGGCCAAGGACAGATGGGACCCCATTCCTGAGAGAAATAGACACAAGCCTCCATCCCTAACCCGGAAGCTCTTTCCAACTACTAACTGTTCACAAAGGAAAAGTTAGTTTTCTCGAATGGAGTCTCACTGGGTACACAAACCACACTTAAGGGAAGTCCCAGCAGCAGATGGCCAACATAAAACAAACTCAATGGTATTTTTTGAAGTTCCTGGTCTCATAATGCTTTGTCTGGAATCCTCCCACCCCCTTATGTGTCTTTTTTATATATATTATGGTTTCCAGTGTTGTATTTTATAGGTGTTCTGTGAGTGTGAACATGTGTGTCTTTGTGTCTAAATGTGTTTCTTGTGTTTTTTCTTTGGCTCTTTTTCTTCTGTTTGTTTTGTCCTATTCGAGTTTGTCAGGAGCCATTATAGAAGAAGATAATAACTAGCAGGTGATCTTTCTGAGATGAGTCCACCTTCAATTAAAATCCACAATGGATTTGCTCCAATAGGCAAGACCATAAGCAATTTATTTAAGGAAAGATTCCTGCTATTAATATGCTTCCCCTATTATCATTAAATATACAGCTATCACTAGGTATTAGCCCACCCTTTTGAGCAGATCTCTATAGAATAACAAAGATATACTATCTTGTAGTGATGGTATATAGACAAATAGATAATAATTCTATAGAATTCCTGATTTGATTCAAATAATTTTAAGAAGTTTTAAGAGATGGTCTTAGTTGCTAGAAAGATGTAATAAAGTTAGAATCAAGAATAGAATGTGCCCACTTCTCAGAATAGTAAGTAAAGACTTCTGTCTTAGGGTCTTGCTGCTGTGAACAGACACCATGACCAAGTCTTATAAGGACAACATTTAATTGCGGCTGACTTACAGGTTCAGAGGTTCAGTTCAGTATCATCAAGGCAGGAACATGGCAGCATCCAGGCAGACATGGTACAAGAGGAGCTGAGAGTTCTACATCTTCATCTGAAGGTTACTAGCAGAATACTGGCTCCTAGGCAGCTAGGATGAGGGTCTTATAGCCCACACCAACAGTGACACACCTACTCCAACAGGGCCACACCTTCTCAACATGCCACTCATTGGCCAACCACAAACCATCTCAGCTGCATAATAAGAAATACAATGAGCTTTCATAATCACACTAAAAATAGAAATAGACTTGGGACAATTTTGTGTTCAAGGAAAAAACATTTAGGTCCAAGGATAAAGTTAGAGGTGTGCACTGTGATAAGGCAAAGCCATGCAAATGGTTGCTTTGAACTTTTAATGAGTATATTATAATGAAACACTGCTTTGAACTTAACATCAACATCCTTCTGTAACTGTCATTCCATGTAACATTTTATCTCTGAGGTAATTCTCTAAAGAACTTTTTTTTGTCTAAGAAGATATAAAAAAACCAGAGAAAAGAAATAAAGTGGTTGGTGGTTGGTTGAATGATTTAGCTTGGGTAGCTTTGCTCATCCATCCATCCACCCACCCATCCATCCACCCATCTATCCACCTATCCATCCATCTTTCCCATCCATCCATCCATCCATCCAACCATCCAAATATGTATGTCTGTTTGTCTATATGTTGTGTAAGTACATGTGTATGTATGTAAGCATGCATGAATACCTGTGACAGACAGAACCAGCCAGAGTATGGGTGTATGAAATGTTTGAATATATATGTTTCTATGCGTATTTGCCTATACAAAGCATCTTAATTCTTTCCCTTTCCATCCTCTCTGGTTCACAAAGAGTTAACTAGTTTGTCTATAGAGGTTTCTGGCTGAATCACCAGAGAAAGGAGTACCAGCAATAAAGCTTTTCCATTACCCACTGCTGTTCTATGACGGGGTACTAAACAGTTTCTCACCTCTGAGGAACTCAGGCAGGCAGGTCAGCTACCACAGCATAGTAGGAAGGTCTATGACTTCTTGACTTAGACTCAAGACAAGTAAACATTTTATTATTATACAGCAACCCTAAATATCTCATAAGACCAAGTCCTACCTCCACCAACACTCTTCCCCATCCACTACCTCAAGAAGAACCAAACAAGAAAGAACAACTGCCCAGGATGGTTCCATTTTTTGTTTGTTTGTTTTTGTTTTTTTGTTTTGTTTTGTTTTTTATCTTATTTTCAATTTAAAACAAAATGTCTTCTGGTAAACCATATGGAGAAACATACACAGTCCTGAAACCTAATCAAGCAAAACCATCATGAGACATATATTTCAAAGCAGAAATTAAGTCATAGAAAATGAGAGAGGAAAATGAATTGCTCAGAGCTATACTGAGCTGAAGAGCACTTTCCTCAGGTTACCTCAGCCCTGGTAGGCTGATTTCTGCCACCTGGGTGTTCTTGGAGTTTTGGTGTGTAGAAGAGCAGAGGTTGCAGGTCCTTTCCTAGTAGCTTCCTCTGACCCCTGCGCCTGGGCCTAGTCCACTGCTGCAGGTCTGGTGTTTTTGAGGCGGACTTTACTTGCAGTTTTTACAGCTCTCTCCAGGGCAGCTTTGTTTGGGAGACAAGAAGGAGAGCCAACTTGTAGAGGCCTTCCATCTATGCTTCTCAGCTTTCTTGTCTTTCTCTCCACAGAGATCTGGTGTAATAAATAAATGTATTTACAGACCTTGTCTCCCGCAGGATAAGAGCACTGCATGCATCGTTCTTCAGTTTCCCTCACTGACTTTGGGTGCTGAGCTACTCAGAAGCCTCTTGGGGTAGCTTCCTGGAAGCTGTGATTCCTCCAGGAAAACAAAGAGACTCATTGGCACCTGAGGACCTTGGTTTCTGGCTCCTGGCTTGCTTACTAAAGCTACTGTCAGAACCCAAAAGTTCTACTACCCACAAATTTCCTCAAAACAAGGAGTCTGAGACTAAATTAAGAGAATTTTTTAAAGTCCATGCTCGAAGAAAATAGAGTAGACAGCTGTCTCAAAAAGACTGTCTGTGTCAGCAAGGTGCCTTTAATCCCACTTGGGAGACAGAGGCAGGAAGAGGATCTCTTGTGAGTTTAAGTCTAGGTTGGTCAACATTTGAGTATCATGTTAGCCAGGATATACAGTAAGACGTGTGTGTGTGTGTGTGTGTGTGTGTGTGTGTGTGTGTGTGTGTGT
>JANHMN010000011.1:6232614-6264670 GCA_030674055.1 Rhabdomys pumilio
AAAAAAAAAAAGTTTAGAAACAAAATACCCATGAAGTCTGGAACAAAATGAAAAGACCACGTCTATTAATAATAGGGAAAAAAACAGAAAAAGCACAGGTAAGAGGCATAGAAAATATTTTTACAAAATCATAGAAGAAAAAAAAATTCCCAATCTAAAGAAAAAAGTGCTTATCAAGGTACAAGAACCACACAGACCACCACATAATAATCAAAACACTAAATATACAGAACAAAGAAAAAATATTAAAAGTTGTAAGGAAAAAGACCAAGTAACATATGAAGGCTGACTTATCAGAATTATACCTGAGTTCTCAAAAGAAACTCTAAAAGCAAGAAAGGCCTGAACACAGATATTCTACAAACTCTAAGACCACAGATACCTGTACAGACAACTATATCCAGCAAGACTGGGAATGGGCTTTGAAGTCACAGATCAAGTGTAATTAATAGCAAAAGAAAACATTCTACCATAAACTAAATTTAAGCAGTATCTGTTATGAAATATGATACAGCAGAGGGAAGGGTACCTGGCAGGACCATGCCACAGTGCTCCCAGAGAAATCACACCATAAAACAGATCTGGTAATGAGGGGAAGGAAGGGAAGTAATGACCTGGAGAAGGGGTAGAGGCAGACAGATGGGAGCAGAGCCATGGGGGATGGGGGAACAGAGGAGGACAGAAAGGGGGAGAGATCATCTGGAAAAACATGGTAACAAAGAAACAGAAAAAAAGAGAGCCAACCAGAGTGGCAAGCAGTCCTTTTAGTTGCCACACCTGGTGGTGACAGGTAATGGCAGTAGGTGATGATGTAAGCTATTGCTAGGTTCCTGGGAGGAGCCTAGCGGAACCACCTATGAGCCAACAATATCTATCTGTCTACCTCTAAAGAAGATATTAGAAGGAAAACTCCATTCCAGAGGTTAAACACATCCAAGAGAACAGCCAAGTAATAAATGATCCCCAGCCAGTAATTCAAAGGGATGTGGGGAAGGAGGTTCACACCATAAAAAGAAACTCGTGGGAGTCATCAAACACTGCTCATTGATAACGTTCAACATCAGTGATCTCCATCGCCCAATAAAATGAAACAAACTAACAGACTGGACTCAAAAACAGGATCTATCTGTCTGTTGAACTGAAGAAACATACCTAACCATTAAGGATAGAAATCACCTCTGGGTAAAAAGATAGAGATGGTATTCCATGTAAACGGACATAAGAAGCAAGCAGGTGCAACCATTTTAGTATCTGACAAAACAGACTTCAAACCAAAACTAATCAGAAGAGATAGGGAAGGACATTAAATATTCATAAAAGAAAACAATCTACAACAAGAATATTGCAATTCTAAACATTTAAGCTCCAAACACAAGGGCACCCAAGTTCATAAGACAAACACCACTACAGCTCAAATTACATATTGACCATGTCTTAGTTAGGTTTTTTTTATTGCTGTGAAGAGACACCATGACCACAGAACTCTTTAAAAAAAAACTTTTTTTGCTGCTGGCTTATAGTTTAGAGATTTAGTCCACTATCATCACTGCAGACAAACTAGGTGCTGGAGAAACTGAGAGTTCTACATCTGGATCAATAGGCAGCAGGAAGAGACAGTGAGCCACTAGGTCTGGCTTGAGCTTCTGAGACTCCAAAGCCTACTCTTAGTGACATACTTCTTCCAACAAAATCACACTTACTCCTACAAGGTCCCATCTCCTAATGATACTCTTGGGTTAAAGCAGGGATCCCACGTCTGCAGTGGCCACTGCTCAGGGAGGCAGGATGCAGGACGCAGGAAGTTTGACTCTCACCTCACACAGGCACCGGGTGGGTGTCTGGCTGTGAGAAGCCACTGTGGGGACACCACTCTGTCCGGGGAGAGGAGTGCAGTCTGAGATCCCAGGGTAGCCAGAGCCAGCTCCTCTGGTTCTCAGGCTCTTGGGCACCCAGACGACACTGGAAACTGTGGAAGAGCTGAGAACAAAGTGAGAGCCCATGGGCTGGACTGACCCACAGCCAAAGAGGGGAGGGGAAGAGTCCTTGGCTTGTCGCTGCAGTCGGCTTGGCTTGGCCACAGGTGGCTTGCTTAGGTTGGTGGTCGCAGTGGCTGGGAACGCAGAGAGGTCTTCTGTGGGAGATTAGACAGAACTCTATAGGTGAAGGCCTGTTCTATTGTTCCCCACAGTGGATCCCAATGAAAAGCAGCCCATGGTTCTAAGATATTTATTGTCATGGCAGAAAGTAGATGAGAACTGTACCCCATTTTCTCAGGACAGGCCTGAGGTTAAATACCTTTTGCAGGGGGAGGGTCTGGGAAGGGAAGCTTTAATTGGCTAAACCCTTCTGGACTTTAAGTACCTCATTAATATGGAGATCTGTCTTGAGGCTATGTGACCTACAATCATGCCTTTTACCTATGGAGGGGCCAGTAGTGTTGGACTCTAAGATTCAAACAAGGGGACGCGTTTCTGCAGAAACACACACGGACAAGGGATTCGCTGCAATAACATGAAGTTTAATGATAATATAATGATAATAACCAGTGCACTGGGGTTCTCTCACATGCAGGCAAGAAGAACCCCGAACCAAACCTAAGGGCAGTTTTTATACAGCCTAAGGAGTGGACAGTGACTAGGCACAATATGATTGGCAGAACAGTGTGACTTTTAAACTGATTGGTCTATGGGGAATGAGGTGTCAAGGACCTCCCAAATGTGTCTATGTTCTCTGGGCCTTCCCCAGCCGCAGGTGGATTCCCTTCCCTGTAGTCTGAGCAATGTTAATCTGACTCATGTTAATCCAGCAGGGTTTCAAACCTAGCTCAACCAGAAATCAGGCTGCCTTTCATGGTCCTACATTGTTCCACTTCCTATGGGACTATGGAGACCATGTTTATTCAAACCACCACATACCTATGCCTGGCTCCCAAAAACATACAGCAGTATCATAACACAAATGCATTTTGCCCGACTTTTAAAATTCTCCATAGTCTATAATAGTCTCAAGGTAACAAGTCCAAAATCTGTTCCAAGACTATCCAATCTCTTAACTGTAACCCCTATAAAATCAAAATGAAAAAGCAAATCACATACTTTCAACATACATGGTACAACAGATATTCACACTGTAAAAGGGAGGAAAGCAGGGATAGTGAGAAAACACTAAACCAAAACAAGACCAAACCCAGCTGGTCAGACTCCCAACTCTGCATCTCCTTGGTTGATGTCAAAGCACTCCTCAGATCTCCTTTCAGCTTTGTTGACTGCAACACACTTCTTTCTCTTGGATGAGTTCCACTCTCTGTTAGCAGTTCTCCTTGGCAGATACTGTTAGAAAGAATTTTTTAATTAGCAAGTATTCAGAATAACATGGGACCATGAACTCGTGAACTCTCAGGGAAGAACCCCAGGGCTGACACATCCTGACTCCTCAGTCTCCTATGTGTGATAAGAGGAGCACTCTTGTCTGGCATATCCTGACTCCTCAGCTTCCTGCCTAAAAAGTCCTCATTCCCTCTCCCAG
Organism: Rhabdomys pumilio; assembly: GCA_030674055.1. Lineage (NCBI taxonomy): Eukaryota > Metazoa > Chordata > Mammalia > Rodentia > Muridae > Rhabdomys > Rhabdomys pumilio. The sequence goes on from JANHMN010000011.1 coordinate 6,236,140, forward strand.
CCTGTGACTTTTGTCTTATATAAACCTGTGTAATGAGACAGTCGGGGCTCTCTCTCTCTCTCCTTCCCTCTTGCAGAGGAGTCAAACAGAGTCCCAGCGATGGTTCCTAGTAAAAGCCTCTTGCTTTGATTGCATTGAGTACTGACTTCTGGCCGGGCAGTTATCTGGCGCATGCCTTTATTCCCAGCACTTGGGGGCAGAAGTAGGTGGATTTCTGAGTTCAAAGCCAGCCTGGTCTACAGAGTGAGTTCCAGGACAGCCAGGGCTATTCAGAGAAACCCTGTCTCAAAAACAAAAACAAAAACAAACAAACAAAAAAAAAGTACTGACTTCTGTGGTCCTTTTGGGCAAGCGCCAGTTCCTGAGTGTGGGTCTCAGCCACTTCAAGGCCCTTACAATATCCTATGATTCTGGCATCTCTAACCTCTTGAGGTTGCCGAGGCAATCCAAGCCTCACCTTCACAGTTTCACACAATGGCCTCTCTGAGCCTCCATACAGAGAAACCCCTGGCATATGCCTGGCCTTGACAGCTTTCCTTAGTCACAGATGGAGGTTCCATAACCCTTTCTTCTTACCTTGACTCTAAAGCCAGAACCACGTGTCTGAAGCTGCCAAGTCCTGCTGCTTGCTGGGTCTGGAACATGGCTCCTTTGCTCAATTACATCTTCATCAGCTTTCTGGTTTTGATGGTTCTCTTCACTGTCCTGAAACTGGATCTGTAGGCCAGGCTGGCCATGAACACAGAGATCTGCCAGCCTCTACCTTCATAGTGCTAGGATTAAAGGTGTGTGCCACTACATCTCCTCTAAGTTTTTTTAAAATTCCTTTTTAAAAGTTGAAAGTTTAGCTGGATATTTTCTTACCCTGAAGTCACCACTCCCTTTAGTCCATGTAACACCAGGCTTTTCTTTGATCTCCTTGAACATGGAATTTAGCTCCATTCTACTTCCTAATGCCACTTTGTCACAGGATATTTGAGCATACTGTGAGCCCTGAGATTGTGTGGTTTATCGGAAAAAAACCTGTTTCTGGTTGTGGTTTGGAGCAGCCTTAGCACACACTTTTAATCCCTCTGGCTGGAATACAGATATGCCTTTGGTATAGAGTTTAATCCCAAAGATGGTAAAATTAGTTTGCAGAAGGAAGCACCTATGTTTGAAAGTGATGTCTAATTAAATAACAGACAAAGTGATGATTCAGAGAAATATTTGACAGAATAGGATATGCCCAACTCTCATAAGAACAGAGAGAAAAGAGAAAGAAAAGAAGAGAGGGGCAGTTTTACCAGGACAGTTGAACAGAGACAGTTGCAGAGAGAGACACATTAGCACAGGTGAAGACAGAATGAGCCAGAAAATAAGAACATATTGCCAAATGTAGTGTGAGACCAAGCAAAACAATTGAGTCAGAAGCCAAAAAAGAAGCCAGATTAAATCAGTCAGCTTGGAGGAGAATTTGAGCCAGAATAGCTGAGTTCAATCAGCAACCAGAGATCAGAAAGAACTAAAAAGTGGTGAGCTTATGCAGCAGCAAGTTCTAGAGGCTAAAAAGATCCTAGGACTAGATTTGATTTTATAGAGGTTGAAAGCTTGCATAACTGGGTCTAGGTTAGCAGCATATGGAAGCAGTAAGCCTCTGACAGGACAGTTACATCAGAAAAATAAAGGATACTTTTAAACATTTCCATTTTGTTTTGTTTTTGTTTTTGTTTGTTTGTTTGTTTTGTTTTGTTTGTTGTTGTTGTTTGAGACAGGGTTTCTCTGTGTAGCCCGCCTCGAACTCAAAAATCCGCTTGCCTCTGCCTCCTGAGGTCTGGGATTAAAGGCCTGCACCACCACTGCCCCATTTTTCCATTTTGTACTTTTCCTTACCCTGCTTTCTCCTTCTCATTATAGATCTTCATGAGAGTGGACACTAATAACCATACCACAGAGTCAATACTATGCTATTCTGAAATTTTCTCTGCCAATGCCATTAATCCGAATCTCTTTAGTTTAGTTTCAGGCAGATTTTTTGGATAAGGAAATACTTGGAAAGCAGTCACATTCTTTACCAAAATATCACAAGAACAATCCCTAGGCCACATACTAAAATCCATCTCCTCAGAAACCTCTTGAACCAGGTCCCTACAGTTCAAATCAAACTCAGCACCACTGTCTTCTATGTTCCCACTATTATGACCAATTAAATTCTGCTTAATGACAGGCAGTGGTGGCACACATCTTTAATTTCAGCACTTGGGAGGCAGAGGCAGGCAGATTTCTGAGTTCGAGGCCAGCCTAGTCTACCTGAGTTCCAGGACAGCCAGGGCTATACAGAGAAACCCTGTCTGGAAAAACAACAACAAAAAAAAATCTGCTTAAATTATTCAGCTATATTTTAAATCCAAAGTCCCAGTGTCCACATTCCTCTAAGCAAAAGCAGCATGTTCAGGCCTATCATAGTAAAACTTCAGTCTCTGGGACCAACTTTTGTCTTAGGGTTTCTATTGCTATAAGGAGACACCATGACCATGACAATTCTTATAAAGAAAAACATCTCATTGAGACTGGACTTAGAGTTTCAGAGGTTTAGTCCATTACCATCATGGTAGGAAAGATGGTGGTATGCAGGCAGACATGGTGCTAGAGAGGTATCTGAGAGTTCTACATCTCAACCCACAGGCAACAGGGAGAGACACTGAGCCACTTGGCCTGGCTTGAGCTTCTGATCACCACAGATGCTCACACCCTGATAGTGGGTAGCTTCAATACTCCACTGTCAACAATAAACAGGTCACCCAAACAAGAACTTAACAGGGAAATGCTGGAACTAAATAAGGTCATAAATCAAATAAACCTGGCAAATGTCTACAAAACATTTCACCCAACCACAAAAAAATATCTTCTTCTCAGCAGATCATGGAACTTTCTCCAAAACTGACCACATACTTGAATATAAAGCAGTCTCAACAGATATAAGAAAATTGAAACAGCACCCTACATCCTAGCTGATCACCATGGATTAAAGCCAGATATCAACACCAGGAAAAAAAAAACAGAAAGTATACAAACTCATGAAAACTAAAGAATTCACTACTGAATGAAAAATAGATCAAGACAAAAATCAGCCTTCCTGTCTGGGACAGAGCACTGAGCAGATCTTGAGTGGCAGCTCTGCCCCCAATCTCTAAGAACCCAGAGGAAGCAGGGCTCTCAGGTGCTCTAATTCGGGCACTATCTTAGGTAAGCAGACAGCAATGACCACCCAAACAGGGAGTAACTGGGACCCACAAGGACCCAGGAAGTCACTCCTGGCCTGGAGCACTGGTTCCTTCCAATCTGGGCCAGAGCACTGAGCAGATCTTGGGCGGCAGCTATGCCCCCAATCTCTAAGAACCCAGAGGAAGTGGGGCTCCCAGAACTCTAATCTGGGCAGTATCCTGTCTGCGCCTGAGCACTGAGCAGATTTTGGGCCCCAGCTCTTACCCCAGTAGTAACACCCACCCCCATAGCTCTGATACAACCAAGATAATAGGAAAGACAGGCTCCAGTCAGAGACAGGGCAGGTAGCACTAAGGAGATACAGATGGCAAAAGGCAAGAGCAAGAACATAAGCATCAGCAACCCAGGGTACTTGGCATCATTAGAATCTAGTTCTCCCACACAAGAAAGACCTGAATTCTCTGTATTACTAGGAAAGCAAGATTCAGATTTAAAATTCCTTCTAATGATGATGATAGAGGACTTTAAGGAGGACATAAATAACACTCTCAAAGAATTTGAGGAGAACACAGGTAAACAGGTAGAAGCCCTTAAAGTGGAAACACAAAAATTCCTTAAAGAATTAGAAGAGAACATAGCCAAACAGGTGAAGGAATTGAACAAAACCATCCAGGACATAAACATGGAAGTAGAAACAATAAAGAAATCACAAAGAGAGACTACCCTAGAGATAGAAAACCTAGGAAAAAAATCAGGAGTCATACACACAAGCATCATCAACAGAAGACAAGAGATAGAAGAGAGAATCTCAGGTGCAGAAGATACCATAGAAAATATTGACACAACTGTCAAAGAAAATGCAAAATGCAAAAAGTCCTTAACACACAATATCCAGGAAATCCAGGACACAATGAGAAGACCAAACCTAAGGATAATAGGTATAGATGAGAGTGAAGATTCCCAACTTAAAGGGCCAATAAATATCTTCAACAAAATTACAGAAGAAAACTTTCCTAATCTAAAGAACGAGATGCCCATAAACATACAAGAAGCCTATAGAATGCCAAATAGACTAGACCAGAAAAGAAATACCTCCTGTCACATAATATTCAAAACACCAAGTGCACAAAACAAAGAAAGAATATTAAATGCAGTAAGGGGAAAAGGCCAAGTAACATACAAAGGCAGACCTATCAGAATTACACCAGACTTCTCATCAGATACTATAAAAGCTAGAAGATGCTGGACAGACGTCATACAGACCCTAAGAGAACACAAATGCCAGCCCAGGCTACTATACCCAGCAAAACTCTCAATTACCATAGACGGAGAAACCAAGATATTCCATGACAAAACCAAATTTACACAATATCTTTCCACAAACTCAGCATTACAAAGGATAATAGCGGGGAAAGCTCCAACACAAGGACGGAAATTATACCCCAGAAAGATCAAAAAAAAAATCCTCTTCCAACAAATCCAAAAGAAGATAGCCACACAAAGATAATTTCACCTCTAATAACAAAAATAACAGGAAGCAACAATCACTGTTCCTTAATATCTCTTAAGATCAATAGACTCAATTCCCCAATTAAAGACATAGACTAATGGACTGGATACATAAACAGGACCCAGCATTTTGAAGCATACAGAAAACCCACCTCAGTGCAAAGACAGACTCTACCTTAGAGTAAAAGGCTGGAAAACAATTTTTCAAGCAAATGGTTCTAAGAAACAAGCTGGAGTAGCCATTCTAAAATCTCCAGCCCGAGAACACCAAGGGAGGGACTCATGGCTCCACTTGTATAGGTAGTTGAGGGTGGCCTTGCCAGGCATCAGTGGAAGAGGACAGCCTTGGTACCTGAAAGTTTGGGTTCCCTAGTGTTGGAGAATTGCAAGAGCAGGGAATCAGTAATGAGAGGATGGTGGGAGCACACCCTCATAGTAATTGGAGGAGGGGGAATGGGGTAAGGGGTGAGGCATCAGTGGAAGTGGAGGGCCTTGGTGCCTGAAAGTTTGGATTCCCTAAAGTTGGGAAATTTAAGAGCAGGGAATGATATGGATTAGACATGACAGAGGCAGGCTGCCAGAAGACTAGATTCCAGAATTCAAACAAAAAATTATCTTGATACTAAAATTTGTTTTGAGAATTGTATATTGCAGAATATATAGCCTTGGTGTATCTACTCATCAAGCAAGCTGAGCAGACCTGCTCAGACCTCTGATGTCATGGAATTCCAGCTGGATGCAGTGAAGACACAGTGTCAGAGGCTTATCAATTTACTCTTCCCCCCACCCCTCTTCTAATATCTCAACGCCCATAATCAGCTTGAAGAAGTTAATGAAGAGTCGGTGCCCCTATTCCCTGGGCTTGGGGACTGAAGTGGTTAATATTGGGCTGTCTTTCTAGGGAAAAGTAGTGGTTTTGTTGAAACAGGGGGGATTAGCTAGGATTTATTGCATACCCATAACCTACTGGTAGAAATATGTATAATTGTTATTAAGATGAAGTTGTAATTTCTTAAATGATACAAAATTTACTTTGATTTCAAATTTAAGGTTTTCATTGGTATGAGCTTCTTATTGATATAAAAGTGAGATGAATATTGTTACTCTCATAGGCATTATGCCTGTATTTAGGAATACAAAACTTAGACTCAGTCTTTCTTTAACTTTTTTAACTTATTTGAGATGGTTAGACTGTGAGTTAAGGGCTATAGCAAATTCATGGTTTTGAGCTTATTGTTAGGGTGTTTTCTGTATTTTCTTTAGAAATAGCTGAGAGGAATTAACAGACAACAGTCCAGATTACCTTACATGGATAGTTGGTTTTCAAAACATCAGAAATCCACAGAATTGATGTTACAAACATTTCTGTATTAATGTTCATTTTGATTAGAGACCTGTCTGCTCCTGACAGCTTCTTGTCTTGGATTCTAAGAAGACATTGAGCATCTTTGGAGTTATTCCAATTGTAGTGAAACAGCTACTAGGCAAGAATTGCCTCTTTCCGTCTACAGACAAATTACTGTCCAGAAAAGGACACACTTGCAGAATGGTCGACTGATTACATCTGCCAAGACAGAGTAATCAGAGTAATAATTCTACATCACTAGGTCTGTCAGATGATCCTGAGCCAGAAGGCTGAAGATTGGATGCTCCAACGTTCTGTATTACAGGGATTGTCCAGGTGTTCAGCAATCTCTATAAATTGGCTAAGTTTTAGAAGCTATGCTTTGTGCTTCCCATAATTTCAGTTAACTCAGTCATTCTGGATTTCTGATGGGGTTGAAAACTTATAGTCTCATAGTCAATCTTTGCTATTTACTTTGAGAGAAAAGATTTGAGAGGATAGTTTTCAGCTGACATTTATTCTAAAGCCAAGAAAAAAAGCCAGGTTCAGAACTAAGTCTTTTAGTTAGGAGAGATTACATAGGTTCTGCTTAGTCAACAAAATGATGGACTGGGTATTAGGTCTATCTTGCACCTTACTGACATAAATTGGTATAGTTATGTTCTAACTGTATTTTGAGAGAAAAGTTTTATTTTAACAGGAAGGATGATATGTCGGAGGAGCTAAGATGGGAGGGGTAAGGAGAGGAGGAGGAGTAAGGAAAGGAGGAGAAGGAGAGGGGGAGCTAGGTGATGAGAGAGAGAGAAAGAGAAAGAGAGAGGGGTGACAGACATGGAGGCAGATGTTCACATGTGTCCGCCAAGATAGTTGATATATCTAGGTTGGGTATTAGGTTACACTTCTGATTGATATTGAGCATTACCAAACTTATAAAGCCTTTGGTTAACATTTAAAAAAATGTATAAAAGCAAAAGGGAGAAGGGAGCATGGGATAGGGGTTTTCTAGGGAGGGGAAATGGGGAAAGAGGATGGCATCTGAAATGTAAATAAAATATCCAATAAAAAATAAATTAAAAAACAAAAAAAAGACCGAAATCAAGAATGAAATTTTAAAAAACATTTTAGAATTGAATGAAGATGGCAACACAACATGTGTGCCTGAGATCTATTGGACAATGAAGGCAGTTCTAAGAGCCAACTTCATATAACTATTTATATAAAAATTAAATCTCATATTCATAACTTAGTGACACATTTGAAGCTCTAGAGAACAAGAAAAAAATAATACCTGAAGAGGGTATCTAACAAGAAATAATCAAACTCGGAACTGAAATCAATAAAATAGAAACCCAAAAAGACAGTACAAAGTAAAAATGGAATGAAGAGTTGATTCTTTGAGAAAAATAAACAAAATGGATGAACTCTTAGCCAAATTAACAAAAGACACAGAGAGAATATCCAAATTAATAAAATTAGAGATAAAAAGAGGACATTACAACAGACACCGAGGAAAATCAGAGAATCCTAAGAACACACTTTTGAAATCTATACTTCACCAAACTGGATAACCTAAAAGAAATGAATAAATTTATACATATATATCAAAGTTAAATAAAGACAAAAATCATCAATTTAAACAGATCCATTATCTTTAGTGAAATAATAGCAGTAATTGAAAGTCTCCCAACCAGAAGAAAGCCCAGGGCCAGCTAGATTCAACTGAAGATTCTATTGACACTGGTGGAAAGAACAGAGAGGCTTTGAGGGGAACAGATATCTTATGTGTCAGCAATTGTTTCTGTTAGCCTGTGACTTTGCTTCCCGTGGACTGTATAGTATTAAAAGGCTAAGAAAAAATAAACTCGCTGCTGTTGTGGTATTGACTTGCAACCCTCCCATATTTGTGTCTTGCATCTCTCTCTGCCTTTTCTATTTTTAATCCTTGCTCCCTCCTCAGAGGTTGTTCGACTTTGTTCCAGTGGGGCCAGTAGAACAAACACTTTCAAAATTAACCCACAAAATCATTAGTTTTACTATAAACATAGGATAGACTGATAAAGAAATCAGAAAAACAACACCTTTCATAATGGACTTAAATATTATAAAATATTTTGAGATAACTCTAACCAAGGAAGTAAAAGACTTGATAATAACAACTTTAAAGCATTAAAAAAGGAAAACAAAAAAGGTATCAGATGATAGAAAGATCTCCCATGTTTGGTTAATATTGTGAAAATGGCCATCCTGGATCTTGAGAATATTATCCTGAGTGAGGTGACCCACTCTCAAAAGGACGGGTATGGTATGTATTCACTTATAAGTGGATATTAGGCATAAAATACAGGATGTTCATGATACACTCCACAGACCCAAGGAGGCTGAACAGGAAGGAAGGCACAAACAAGGATTCTTGGGTCTCTCTTGGAAGGCAGATAAAGGGAGGGAACTTGGTGAGAGAGGGTATGGGGAGGGGAGTTGGGGCGTAGGGGTCAGGTGTGGGGAGGGGCAGGGAGATAGCCAGATGGCCATGAGAGTGAATGAAAATCTGTAACTGATGGGGGGCAGTAGGGAGTAACTCAAGGAAGAGACAGAAACCTGGGATAGGGGAGACACTCAAGAATCAATGAGGATATCCTTAGCTGTGATTCACAGCACTGGCGATATGGAGCCTGGGGAGGCTGCCTACTGTAGCCAGCCAGGAACCCCTTGTACAGTGATAGGGACACCAACCTACCCAAAACTTAATCTGTCTACAAGAAATGTAGAGATTGGGCATGAAACAGAGACTAAAGGTACAGCCAAGCAATAGCCAGCCCAATTTGAGACCCATCCCATAGACAAGCACCAATCCCTGACATTATTAATGATACTCTGTTACGCTTGTAAATAGGAGCATGTTGACCTCCGAGAGGCTCCACTCAGCAGCTGACTCAAACAGATACAGACACCTATAGCCAAACAATGGATGGATCTTGAGGACTCTTATAGAATAACAGGAGGAAGGATTGTGGCCCTTAAAGGAACAAGAACTCCACAGAAGACCAACAGAATCAACTAACTTGGACCTTTGGGGCTCTCAGAGACTGAACCACCAACCAAAGAACATACATAGAGTAGAACTAGGCCTTCCTGCTCATATGTAGCAGATATGCAGCTTGGTCTTCATGTGGGTCCTGAACTGGAACAGGGGCTATCTCAGAAGCTGTTGCCTATATGTAGGATATGTTCTTCTAGCTTGACTGCTTTGCCTGGCCTCAGTAGGAGAGGAAACACCTAGCCTTGCAGAGACTTGAAGTGACAGAGTAGGGGATACTCAGGGGGGCCCCATCAGCTCAGAGGAGAAGGGGAGTAGCATAGGGAAAGGATTGTGGGAGGGGTGACTGGGAGGGACAGTGAGTGAGATGTAAAGTGAATAAGAAAATATAAATAAATTAATTTTTTAAATGGCCATACTATCACAAGCAATCTACAAATTTAAAATTTAAATTACAGGCCAGGCGGTGGTGGTGCACGCCTTTAATCCCAGCACTTGGGAGGCAGAGGCAGGCAGATTTCTGAGTTCAAGGCCAGACTGGTCTACAGAGTGAGTTCCAGGACAGCCAGGACTACACAGAGAAACCCTGTCTCAAAAAAACCAAAAAAAAAAAAAAACAAACAAACAAACAAACAAAAATAAATAAATAAATAAATAAATAAAATTTAAATTACAACACAATTCTTCACAGAAATTGAGACAATTTTCAGCTAAAACAATCCTAAATAATGAAATACCTGCTGGAAATCACCATCCCAGATTTCAAGTTGTATTACAGAGGTATAGTAATGAAAACAACATGGTATTGGCATAAAAACAGGCACATTAATCAATGGAATCTAACTGAAGACTCAACCATAAAGTATACATAACTGAGAACACCTGGTTTTTTACAAAGAAGCCAAAATACACACTGGAGAAAGGACAAAATCTTCAAAAAATTATGTTGGTCAAATTAGACTACATGCAGAAGAATACAAATAGATCCATATTCATCATCCTGCTCAAAACTCAACTCCACATGGATAAAGGACCTTACCATAAGACCCAATACACTTATTTGATAGAAGAGAAAATAGGGGATAACCTTGAACACATTAGCACAGGAAACAACTTTCTAAGCACTGATAGAACAGACACTAAGACTAACAATTAATAAATAAACCAATTATAAATCTGATAGAGATATATCTAAAATTTATCTGAAACATAAAACAAGCAAAAAAAACAAAACAAACACCTCTAGACATCAAGAAAACAAATAACTCAGCAGAGAATTCTCAAAAGATAAAAATGCAAATAGCTGAGAAACAAAGAAATAGTGAACATCCTTAGCCATCAGGGAAATGTAAATCAAAACTATCTGGAAAGTTCAACATACAGCAGTCAAATGGCTAAGATCAATAAAACAAATGGTAGTTCATACTGGCAAGAATGTAGGGAAAGGAGAACACTTGGAAGTGGGAGCACAAATGTGTACAGCCACTGTGGAATCCGTATGGCAATGCTCAGGAAGATCCAAAGGATTCTACATCCTATTCTAGAAACACTTGCTCAATCATGTTTATTGCTGCTCTATTTATAATAGTGAAGGAATCTCAAGCGTCAGCCTAAATTTAAAAATTAACTTCTCCAGAGACACATTCCAGGAGAAGGGCCCAAGATAAGAGAATTAAAAGGTTATCAGGAAGCTGGGAACTTAGCGCAATAAACCTGGGTAAACAGGAGCTATGGAAAGATAGACTTAGCAAATACTCATTGTCACAAGATAATATGCAAATATGAGTTGGAGCGGCTGTTTGTGGCCAGCCTTTGTGGTTAACATTTTCTAAGAGGTGATTGTAAAACTGCCCTTGTGAGCTCTGTGAAAACTGTATAAAAACTGCTCTTAGCTTTAGCTTGAGGTTCCTCTAGCCTGCATGTGAGGGGACCCCAGTGCACTGGATCAATAAACTTCATGCTTGTTTGCAGCGATCTGCTGTCTCCCAAGTCTTTTTTGGGGCTAGGTTCTTTCAATAGTCAGAAATTAGAAACATCCTAGATGTCTGTCAGTGAATAAATAAATAATAAAATGTGGTACATTTGCACAATAGTTAAGTAGCTATTAAGAAAAATGAAATAATCACATTTGCAGATTAGCACTAGAAAAAAATCATCCTGTGAGGCAAAAAGATATATATGTATGTTTTCTCTTTTATGTATATATTAGTTTACAAATCTTTGATATATGTGTTACAGTGACCACAAAGGTTAGGTGCCTAGTAAGGAACTAAAGGAGGGAGCAGGATTCCCAAAGAAAGGAAAACAGAATATGTTGTTTGAAAGACAAAGCGGGCAGTGGTGGTGGCGCACGCCTTTAATCCTAGCACTTGCGAGTCAGAGGCAGGCGGATTTCTGAGTTCGAGGCCAGCCTGGTCTACAGAGTGAGTTCCAGGACAGCCAGAACTACACAGAGAAACCCTGTCTCAAAAAAAAGAAAAGAAAAGAAAAGAAAAGAAAAGAAAAGAAAAGAAAAGAAAGAAAGAAAGAAAGAAAGAAAGAAAGAAATTAAGAAAGAAAGACAAAGGGGAAATTAGAAGAGGATGAGTATATAGGGAGGGAGATGGAAGTGAAAAATATGGAGGGAATATGGAGACCAACAGTAAAGATCATATCTTCCTAAAACATATATGAAGAAATCTAAATGAAGCTACCAAATAATATGGCAGACAATGCCCTAAGTAGACATCTTCTACTGCCAAGTAAAACCTCCAGTGCCAGGGATGAGTTGCATATTGTTGAGATTTTACCCACAGGGGCTTCATAGAAACCCCCAAACATCACAGACTTTTGCCAAGGTTATTGGTTACTCTCCACAACCTGATGATAAGGCTCTGTTACTGACAAACCTTAGCTACCGTGAATGAGCCATGCAGAGCCAGAGATTGATGCAAAAGCAAGAGGAATTTATTGTTCCAGCGCTCTGGGGTCATCCTGAATCCAAAGGAGTAGCAATGACCCAGGCGGCCTGTTCAGCCAGTTCTCATACAGTTTTCAAGGGTAGAATAGAGCAAGAGCCACTAGGCACAATGTGATTGGTAGAACAGTGTGACTTTTAAACTGATTGGTTCTTAGGGAATGAAGTAGCAAGGGCTTCTCTTATCTGGGAGAAGGGAAGGGAGCCAGTAGTCAGGTCTGCCCTGAGGAATGTGTCTATGCTTCCCTTATCTGTAGGTGGTCCCCAATGTGGTCTTCCTGAGGAATGTGATCCTCCTCTCCCTTCTGGAGGGGAGGGGTATCTACATGCTCTAAGGACCTTTCCCTTCTGGGAAGCAAAGGGGCCTGGTGGAATTTTCCAAAGTCTCTGAGCTGAACTCTTCAAAGACACCACTTATGTCATTGAACATGTACAAATTAAACTGGTGCCTAACTAAAAGCTTTACCCCTCCCAACTAACACTGACGGCCCTAGGAAGTACAATGCATGCTACTGAAGGAGAAACATAATCATCGCTATCTCTCAGCCACACTCCCAGTGACCTACAACAGTGATCTGCCTACAAAATATGCTGGTGTAATAGTGGCACAAATATCATGAGAGTAACCAACTACTTTCTGATTGGATTAAGGCCACCCCATGTGATAGAGCCCACTTCTGACACTACTAAAACAACCAAGAACATGAGACTACACAGGTCATGAGCTTAGGAGAAAACCTAATGCTGTTATCTTCTTCTAATGACATACTGCTATATCCAGAGATCAGTGTCTCACTGGTATTTTTGTAGACTTTTTGTCTCATTTTGCTTTATTTGGGCATTTTTTTTATCTTATTTCTCTTTTGCCTATCTGTTTTTATTTTCTTTTTTTGTGTGTGGGTTTTTTTGGGGGGGTTACATGTTTCTTTTTTTTTTAATTTTAGTTGGCAGAGAGAGAGAAAGAGAGAAAGAGATCATAAAGTTGGGTAGATAGAGAAGTAGAGAGAAACTGGTAGGAATTAGAGGAGGGAAAATATGATTAAAATACATTATATAATTAAAAAAAGAAAGAAGCCGGGCAGTGGTGGCACACGCCTTTAATCCCAGCACTTGGGAGGCAGAGGCAGGTGGATTTCTGAGTTTAAGGCCACCCTGGTCTACAGAGTGAGTTCCAGGACAGCCAGGGCTACACAGAGAAACCCTGTCTCAAAAAACAAAAACAAAAACAAAGGCAAAATGCACAGAAATAAGAAGAAGGAAGAGGAGTATAGAAGGGTCTACATGTTTACAGATAAAGCACTAGAGAAACCAGAATATTTTAACACTTTTTATTCATGAAAGAAAAACTGACACACCTATTTTTCACCCAGAAGGCATGAATGAATGTGTTAATACCTGGTAGTCTTTGCTATTTGCGCTCTCAAATTCCCCAGAATCTTCAGCATTGTTTCTCAGTCAATAGAACCCATTCTTGTAAAATAAAAATAATAATAATGAAAGTGCTTTGCTGAAGAGGTGTACTTTGTAAAAGAGTTTTGATGTAGCCATGCCTAAAACTTTGCTGTAATAATTATCAGGAGAAAACTTTTTCCAAAGTTTTACTGTATTTAATTATGTGAAAAATAAATCACTTGTTTTGGACCAGCACTGGCTAACTAAGTGGAGCTTAACCCAAGTTCATTCTTGTCTCATTCAGATCATCTCCTTGCTGACCATGATACTGAAGACCCCCCCAAACTCGGGAGAACCTTACTCAAGTCTCAGGAAGTCACAGCCACCCAAAAACCGCAAGACACCGTACCTGGATGCAATCAACAGAGGTTTATTTCGGGATCAGTCAACTGAGGCTGAGATTCGTGACCCACGTAGGGGCAGAAGAGTGTTGACCCTGTTGGCTGGGAGTGGAGGGCTTATAAAGGGTGGAATCACAACCAAGGGGGGTGAGGGGGTTACCAAGGAAACATAACATAAAAACAGTAGAAAGTCTTAAAAGGTCCCAACCCAAATCTAGTCAGGGTCATGCGGAAAACATCTTATACACTTATCTTTTGTAAGGATGGAAACTTGCCCAACCATTTATCTTTCAGTCAGCCAGTTCCTGGGACCACCCAGATGACTTGCGTCTTTCTTTGTGGTCAGGAATGTGTCTTTCTGCTTTGGGCCTTCCCCACCCACAGGTGGGTTCTCTTCCCTGAGGTCTAAGGAATGTCAGCAAGTGTCCTCTGACTCAGGGATAATGCACTCTTCCTGAAATGTATCCTGAGGCAGTGAAGGCCTGAAATCCCACATTCAGTTCCGCTCTCTTGGAACTAGTGAGCCTGTATATATTTTATAAAATGGTCTTTATAATTTTTCACTCTACAATACCTGTAGGGAGCCCCACAAAGAGGTAAGAATAAGGAAGACTGAAATGGTCTGATCTAAGGTATCTGAAAACTGAAAAATGTTTCAGATTTCTTTCCTTCATCTGTGCTATTATTATACAAAGATTTCAAAAGTTCAAATTTTTAACCATTTGATCAATGGAATTCTGATTAGCAAATGGAACATTGGCTGCTTACAATTCAGTCACAAGCTAGAGGTTTTAAATCAAATTTGGTTGGGTTCTGGTAGACTGAAAGGTGTTTCTCATCATGCTAAAAAGTCTGTTCAATCTGTGTATCTAGCCCTCTGGACTAAAAGAAAAAATGTTTCATGTTTTTTAACCCAAAATTATAGCTTTTACTAGGTCCCAAAGATATGAGTCTATTCCTGTTATCTTACAGACATCTGTTTTTTGTTGTTGTTGTTGGTTTTGGTTTTTTTTTTTTTCTTTTTGGTTTTTCGAGACAGGGTTTCTCTGTGTAGCCCTGGCTGTCCTAGAACTCACTCTGTAGACCAGGCTGGCCTTGAACTCAGAAATCTGCCTGCCTCTGCCTCCCAAGTGCTGGGATTAAAGGCGTGCGCCACCACCGCCCCGGCTCTTACAGACGTCTGTTTAACTGCTTTTTCTAAAACATAAATTTCAATGCAATGATGAATCCTAATGTATATACTCTTGTAACTAAAACTCATGTAAGCTTCACATAATCAAGACGTCATTAGATTTGGATCTACTTACTACAGACCAGTGGAACTCAGATAAGTGTGTCTCCCTGATGTTGAGAGTGTGATGTTTCCCTTGGTCTTGGGGTTCTCTTATTTTTCCCAATTACTAAGACAAATTTTAACTTTTTTTCTAGTTTATATTTGTTCCAGCAGATTTTGATTAACCAGTCCAATTGTTATGATGGTTCTCTGTCTTTCAGATGGATCACCTAACCAGATGCTTCTAATAAGTGCCCCATTGCCCAGCCTTCAACTAGCATTTCAGCCTCCTTGGGCTCCCAAAAGACAGCATCCTATCTCAGCAATAAGCAGTTATAGAAGAAGAAAAATATGATATCCATTACCCCACTTTACAGGCTGAGATGCTAAGTCCAAAAGGCCCCTATTTCTGGCAGTAACTCATGATTCTTAGGTCCCAATTGAACCCTTGGCTAATGATTCTGTTCTTGGGGAAAAGAACTGATGAATCAATTATTTGGCTCAGTTACAAATTGAGGGGCTAACGAGAAGACAGAGTCAGCCAGGGCCAGGCTGACTCCATGACAGGCTGCAAACTGACAGTTTGGGATACTGGGTCTAAGTTTCTGTACCCAGAACTAGAAAAGTATAAAACAAGTCAATTCCAGGGGAAAAACCTACATGTCTTAGTTAGGGCAACTCTTATAAGGACATTTAATTAGGGCTGGCTTACAGGTTCAGAGATTCAGTCCATTATCATCAAGGCAGAAACATGGCAACTATCCAAGCAGGCAGGAGGAGGTGCAGGAGGAGCTGAGAATTCTACACCTTCATCTGAAGGCTGCTACTGGCTTCCAGGCAGCAAAGATGAGTCTTAAAGCCCACACCCACAGTGACACACCTACTCCAACAGGGCTATACATTCTAATAACACTACTCCCTGGGCCGAACATATACAAACCATCACACTACCCCTCACAGGCAGTCAATCAGGAAGCTGCTTCACCACCTAGCTTCAGCCAGCCTTAATCAGGAGCTGTAGAAACTGCCCCACCATCTGGCTTGTGCCAAGTATAGTTAATCAGCAAAGGTCCCCAAAATGCCCCAGAGCCTTAATCAAGCACAAAGGCAGATGAAGATAATGTCTTAGGGTTTCTATTGCTGCACAAAACATCATGACCAAGAAATAAGTTGGGGAGGAAAGGGTTTATTCAGCTTACACTTCCACACTGCTGTTCATCACCAAAAGAAGTAAGGACGGGAACTCAAGCAGGTCAGGAAGCAGGAGCTGATGCAGAAAACATTGAGGAATGTTACTTACTGGCTTGCTTCCCCTGACTTGCTCAGTTTGCTTTCTTTTAGAACTCAAGAATACCAGCCCAGGGATGGCACTACCCACAATGGGCCCTCCCATCCTTGATCTCTAATTGAGAAAATGCCTTACAACTGGATCTCGTGGAGGCATTTCCTCAAGGGAGGCTCCTTTCTGTGATAATTCCAACTTGTGTCAAGTTGACATGCAAAACCAGCCAGTACATAGAGCCAACCAATCAATCAAAGGAAAGGTAAACGTTGCCCACTCCTGCCCTAACAGGTTTTAAATTGTTCCTGCAAAGTCCACATCTCTGTCTTCCATCCCAATGTATGGTAGACCACTGTATGCAGAATAAATGCTCTTTGCTGTTGCATACTATTTGAGCATGGAGTATCATTCTTCACAAATCACAGACCGTTACAGAGACAGCTCTCTCTGGTTGATAGTTAGTAAAAATTCTAAAAGCTCTCTGAATAACTCAGGAAAGCTGCTATAAAAAAATTCTCATATATTTTGACCAAGTCGGAAATTCTGTTAGAAAAATTCTAAAAGTAATTCTTGGGTTTTCTGATCAAAATCAGAAAGCCAGAAAAGATTCTAAAACAGCTGTATTCACTCTTTCAGACAGCCTTCTCTGGATAGCTGCTAGAAAATGTTATAAAACAGCTGTGTCAGCTCTCTAAGTAATTCTCGAGATTTTCAACCATGGCCAGAAATCCTATTAGAAAAATTCTAAAAGAGCTATAAAAATTTTTATAAAAGCTATATCACTCTCCACGGATTTTCTGACCAAAATCAGTAATCTTGTTAGAAAAATTCTTGAAGATTTCTCCAGCGATCTCCAGACAACTCAGCTCTTGATAGAAAATTAATTCTAAAAAAGAACTGCTATGACTCTCTGCTAGCTCATCTCATGCAGACCAAAGCCCAGTTTTTTATTTACATATTAATTCAGTTATTTATTCCAGGTTCCCTCTAGACAATCCCAAAAGTCAGCATTCCATGGCCTTAGCCCCTTGACAGTCAGGAAGAGACAGCAAACACAAGCACAGACAGTAAGGTAGCTGGGTGGGACCTCCCCTAGAATTATCATTCCAACCACTCCTGAACATAAATTCACTCTGTCCCAAGATGACCTTGAACTCGGGAATCTGTCTGGATTTGTATCTTTCTGACAAGCTGGCTCATAGTATAGCCTCTGTTCCTTTAGGTTTGTGAAGCCCCCTCATATAATTCATATTGCATCCTTATATTTTGCATAGCTAAGAAATTATATATTTTCAAGCTCATGTTTTTAGAGGTTTTTTTTTTTCACAGCCTTAAGGGTTGTCCTGAAGATCCCAGCATTTACCACTTTACTGAGACGTTAGCCACCCCTTTGCCTTCCAGACTCATGCTGTCTCTGATTATCATGGAGTCATTGATGTTAACTGGGAGCTCATTGATTGAAGGCAGAATGTTGAGGTTAATATTTAAAATGACACTTGTGTGAGCTGACTATCTATGCAGTGGTGGCTCTGCTTAGCGCAGGCCACCATGCTCTGCAGCCTGAAGCCAAGTACTCTACAGTTGGAAGTAGCCTGAGGCCACACACATGCCACAGCTAGAAACAACCAGACAGAAACACTGGTCCTGGCACCCATGAGATGCCATCGTGGTGGCTAGATTAGCCAATCTACCACACTGTCTCCACAAAGTTTGGCTGAACCCCAGACAATATCCGCCATCCAGTCAGTACCCAGTAGAAATGAGACTCTAAAGCTTATTATCTAAAGGCTTTATATATTTGGTAATGCTCAATTAACAAGATGCCCACACAATTAGAGGTGTTACGCAATGCCTAACCTAGATATTACAACTACCTTAGACTGCTAGAGACATGCACACTTCTTTATCTTCCCCTCACTCCTCTCACTCCTCCTCTTCTTCTCTCTCCTCCCACATTAGCTCCTCCCAAATTACCAAGTTTTATTGTAAAATGTAGGGGGGGAGGGGAGGAGAGAGGAATATCCCACTACAGTGGAACATAAAAATATGTACATTATTATACAAAGAAGCCTTACGCCGCCGGGCGGTGGTGGCGCACGCCTTTAATCCCAGCACTTGGGAGGCAGAGGCAGGCGGATCTCTGAGTTCGAGGCCAGTCTGGTCTACAGAGTGAGTTCCAGGACAGCCAGGACTACACAGAGAAACCCTGTCTCAAAAAACAAAAAACAAACAAATAAACAAGCAAACAAAAGAAGAAGAAGAAGAAACCTTACGCCAATAGCAGCTATCAACACTCTGGAGGATGCTCCGGAGTTCGGTTGTCTGGGAGATAGGGTCAGGAACGACCCTCCTCTGTCTGAAGGTGGTCTTCAGCCACCGCTGCCTGTGGCGGCATTTGTTACACTCTTGTGACAGTGCGTCTTTGTCTAATTCTGTTCGTGTTGTTCATTGCTGTGGTGTTGGAGGGGGTCGGGAGGACCCCGCTCCTTTTGGAGTCTGTTAGATTTGGTCCAGCATAAGCTGGCCAAGTTGCCTGGTTACTAGATTCTCATGCCACCAGTTTTCTTATGTCTTGATTGTCTGTATAACCTGGTTTATGAGCCCAAGACAAGGGTGAGCTGTCTGTGTTGTTTTTCTCTGTTTTTTGGTGAACTGTCTATGTGTTGGTTGTCGTTCTTTGTGTTCTTGGACTTTGACTGACATTATTTTGGACTGAATCTACTATGTTAACTATCATGGGACAGACACTTTCCACCCCACTATCTTTGACTCTTGACCACTAGCTCCTGCCTAGTTCAAAAAGACTAGGCCCCTCTCTTCCTTTCTCCATGTGTTCCTGGTCAGCTTCTCTGCTTTAACTCTTCTCTCTTTCTCTCTCTCTCTCTCTCTCTCTCTCTCTCTCTCTCTCTCTCTCTGCCACTCCCTCCCCTTCATGTGCTCTCCAGCTCAAGGGCAAGGTGGTGGCAACTCCCTAGGCTCTACTTTGCCCATCCTCCAGCTCCACAGAGAGGGCTCCTTCACAGCTAACAGCTCTCTTTCAGGCTGCAGCACCTGTCTCGACCCTCATTCTAAGACTCTTTCCCTTGGCTAAGAGATTCCCCTTTTGTTTTGAACTCTTAGGAGTGCTGACTTCAATCTTTCATGTGCCCCCTGCTAGCTTCTCAGGAACACCGGCTCCAAGCTCTAGTCCCTAGCATATCTCCCCTAGGGGTCAGTCTTCAAGTGTCACCTGCTAGCGTAGGCTTCTTCCCCTTCTCCTCTGTCATTTGTGGCCAGCTACAGCTACTTAGTTCACCTGGCTTGCCTGAAGTAGCAGGGCCGACATCCTGCTGGCTCCCTTCTCCCTTCACCTCCTTGGTCATTTGCTGCCCGGCTACAGCCAAGTTGGCATACCTGAAGCAGTGGGTCTGGGACCCTGCTTGCTACCGTTGCCCCTATGTTCCTTAGACTCTCATTCTAGTATTTCTCCCCTTGGATGAAAATTTTCCTTTCTGTTTTGAGACAGTTTTCTTTCTCGAAGTTGAGAACTCCAAGCTGGGCCTGAAGAAACTGCTCCCAAGAGCTGCCAGCTCCAAGCCAGCCTCCATGTGTCTCTCTCCCATGACTCAAAATCTCACTCCTTCTGACTCTGACTCTCCTATCAAGCCTCTATGTTTCTTCCTCTAAGCTTTTCTTCAAAGTTGGCCTTTCCTCTTCTTCTCTACATTTAGAGAAAAAAAACAAAAAACAAAAAAACAGGAATACAGGGGGCCTCTCTGCCGGAACACCTAGCCACCACATAGTGGAACAGTCATCACATGGCAGGACAGGCCCCTCCCCCACTGCTTCTAAACTCACCATTGAGATAGACGCTGGGTTGGCATCTTCAACATGACTTACAGTAGGGAACACCTGAAGATCTACCACCAGGCTCTTATGGTAGGTCTCCAGGGAGCTGCACAGCACCCCACTAATTTGGCTAAGGTAAGAGAAACAGTCCAAGGGCCTACCAAATCCCATTCAGCCTTCCTAGAACGGCTGATGGAGGTGTTTTGCTGGTTCATGCCCTATGACCCTACGTCTCATAAACATAAAGCAACAATGATGGTAGCCTTTATTGACCAATCTGCCAGTAATATTAAGAAAAAGCTGCAGAAGTTAGATGGATTACAGGACAAGTCTCTGAGAGATCTGGTGCAGGTAACTGAAAGGGTGTTCTATAACAGAGAGACTTAGGAAGAAAAAAAGAGAGAGAAAGCAGAAAGAGCAGAAAGCTAGGGAACTGAAGAAAAAAAAAGACAAGAAGAAAACTTGACTAGAATCTTGGCCACAGTAGTTAGGGAGAGTAGAGGGCCAGGCAAGAGAGTATCGGGCAACTGAAAGAGGTCTTTAGATAAGGATCAGTGCGCCTATTGCAAAGAAAAAGGGCACTGGGCATGATATTGCCTGAAGAAAAGGGGAGATGGACCCCACTGAGCCCGAGAGGAAGCCCCAGGCCACAAAATACTGGCCCTGGGAGGATGGGGCTTGGACCCCCTCCCTGAGTCCAGAGTAACCCTGAAAGTGGAGGGGAAGCCCACCCAGTTCCTGGTGGACACTGGGGCCCAACATTCAGTCCTTCTACAAACCACAGGCCCATTGTCTGGCAAGAGGTTGTGGGTCCAGGGAGCTACTGACAAAAAAAATATATATATTCATGAACCACCCAAAGGACAGTGGACCTTGGCGTGGGCTGGGTGTTCCACTTGTTCTTAGTCATCCCAGAATGACCCTACCCTCTCCTGGGCAGGGACCTGCTTGCAAAAATTGGAGCCAGATTCATTTCCTTCCAGAGGTTCCCCAAGTAAAAGACAGACCAAAAAATGTGTTACATGTGTTGACTGTAAAACTGGAAGATGAATACCACCTCTTTGCCCACATAAAAGAGAATCACGGAGATATGGACTGGTGGCTGAACCAGTTCCCTCAAGCATGGGTGGAAACTGCAGGAGGCATGGATGAGGCTAAGAACCAGCCGGCAGTCCATGTAGAGCTGAAAGCCTTAGACACCCTAGTAATAGTCCATCAGTATTCAATGAGCAAGGAAGCCCAAGATGGAATTAGACCTCATATCCTCAGATGGCTAGATCTGAGATACTTAAAAGGTTTCAATCAACATGGAACACATCCTTGCTCCCAGTACAGAAGTCAGATACCAACGACTACTGACCAGTGCAAGATCTACGTGAGGTAAACAAGTGGGTGACAGACTTACATCCTACACCTTCTCTGACTGTGTAGAGGCTTCTCCAACAACAACAACAAAAAAGAAACGGCAATAGTGATGGTGAAAAAAGATCCTAGAAGAAATCTTTCCAGGTTCAGGGTGCCTGAGGTAATCGACTTGGATAAGGGGCCTGCCTTTATTGCCCAGGTAAGTCATGGATTGGCCAAGTACCTGGAGATTGATTGGAAACTTCATTGCATTTACAGACCCCAAAGCTCAGGTCAGGTAAAAAGAATAAATAGAAATTTTAAAGAGACCTTGACTAAATTGTCTATAGAGAATGGCGGTACAGACTGGGTGGTGCTCTTTCCTCAGGCTCCTTTTGGGGTTAGAAACACCCCTTCAACATTTAACCTAACTCCTTTTGAGATTCTGTATGGGGCACCCACTCCTCTGACCACCTTAGGCGAGGTTATTGGACTCACTTGTCATAATAACAGTAATTTGTATGCTAGGTTAAAGGGACTTCGGGCAGTGCAGAAAAAAGTGTGGACCCAGCTGGCCCACGCCTATGAACCAGGGACCCTGGAAACATTCCATAGGTTCCAGTTTGGAGATGCTGGTCTACTTCTGGTGACACTGAGCCCAAACTCTAGAATCACGCTGGAAGAGACTGTTTCTGGTGTTGCTGACCACTCCCACTGCTGTGAAGGTTGATGGAATATTGACTTGGATCCACGCCTCTCATGTGAAACAGTTCCAGTGAAAGAGTTAAAATATTTTTAGCTTTCCATAGATGGAATCAAAAATGCAGATCAGCTTGTTCTGTGCTTTGGGTCCTAGAAAACTACCTATTCACAAGATGGATATGATGGGAGTTCAGAGTAGAGTGACCAAGCGCTGTGGGTACCAGGAATTAAAACACTGACCATGAGATGGAAAGTTTGAGAAAAGTTCAGGTCAGCATGCCCGTGTACCCTGGATACCAGAGACAAATTGAATAGGCTTTGATTCTTAAGAGAACAAAGAGATATTCCCCCCTGACCGTTTCTTGAACCTGTCACAGAAGCTGAACACTAGACAGGTACTTTCTATAGGTACTTAATCATGATACCCGCCCCCCCATTTTCCCTGGGCTGTGGCTTTTTCCTATAAAAAGCTCTTCCTCTTTCTGGATGGGGTCATACTTCATTGCTTGCCTCTGCATAGGACAGGCTGGAAGTGCGACCTCAACGCGTTGATTTAAAATATACCTTTGCTGTTACATCAAGTTCGGTGTCTTTGTAGTTATTGGGGTTGGTCGTGAATTCCCGTGGGTTGAAAGGGAGTTTCTCCCTTCCTGTCGGGCCTTACACCAGAGGGACCATCACCCAGTTGGACAGTCCAGCACTCTCAAAGCCCACTCAAGATAAGGATCCAAAGGCAGATTAAAGCTGACTAACATGATTCCACCTGAGGTACTCGTGGTCTGAACTGTGATCTCGTTCCTGGTGGGAAGGCCTGGACTAGCCCTTGGGGGTAACCCTCATGCCCCCCAAAAGTTGATGCCTACCAGGTCTCCTCAGTCCATGGTACTCCCAGCCCAGAGAGCTATGGCAGAGGAGTTCAGATGAGGAGGAGCCCAGATTTGTCCAGGTGATAGCATCGAGCTTTTGAGGTACTAAATTCTACTAACCCAGAGGCCACTCAGGCTTGCTGGCTCTGTTATGATGCAAACCCCCCCCCTTTACTATGATGCTATAGGGTTCATAGGTAATTACTCCACCTCTAACTCACCCTCAGGCTGCCGCTGGACCTCTCGAGGTGCCAAGATCATGATAACTTGTGATTCCAAGATTGGAATTAGCCACAAGAAAAGGGGGGAATGTGGGAATTTCAGGTCTCAGTTTAAACTTAAGAATCTCAGGTTTCGCCGGCAGTGGTGGCACATGCCTTTAATCCCAGCACTTGGGAAGCAGAGGCAGGTGGATCTCTGAGTTCGAGGTCAGCCTGGTCTACAGAGTGAGTATCAGGACAGCCAGAACTACACAGAGAAACCCTGTCTCAAAAAAACAAAAAAAAAAAAAAAAAAACAAAAAAAAAGAATCTCAGGTTTCAGTTAAACTTAAAAATTAACTGCCCCAGGACACATCCCAGGAGGGGCACATTCCTTAGTCAGAGGACACCTGCTGGAATAACATCAGAGAAAAAAGAGAGAGGCTGATTAACATTCCTCAGACCACAGGGAAGGGAATCCACCTGCGGGATGAACCACACATTCTGCAGGATGGACCAACCCTTGCCACTTACAGAGAAGGGAGGTCTTTGCCACCTCATTCCCCAAAGACCAATCAGTTTAAAAGTCACACTGTTCCGCCAATCATATTGTGTTTAGTCACTGTTTCTCTAGTCCACCCCTTAAACTGTATAAAAACTGTTCTTAGCTTTAACTCAGGATTCCTCTTGCCTGTGAGCAAGGGAACCCCAGTGCATTGGTTATCAATCAATAAAACTCTTGTTATTGCATTGAATCCACTGTCTGTGAGTGTTCCTGTGGGAGCGTGTCCCCTGGTTTGGACCTTAGAGTCCAATAACAGAACCAGCTAGGTTCTTTCAACATCAGTTCTGGGAATGGATCCAGGGCAGATCCAACTTTCCCCTTTTCAATTTGTTTATAACTTTAAACTTAAACAATTAGATGAGACAGATTTAAGTGTTTTCCAGCCCAAATTTCTACACAAGATATGACTCCTTCTGGGACAAAGAAAAGCCTTCTAGAAATGGAGGGCCACAAACCTCCTGGGGAAACTTAACAAAGTAGAAACTGCAACACCCCTATCCCCACGACAGACAGCCAGTGTGATGCATTCCTGGACCTCCAAGGTCATATTTAAGATCTGCCTGGGGTGACACCTACTGTGACTTCAGTGGTGACAAATAAAGAGAGTAAAATAGACTTAGGTCCCCAAGGCATAAATGGGAGTATGCAGTCAGAAAGTAGAGAAGGCACGCTCAGTGATTGCTACTGTTCTTCCTGCTCTAATTAAATACCTAACAAAAGTAACATAAGAGGGGGATTGTTCAGTCTGGGGACATCCCATCATGGTGCAGAAGGCCTGGCAGCGGCAGCATGAGGTAGATCAGTAACACTGCAGCTAGAGAGAAACCTAAAAGCAGTGGCTGCTGGGGCTCAACTCACTTCCTCCTTTTTACACATTCTAGAACTCTAGCCCCATGGAATGGAGGCAAAGAAAGAAGAAAGGGAGTGGGGGATGGCCCCTGCACAGAGCCTTTACCCTGGAAGCTGGCTCATTGTCCTGTTGGCAGAGTCAGAGGCAGGAATCTTTGAGCACTATAGATGGACAACAGCGTATGTCTCCTCACGTCTGTGCTTATTTAGGGCCAGAGTGTATGGGACCTTCAGTTTTGACACTTCTCTCTGATTCCTACAGTAATTATCTGTGTCTAAGCTCAGAATACCTTGTGACTAGACACCTGTCTGACCCATGAGTTTCTACAGCACAATAAATAACCTTTCAGTCCTGAGTAAGGTACACCCCCAGAGTAATGTAAAAAAGGGAGGGAAGAGATTTAAAAATATTTTAATATGTCCCTGAACTTTTTATACAGTGTATTTTGATCATATTTATACCCTACAATTTTTCTTACATCCACCCTTGCCTTCCTGCCTACTCAACTTTGTGCTCTCTTAGCTTTTTTAGTTCAAGTTATGTTATTCAAATACTTGGGTGTGGGGCCAGCCCAGGAAAGAGGTTGACCTCCCAGGGGTTACACCCTTAAAGAAAATTGATCCTCCCTAATCCAGCTGTTATCAAATACAGATAGCTCCTTAACTGGGGTTGGACTTCAGGCCAATGTGCATGAGAAGATTCATAACATTCTTTAGAGATAAAATTGAAAGTCACCAAAATCAAACATATGCTTCTTGTAAAATTACCTAAGAGTTGTGTCTCAGCAGTTAAGAGCATGTTGTTGTAGTAAATGTTTAATCTCAAAGGGGGTTCTACCCTACCTTTGATCAGTCTGTTCCCAGATAAAAGACACATGATCTTTATATTTATAATAAGCCTTTAAAACAGTAAAGTTAGTATCTACTCCCTATCAATAATCCCAACTTAGAACCAACCATGTTCCATCTGGGCTGTTCTTAACTCCAATTGGCCAGCCTTTGTGTCCATGGCATACCTACCCCATGCTGTCTTCTTCTCTCCCCCCCTTCCCCCCCCCCCCCCCCCCCCCCCCGCTTCTCGTTTTTCGAGACAGGGTTTCTCTGTGTAGCCCTGGCTGTCCCTGTCCTGGAACTCACTCTGTAGACCAAGCTGGCCTCGAACTCAGAAATCCACCTGCCTCTTCCTCCCAAGTGCTGGGACTAAAGGTGTGCGCCTTTGTTTGTGCTTGGATGATGGTTTCAAGTTCTTTTGACACCTCAGGATGGAGTCTTCCCTCTTGGACTGTAGTTGTAATAACTTTTATATACTTAAATCTGCAAAATCAGTTTCCGCCAGGCAGTGGTGGAGCATGCTTTTAATCCCAGCACTTGGGAGGCAGACGCAGGCAGATTTCTGAGTTGAAGGCCAGTCTGGTCTACAGAGTGAGTTCCAGGACAGCCAGGGCTACACAGAGAAACCCTGTCTCAAAAACAACAACAACAACAACAGCAACAAAAAGCAAAATCAGTTTCCTAGGCTGCTGTTTTCAAGCAGAAAATGCTTTCTGAGGTATCTGAGTTCAAATTCTCTCCTTTCAAATAAATTTGGATTTTCACAAAATTGGAGTGTTGGATGGGTGGAGCCTCATCTCAAAAGTACCTTGCCCAGTGCAGACCCCAAGGTGTTGCTTTAGTAAGTTTGATTATTTAATAATTATAGCTACTTTTGCCAGGCATGGTGGTGAACACCTCTAATCCTAGCACTTGAAAGGCTGAGATGGGTGGAACTATGTAAGTTTGAGGCTAGCCTATATGACAAGCTCAAGGCTAGCCCAGGCTACCTAGTAAGATCTTGTCTCAAAAACAAAACAAAAACAATTATATCTACTTTCTCAGAAACTGCCTTAAATTTGCTCAAATTCATTTCCTCACCAAACTGCACATTTTTTTTGTATATTTATGCCCTCATTGCTGCTCTCTGTCACTGTAGACATGTATAAAACTGAGTGAGAATGGCCCCCATAGGCTCATGCATTTGAAGGAGTGCAACTCTTTAATAGGATTAAAAGGATTAAAAGACCATGCCAGGTCCAGTCTCTCTCTCTTTCTCTCCCCACCCCTGCCTGTGGGTCGGGATGTAGAACTCTCAGCTACTATCCACCATCATGTCTGCTTGTGTCCTGTCATACTTTCCAATGAAACTTTTTCTTTCCTAAAAGTTTCCTTTTAGGTGTCTCTGCAGCAATAGGACAGTGGCTACAATAGAAACCAATGACCTTGCCACAGCCAGAATGTTCTCCTATCTTGAAATTTCCTTCACCAAACAAATTAGTTGTTTTCTTTTTAGTTCAACCTCACTCATATTCTCAGGGCAAGGGAAAGAACACAACCAGGTTCTTTGCCTGAATCAGCAGGAATTCCCTCTAGCCCAGTTCCCAACAGTCCTCAAACCTTCTGAGACCTCATGACCTCAGCCTTGTCGCCTTCCTAGTTAGGACTTCTATTGTTGTGAAGAGACACCATGACCATAGAAACTCTAATAAAAGAAAGCATTTAATTAGGGCTGGTTTACAGTTTTAGAGTTTAGTCCATTATCATCATGGTAGGAAGCGTAGTGTCAGACAGACAGACATGGTGCTGGAGAAGGAACTGAGGGTTCTACATCTGGTTCTGAAGGCAGCAGTAAGAGAGAAAAACAAGTTCCAGCCTGGCAATCTCGTGTGGGTAAAAAGGATCCTGACCCAGAGACCGGAGCTAATATGGAAAGGCCCGTATCCCGTGGTCCCCACCACACAGCAGTGACGGACGTCAAGGTGACTTGTGGATCACCACACCCAGGCCACTAAAGATAAAACCAATGTGGGCTCTATAATTATGGTGTCTTATTTTGTCTCCCCATGGGAAAGTTCCCAAACCCCCATAAGCCAGGACCTTGGGTATAGGAATTAAGAAACATCGGAACCTGCAAGCTCATAGCCAATATATCCAACTCACCCTCCAGGTCGATTTCTGTAAAATATTGCATCCATCAGTTACTGGGGAGGGGGAGGTGTTAACTGGCTCCTGGTAAGGAGAATGCCCCTGAGGTTGTGAGTCCACTGGTAATGTATCTATGACCACGAGCTCCCTAAGGTAGAAAGCCCTAAAACTTCAATTTCCCCAGGAATTCCTCTGGTAGCCTTAGAGATAAAAGTCCAGGAGGCAGCAGAAACCAGCCCCTCTGTGTTCTGGATGCTAGAGTCTTAAACTATTCTCAATGGGAAGCCTGGACCCCGGGTCTTATATTAAGTTGTGATTAGAACTAATAAAACAATAAACTCCACTTCCAACCCTAACAGCTGTAAATAGAGCCACCTGAGCTCACCCTGTGGGACCTCCAAGGAAAGAGTTCCTATTTAATGTCACCAAAAAAACTCCCTAGGTAGTTCCCTTCTGCAGATTTCTGTAGCCATACACAGCAGGTTAATTCCAGGTTTGGAGGCCAAGTTCATTTCCAGGTCCCAGAGACTACCCAGCTTGCTTTCACTACAGCTTAACCAAATATATTATTAGGGTTTCCATTGCTGTGAAGAAATACTATGACCAAGGCAACTCTCATAAAGAACAGCATTTAATTGGGTTACAGGTTCTGAGCTTCAGTCCATCATCATCATGGCAGGAAGCATGGCACCATCCAGGCAGGGATAGCACTGGAGGAGTTGAGAGTTTTATATCTTGTTCCTTTTTGGTTTTTTGGTTTTTTGGTTTGGTTTGGTTTGGTTTGGTTTGGTTTGGTTTGGTTTGGTTTGGTTTGGTTTGGTTT
>JANHMN010000011.1:6269915-6294909 GCA_030674055.1 Rhabdomys pumilio
CTCTCTCTCTCTCTCTCTCTCTCTCTCTCTCTCTCTCTCTCTCTCTCATTATTTATTTATTTTATGTATCAGTACATTGTTGCTAATTGTTGCTATCTTCAGGCACACCAGAAGAGGGCACCAGATCCCACTACAAATGATTGTGAGCCACCCTGTGGTTGCTGGGAATTGAACTCAGGACCTCTGGAAGAGCAGTCAGTGCTCTTAACCACTGAGGCCATCTCTCCAACCCCAGTTCTGGCTCCTTAATGATAACTTGCTGTAATAAATCATTTTGGAAATATTTCTGGCTTTGTCATGTGGGGTAGAAACTTCATGCAAAACCAGTAGTCCCAAAGCAACACTGTGTGTTCTTCCTTCTGGGTAAAGCTGTGGTGTCTCTAAGGAGTGACATCATCTTAAGTCCAATGTTGTACCTGGGCTGGAGTCTCCGTTCCCCAAGATTCTCAAAGGATGTTTCCTTATGATGAGCTACAAAAAGTAGTTCTCATCTCAGGATCCAAATATGAGTAACTGTAGCCCAGGAACAAATTCTGTTCCCCTCACCATCTTCCACTGAGGTGACAATTTCACAAAGTAAAAGAACAAAAAAAGGCATATATCAAAATACTTTTCAAATACATTGTTGTTGTTTACATTGGCTAAGTGGGCTATAGCAAAGAGGGAAACATCTACTATAGGTCTCAGATGCTGTCTGACAACATTCTTGACTTTTGGGTTGGTGGAAATTAGGAGTCTATGTACATGTTCCAAAGATTTAGTTAATAATCACAGGATGTGAGGTCATACAGGGAGGTAGACAGTAAATTGATATCAAGGGGTCAGAAAAACATTACAACCTGTCCACCATCATAGAAGTTCTAACCAGTCAATCAGACTTTATAAACCTAGTGTGACAGTGCATGCCTTCAATCATGGTACTTTCCACACAGAAGCAGGCAGATCTCTGTTGAGCTTCCAGCCAGTCTGGTCTACATAGCAGGTGCCAGGATAGCAGGAACTACATAAAGAGACTCTGATTCAAAAAAGCAAAAAAGAACAAAATCAAACAAACTAAAACAACCTTTGTACAGCACGGGGGCGGGGAAGGGGGAGGGAAAGGAGCCAGGTGGTGGCAGCACACGCCTTTATCCCAGCACTCAAGAGACAGAAGAAGTCAAATCTCTGTAAATTCACACCCAGTCTGCTGTTCAGAGTGAATTCCAGGATATCCAGTCAAGCCTACATAGAGAAACCTTGTTTTGAAAAATAAAAACAAAAAAGAAAGAAAAGAAATATGAGAGGCAGGAAGAAATGTTTATTGGCTCAGTTTGAGGGTACAAACCATAAGGGTAGGAAGTCAGGAGTTTGAGGCGAGTGGTCCATTGAATACATGCACATGTGTGATGAATCTGTGTGGGTATGCACATGTGTGAATACATGTGTGTGGGTGTGGGGAGCCGACAGAAGGCAGCTATCATCCTTGCAGCCATCTTGAGCCATATACCCTGACAAGAGACTTGTTTTCAACAGCCTACAACAGCTGAGCACACTCTGATAACAACTTGTTTTATATACCCAGGATTTTCCCTTGGGTGTATGTGACTTAAAGGTGTGACTTAAGAAGTGAGACTTATAAAAGGTGAGAAGCAGACAGAAGAGGGGACTGGAAACTTGGAACCTGGAGGCATTAGGGACTAGGAACTCGAGACTTGAGACTTGGTACTAGGAACTCGAGACTTGGAACTTGGGACTGGGAACTAGAAACTTGGAAAGAGAGAAGAGAGACTTGAGAATAAACAGGACTGAATCACACTCTGTCTGGTCTCCATTCTTCATGTCTGCCCTCACTCTCTCTCTTGCTGAACCCTGACCCAAGGACCAGAGCAGCAGTACAAGCTGGGACAATTTAGCCCTCAAAGCTTGGGGCAGTGCAGGTTCCAACATTTGGCAGAGTGGTACCCGACATGTGGGGATCTATGTGTGTACAGTGTGTATGAGACTCTGTGTGTGTGTGTGTGTGTGTGTGTGTGTGTGTTCCATTGAATCTGCAATCAGAAACATGAGAGAAGTGATGATACCCAGCTCATCCTTTTCTTTCTTTCAGTCTAGGATGCCAGCCCATTCACATTAAAGACATGTCACTCATCTAAATTAACATGCATCAGTTTCCCACCACTGTAATAACACCCTGATTAATTCCATTTAAGGAATCACAGTCACAGGGCACAATCTGTGGACAAGTCATGGCAGCTGGAGCTCAAGGAGCTACTCAGAAAGGAAGTGGAAGCAACAGTGACACTCGGCGCACTGTAAGACTCTAGTGAACAGAGCCTTAGTTTACCAGAGACCCCCAGAGGAATTTTAATGTTCCAGCATGCTGGGGCCATCCTGCATTCCAAAAGAAGAGGTGACCCACTCATTCAGTGAGCTTTTATACAGTCCTTAGGGCAGCAGCCATTAAACACAATGTGATTGGCAGAACAGTGTGACTTTTTAAACTTTAGGGAATGAGGTGGCAAGGACCTCCCTTGTCTATGCGTAGCCAATGGTCCACACTCTGGTGTCTATGTGCTCTGGGCCCCACCCCCACCCCCTGTGGTCTGAGAAATGTTAATTAGCCTCTCCCTTCTGGAGGGGAGGGGTGCCTAAGCATTCTATGACCCTTCTCTTCCAGGAGGGGAGGGGTCTGGTGAAATTTTCTTCTTCACACCTCCTTTTTTCTCAGTTGAGACCCATCCTGCTACCGTCCACATTCAGGGCTGCCTCCGACCTCAGTGTAATCCAGAGGATCCTTCACAAGGCCGCCCAGAGACTCTCCTAGATGACTGCAGAGACTGTAGAGGAAGTCATCACACCAGCCATTCAATGTTTATTTCTCTCTAATCTAAAAGCAAGAACTTTTTTTTCTTGTATTTTAAAACATTTCATTTGTAGGCTGGAAAGATAGCTCAGTGGTTAAGGGCAATTGCAGAGAACCTGAGTTTCTTTCCCAGCTATGAGGCTTGCTCACTGCCGCTGGTTACAACTCCAGGGGCTCGGACTCCCTCTTCTGACCTCCTAGAGCAACACACACACACACACACACACACACACACACACACACACACACAGCACACCATAAAAAATAAATCTTTAAACATTTTTTGTTCATTGCGTTGTTTTTTGAGACAAACTATTTATTTATTTATTTATTTTATTTGTTTTGGTTTTTCGAGACAGGGTTTCTCTGTGTAGCCCTGGCTGTCCTGGCATTCACTCTGTAGACCAGGCTGGCCTCGAACTCAGAAATCCCCCTGCCTCTGCCTCCCAAGTGCTGGGATTAAAGGCGTGCACCACCGTCCAGCGAGACAAATTATTTATATGATCTATGGCGTACTTTAACTCTGAGGATTCATTGTTAATTTTTCTTTCTGACACAGAGCCTCATGCATCCTGAGTTGGTTTTACAATGTATCTGAAGGTAGCCTTGAACTTCTTATTCTCCTGCTCCTTCCTTGACTGTTAGGTTTGCAGGTGTGCACCATTCCGTACAATACCAGAGACAGAATCCACAGCATTGTGTGTGCTACGTGAGTGCTCTACCAAACAAGTTCAACTTCAGCTTTACAGAATTGGAAGCCCAGATATTTAGTGCAAAAATATTTACAATTGTTGAATCTTTTTGACACACTCTTCCCTTTATTACTATGTAATGGCTTTTTAAAAAAATCTTCTAATTTTAGTTTGAAAACTACTTTCTTAGATAACAGAAGAGCTGCATCATCTTATTTTCCGTTTCTGTTCACTTGATACATTGTTTTCTATCTTTTGACACTCTGACTCTTGACTAGTAAAGTTTCTTGGAAACAGCAGAAATGGGGCTAGAGAGATGGTTCAGTGGTTAAGAGCACTGACTGTTCTATCCCGAGGTCCTGAGTTCAATTCTCAGCAACCACATGGTGGCTCACAACCATCTGTAATGGAATCTTATCCCCTTTTCTGGTGTGTCTGAAGAAAGCAATGGTGTACTCATATATACATAAAATAAATAAGTAAATATTAAAAAAAAAAAAAAAGGAAACAGCAGAAAGTTATCTAATCTTTTTAATCTAGTTAGCCAGTCTGTATCTCTTTACTGGTGAATTGAGGTGAATACATTTAAGGTTATTATTGAGAGGTTTACTAATTTTACAGTGACAAAGAAAGCGTGACCAGGGTAATTTATAACAGACAGAGTTTCTTGAACCTGCAGTTTCAGAGGGTGAGTCCATGGTGAGGAACAGGCACGCATAGCACTGGAGCAGTGGCTAAAAGCTGACATCTTAATCCACAGGCATAAGGCGGAGAGAGCTAACTGGAAATTGAAGTGGAAACTTAAGGACTCTTTGGAAAGTCAGTTGGATGGTGTTTTGCTGAAATGGACACAAATGAAAGACTAAGGCAGACTCAGGAAGATCGTTTCACTGAAGCAGACACAGGAGAGATGTTCTGCTATAGCAAACACATGAAAGGACACATGATAAAGAATTCTTGGTAACAACATGCACGTATTGGTCTGCCTTACATTGCATAGTTGAGCTGCATTTGTTGGGACTCTGTGGACTCAGGCTGATTGCATGCACGTGCTAAGGCAAGACAGATGCTGAGGCAGGGCATGTGAAGGACACTTGATGTTTGGAGGGACAGAGACAGAGCTTGGCTTGGTGGTACAGCTAGCTGTGCAACATTTGTGGATCTTGCATCTTCACTGATCTTCTGCAGAGATGCCAATAGTTTTTCCTGGCGTTCTTGTTGGTCCTGGTCCCTCCTGCTCACTTGAGCTGAGGCTGAGGCCTGGCTATCTCTGCTGGGTTGTGTCGCTGCTGTTGCTAATCCAACTCTACTGATCTGAACTGCTGGTGTATCCATGAAGTGTTTGCAAGTGGAACAAGCTGCCGCTGCCTGCTAACCTATGAACTGAACTGCCAATTTCCAGACAACACAGACAGGAGCTGTTCCAAAAAACCTTTCTAAACAGGTTCACTTTCTCCATATTCTTTCTTTCCCACTACCTCTGGTGGGTGGTAGGCTAAAAGGGAAGTTAAAGCATGTAAGAACCATCATTAAAAATAAAGTTTGAAAAAATTAAACTTGTAGGAAATGTCAAGATCTTTGAAACTTCAAAGCCCGCCCTCAGTGACGCACTCCCTCTGACAAGCCTACACCTCCTACTCCTTCCAGAACAGCTTTCTGGAATCCAATCGTTCAAACAGTGACCCTGTGCGGTCATTCTTGTCCACACCACAGCTAATCCCTATCATTTCATTGGTTTATGGTTTGTTTTTATTATTGTTTGTGCTTTGCTTTCTCGTCAGTGTGAGGGATTTAATGGTTACTGTGTTGGAAACAATGGGGTCCTCCTGTTGGACTCTAAGATCCAAAACCAGGGGATGCGCTCCCCCAGAAACACTCACAGATGGGATTCGATGCAATAACATGAGGTTTATTGATAAATTGATAAAAACCAGTGCACTGGGGTTCTCTTGCATGCAGGCAAAAAAACCCCGAGCCAAAGTTAGGAGCAGTTTTTATACCATATTCACAGGGCTCATAAGGGCAGTTTTACCTCTTAATCAATAACCACAAAGGCTGACTTCAACAGCCATTCCCAGGCCTGGTTTCCATTCCCAGGCCTGGTTGCTAAGTAACTCAAATTTGCACCTTGTCTTTTACAACTTAAGTGGCTTCTGTTTATTGTGTTAAGGGCTCATCTCTCTAATAAACTCCTATCTTGGGTCTTTCTTCCTGGAATGTTTATTTGAGTCTTTGGAATGTGCTCTTCCCGGGGTGTGCCTGGGGGCAGCTAATAACCAAAACTCAAATTTAAGGATCTTTTAATTTTAAGCTCAAGCTGAGGCCTGAAATTCTTATATTTGGTTCTTACACTCACTTGTTCTTACTTCTGCCATTCCCTTCATCAAGTGTTTGCCTCCCTGTGCTGTCTAATCCTTGACTGCCTTTCTTAGTCCTATGACACAGTGCTCCTTAAATATCGTCCATGAAGCTGGGTCAGTGGGCCTTAGTCAGTACTGTCTTGAAATATTCTTAATCCTCTGTAAACTTTGAAAGGCAGCTTTGATATACCACTCTTTTTTTTGTTTGTTTGGTTTTTTTTTTTTTTTTTTTTTTGGTTTTTTTTTAGACAGGGTTTCTCTGTGTAGTTCTGGCTGTCCTGGAACTCAGGCTGTAGACCAGGCTAGCCTCGAACTCAGAAATCCGTCTGCCTCTGCCTCCCAAGTGCTGGGATTAAAGGCATGCACCACCAACGCCCGGCCCAATTCTGGACATCTTGAATATGGTGTGTTGTGTGCTCTGCTCTTATTTGCTTGGGGTTCTAATGCCTCTTATGTTTGAATATCTGTGTATTTCTCTACACTTGGGAACTTTTTTTCTACAGTTTCATGGAATAGGTTTACACAATGGTGTTTACCTCAGCTCCTTCCTCCAATCCATGTAACTCCTTTCTCCAACCTATATAACTCTGACTAGCCTTGAACTCACTATGCAGACCAAGATGGCCTCATGGCCATGTTTTCGTGATTCATCTGTGTTTGGTTTTAGACCCTGGGGCAAGGGTTTGAGGTGCATATTTTACATATCAAGCAGGCCTGGCCTCCAGGTTCTCCCAGCATCCCTCAGTCCCTACTTGGTATGCCCTGTCCCCAACCTTGAACTTTCCAGCCCAGGGTCTGGGCTGCCCTTCCTCCAGAAACCTTTTCCTATATAATTCAAACAATTTGGTCTCCTCTACTCTCTCCTTCTTTTCTTTCTCTTCCAGCACACTCTTTCTCTCTCTTCTCTCCCCACAGCCCTTTCAACTCCCCTGGCCTCAATCCTTGGGGCCAGTGAACTCACCCAAGAGCAGATTCCCAATAACCCTGCCTTTAATATATAATATAATATAATATAATATAATATAATATAATATAATATAATAATCTGGCTTGAATCGGGTCATTTCACTGGCAGAGAAATAACCTATCAACCACCCCATGGTGTCTTCTCTCTCAACCTTCTCCTGCTTCTCCCTCATGGTCCTGCCTCAGACTCCAAGCCCTGGACCAAAACTCTATCCAACCATAGGTTGTAGGCATCTTTATTCAACCAATAGTTTTAAATTAAGGAGCAAGGTTACATAGCATTACTTGGTTTACTTGAGAATGTCCTCTTCCCTGGGGGCAACCAGACCTTGGGGGCCAGTATTTAGCATTACAATACATAGGAACAGACCACACCCCAACACTTATTTATTCATTTATTTATCTTTTGAATGTATATGTTTACTACTGAAGTCAGAGGACAGCTTGTAGGAGTCAGTTCTCTTCTTTCTCCACATCAGTCAGGAATTAATCTCAGGTCATTAGGTCTTGATGGCACTTTTACCAACAAGAATGGACTCAAACAGAAGCTCAAGGACAATTTAATTAGAGTTTAAAAGAAATACCCCAGGGTGGGCAAGCTGTAAAGCTCATTAAATGCCTGCTGGAGGAAAGTGGGGGTGAGGAGAAAAGCCATAGAGTCTGCATGAAGGTCAGATCCATGATAAACAGACAGCCAAGTGGGTGTGAGGGAGGCTTCAAAAAGGGGGAGAGAGAGAGAGAGAGAGAGAGAGAGAGAGAGAGAGAGAGAGAGAGAGGCCAGAGTACCAGAGAAAGTATCTTTAGTTTTTGGCCAGTATCTCAAAAAGTCAGAAAAAATAAAAAGGGCCTTTCTTCATGGCTGCTTGACTTGTAAGGACTGAATTGGGGCCAAGAATCAGAGAAAGAAAAGTCACAGTATCTCATCAAGGGGGAAATTATCTGACCTATCTCTTTAGTGTGGCTTAAGGAAAGCTCCAATTTTCCAGGGGTCGTTCCTTGGCCAAGTTATTGAACCAGAATGCTAGGTGTCCACCCAGGATAGAAATTCATTCTGTCCTCTTGACCTAAAGGAGCTCTTACCTCTTAGACCCGTATCTTTATCATTACCTGCTGGCTTCCACCTTGGCTTTAGTGAGGATAATCTAAGTTTTGTTCTCTTTAGATAACATACATTTGTAGAAGAAGCTAAGGTGGGAGGAGTAAGGAGAGGAAGAGGAAAAGGAAGAGGAGGAGCTAGAGAGGGCAGAGATGTAGGAGGATGGAGAGCCATGTAGGTATAAAGAGCAGTTGTGGGTAACAACTTTTATTTAGGTTAGCTAATTGAGAAACAACTCTCTTTGTATGGGCATATTGTTATTGAGCATTACCAAACATATAAAGTCTTTGATTAATCTTTAAGCATTAGAATCTCATTTTCTTACTGAGCTGGCATGGATGGCAGGATGGTCTGGGCAATGGCCAGCCTTGCAGAGACAGTGTGGAAGATTGGCAGAGCTGGCATCTCATGGGTGGCAAGGCTGGTGTTTCTGGCTGGCTGTTTCTAGCTGCTGCCACAGAACATGGCGGCTGAGCTAGGCAGAGCTGCCACAGCTTAGATAGTCCGCATGACCGGCAACTGTTTTAAATAATTACTACAACTAAGATTTTTTTAAAAGATTAATCAAAGGCTTTATATGTTTGGTAATGCTCAATAACAATATGCCCATGCAAAGAGAGTTGTTTACCAATTAGCTAACCTAAATAAAAGTTGTTACCCACGACTGCTCTCCATACCTGCGTGGCTCTCCATTCTCCTACATCTCTGCTCTCCCTAGCTCCTCCTCTTCCTTTTTCTCCCACCTTATCTCCTTTACCCTAGCTTCTCCTACATACTTTCTCTCTGGCTATATTAAGGCTTTTTTTCTTCCATCACCGACATTTCCCAGTAAGCATCATCATAATGTTGCTTTCCTGTGACCTACATACTGTGCAGGCATTGGGAAGGGCTGGCCATTTCTACTAATTATGTGTGTAGGAGGGAGTTCCCACACCAAATTACTGAGACCTGGTGGCCACCAAAACACTCCAGTGTACCAGGGACTCAGGATTTCCTCAATCCAGGACTCAGGATGTTCAAAGATAAAACTGGGACAGTACTGAACCAGCAAGGACAGTCTATGTCCTTCCCTCCCACAGAACACACATTCCTTGGGGGCAATTGGATAACCTGCAAGCCAGGTGCAACTTCACACTACACCTGTAACTCCTGACCCCTGTGGGCTGGAGACCCTGGGCTAGCTTACTGGGTCATCATTTCTTTCTCTGGGCAATGCTGTCTCAGGAACCTTGTCTATGTGTTCTAATCTCTTCAAGAAGCTGTACTTGTCTTTGAGTTTAAATCTTAGAATAGAAAAAAAAATCCTACACCACAAGTCCTCTGACTTCCATATATACCATAAATGTGGCTGGTCCTACTCCACAGTCCAGAAAATTTACTCCAGATAAGAAATGACTTAGGTTGGGCATGGTGGCCCACGTCTTTAGTCCCAGCACTCAAGTGGCAGAGTCGGGTGGGTCTCTGTGAGTTGGAGGCCAGTCTAGTATATACAGTGAGTAGTATTAGGGCAGGCAGGGATATGTAGTGAGACCCTATCTCAAAAAGAAAAAAGACTTCGTTTGCCACAAAGTCTATGACATAGACTCTGGGAATTGGTGGTGTATTGCATCACACTGACCTCTAGGGGACAGTGTTACCCAATTTCACAAACAACGGAATTCCACATCCAGCATTTCAGGGAGCCCTGTGTGGGCGAAAGTCTGTATGCATGAGAAGTTCCCATAAGTGCAAATTTTTCTTCTTCGTGTAGATCTTTAGTGCAACCAAACAGTCCCCCACATTATAATGTATAACGTACGTTTATACATTATTTTATTTTGGTCGTATTTGCCTACCTGTTCGATCAGGTGTTGTCACTAGGCCTTGCTACAGATCTCACTTGTGATCCTCCTGTCTCAATCGGTGTTGGAAGCATACGCCCTTAGGTGACCTGTACTATATTGATTTAATTGAAATTTTTTACTAAGCTTTTCCCTCTCTGTACTGTTTTCAAAAGCAAATGTTGTCCTCATAGCACCCTCATTAACTGGGCGAAGAAATAAATGACAGGTTTGATTCTTCGAGGAATCTAAAGTGTTGCGACACACTAGAAACACAGACTAACTACTCTGCGGGAAGTGGGTGGAAGCAAAAGAGGGAGTTGCCGAAACCTGCGGGCTGTGGGATTAGCAGAGGTTCTGGTGCTGACCGGGCACAGACTACTTACTGGAATTTTTTGGCTTGACAGAATTACGCCCAGTCTGCCTGCCATTGCTTCCTCCGCCTTAAGCTTGATTTATAAACTGCGGCCACAGCTTCTTTTCCCAAAACCTGCTGCTCCGCTTCAGCGCCCAGCCTGAAAAGCTTGCTCCTATGCCCCAGTCCTACTCAGTTTACTGCTGCTCTTAGATTCAGCCTCATCTGTGATAATGCTTGTGGAACTGTGGAGTCAGATGACCTCCAGCACCAGTTTTCCCACTCACTAGTTGTGCGTGCTTCCTTGGTCTGATTTAAGTGTTTAAGAAATGCCAGTTGCTCTAGATTGTATTTCCAGCACTGGGCGGGTTGGGATGTGAGGACGACCTAGCGCATAATCGTGCTTAGTAAAAACTTGTGCAAATCGTGGTTTCCCTCCCAAAGACGCCAGATGCCCTTAGATTACTAGACTGCAAGTAGAGAGCTACATTCTACTTTTAGATGTATGTGGATGAGTGTTTTTGCCAGCTTGGATGTATTCCACAGGTATTCGGTGCCCAGTTGAAAGTGTGTCGGACATCCTAGAATTGCAATTGTGGATAGCTGCTTGCCACCACGTGAGCGCTGGTTGGATCCTCTGCAAGAGCAATAAGTGCTTTTAACCGATGAGCGATCTCTCCAGTCCCCGAGAACTACAAATATTACTATCCTCTGGACAGAGAAGCTGCAGGCTCCTACCCGGAGATCACAAGCCTACTCAGCTCTCTGCCATCTTAGCTTGTCCAACCTAACAGCACTCGCTGACCGAGTCTGACAATGGTGGGATCTCACCCCTCCATGGCGCGTGCATTACCAAGTTCCTGCTGAGCTAGTACGGTCAACCACGCCCCGGCTCAGGCCTTGCACCGGGGTGGGTGGGACCTGCTGGTACACACATGCGCACTCCATCCCCTTTCTCTCCCTGCAATCACACCTTCGCGTTTTGACTGCGAGTCCTTTTTGTCCCCTACTGCGTGCCGTGTCGTTTCCCCGCGGACGTGCTGGCTGCGAAGCAAAATGGCAGCCACTGCGACAGTTCCTGGCTCTGGGGCCGGCCGAGCAAACAAACGCGGCGGCGGCCCGGGCGGCGGTGGAACCCAAGGTACGGAGGAGGAGCCGCCGCCGCCCCTCCAGGCAGTTCTAGTAGCCGATAGCTTCAACCGCCGCTTCTTCCCCATCTCCAAGGACCAGCCTCGGGTGAGCACCCCGCACGCGAGCAGCCTGAGGGCCTGGAGGGTAGCGGGGCTGCAGGTTGCCACTGCAGCTGGTTAGTGAAGCGAGCTCTGGAAGCTACCCTAAAGTTGAGTTTATCTGGTTGGAAGAAGATGGAGGGACTGACTGAAACCCCGATGGCTGTCCGACCAGATGAGTAGCTAGCAAACATGGATTCTCGCAGTGCTGTCTGCCCAGCGTTGGGAAGGATGGAGAGGGCTGTGTGTAGAATCAGTGTTTGAAAGAAGCCTTCCCAGGGGGATTTAGTAGCGCAAGAGGAGCCTCCACCGCCTTTAACCTTGCAGAACATGGGCAATTTTTAAAAATTGCTTCAGAAAAAGGCGATGGTAATATGTATCTAAAGGAAAAAAGGCTAGATGTCGGCCTGGTTCGGGCTGTTTAACTATCTGCTGAAAAGGCAACCGAGTGGGTTGCCATCAGATTACCTAGGTATAGGACATTGGTATTGGGCTTGCAAACTACTGGGCCACTCAGCAATCCATAGTTCACTCAAACAGGGATTTGCCTTTGACTTAAGAATTCCTAAGGCTAATGGCTGCCCGTTTTTGACAAGCGTTTGAATAATTTCTGTGGCTCTTAGTGTCAATAGAAGGAAATTCTATGTGGAAAAGGCCTTAGTGCTTAGAGTTCTAGCGCTATGACTTAGGGCCAACATTTGTCCTTAATGCAAGCCCTGGTCTCCTATAACATATCTGTGTCTGATACCATGCCTATTAGGCTCAAATCCTAGTACCTTAGATTGAATCTTAGAGCCTGTTTGCTTTAGAATAAAAGGATAAAGCAAACTATAAGGTCTGCAAGCACTGATGAAGGAAACATTGTTGCAGTGGGGTACTCAAAATATAATCATGGCTTGAAGATCTCAGAGCTTTGCATATCCTGCCCTATAGGTCCTCTTGCCGCTGGCCAATGTTGCACTAATTGACTATACTCTGGAATTCCTGACTGCGGCAGGTGTACAGGAAACATTTGTCTTTTGCTGCTGGAAGGCTGCTCAGATCAAAGAACACTTACAGTAAGGCTCCAGAATATTTTCTTTCCATGGTTCACTGTCTTTTTCCAGTTCTTCCAGAATGGATTAACAAAGTAGAGACTTGAGGAGGAAAAAACTGAGTCTGTTCTGAGCTCAAGTAAGGTTTAGTGTTTTCCTCACATGCCCTGAGGTAAGCTGCTAGAACTTTCTTTGCCTTGAGGTTCCAGAGACAGAAATTAAAGGCTTGCCTGTGATTTTTCTGAGTCTTTCAAAGTTTGTTCTCATCAATTTTGCTTTTTATTTGATGGCTCCAAAGCGTATGTTATTGGAAGGGCATCTTTATTTTTCCACCAAATTTCCAAATACCGTCTGTTCTGACCCCCAATGACAAGAACAAACTCTTCCCCCTTGTCTTTCCCCTGCCCATTTTAGTTTCAAGCCCACAGTAAGTTCTTAAGAGATACTTGTTAAAATTTGGAAGAGTTAGTCTGGAAATGTATGAGTTTGGGAAATAAAGACTAATATACTCAACATGTTCAATTCAAACTCATATTTAAAGGCAGGAGTCAAGGTATAGGAAGGAAATGACCGTATTTCTCAAGCACATAAAACTAATGACAGTGGATGCTGAAAGCATTCGCTGTGTTTCATACGTCTCTTTGAAGCCAGGGACGCTGGCAGGAATCCAGAAAAGCCACAGAGGAGTATAACGCTGAGTGGAGGTTGGAGGTCAGGTCTGTGATCGTCTGTTTAATTTACTGTTCCAATCGTCACTTTCCTA
Organism: Rhabdomys pumilio; assembly: GCA_030674055.1. Lineage (NCBI taxonomy): Eukaryota > Metazoa > Chordata > Mammalia > Rodentia > Muridae > Rhabdomys > Rhabdomys pumilio. The sequence goes on from JANHMN010000011.1 coordinate 6,283,073, forward strand.
CAGGAAGTCCAAGTGGTGCCATCCTACGTCCCTCAATGTTGTTCGAATAATCACATCAGAGCTATACCGATCACTAGGAGATGTCCTCCGTGATGTCGATGCCAAAGCCTTGGTGCGCTCTGACTTTCTCCTGATATATGGAGATGTCATCTCAAATATCAATATTTCCAGGGCCCTGGAGGAACACAGGTCAGACTGGGGAAGACGGCAGGTACAGGACTCAGGGACCAGCAGAGTCCTAAGACTAACTCTGCCTCTTGTTCTTTGTAGGTTAAGAAGGAAGCTAGAAAAAAATGTCTCTGTGATGACAATGATCTTCAAAGAGTCGTCACCCAGCCACCCCACACGCTGCCATGAGGACAACGTGGTGGTAGCTGTGGACAGCACCACAGACAGGATTCTTCACTTCCAGAAGACCCAAGGCCTGCGGCGTTTTTCATTTCCTTTGGTAACTGGGTGTCTGGGGAACTCAGGTAGGAGAGGGAGGAGCTTCGAGGAGAGAGATGAGCTGAAGCCTTCTCGTTGTCTCCCTCAGAGCCTGTTCCAGGGCGGTGGAGACGGGGTGGAGATTCGGTATGATTTGTTGGATTGTCACATCAGCATCTGCTCTCCTCAGGTGAGCTCTGCAGAACAGGGCTGCATAGCCAAAGAGTAGACCGCTCAGGGGTCTGTTATTACTCCCTTTCAAGGCCAGGGTGTGCCTCTTTCCCCTCTGTTCCTTACATGTACAGTAGAGAGCTTCAGTTACGAGGTAACTGAAGTATACTGGGAAGTACACTGAAAACCAAATCTAGAACTTTGTCCCACAGCTAGTTATTATGGGTTAGATAGCTCTCTGGGCTTGTTACTGGTAAAGTACTTGACCTAGCGTGCTCTCTTTTCCCCACAGGTGGCTCAACTCTTCACAGACAATTTTGACTACCAAACTCGAGATGATTTTGTCCGGGGCCTGTTAGTGAACGAGGAGGTGAGAAAAGCTTCCAAACCCTCTAGAGGAAAGGGTTTATCTTACTCTGGTAACCTTTGCTTTCCTTTTGTGTTTTATTAAGCCTGAGAAAGCAAACGCAGGCCTTTTGACTGTGTCAGTGAACAGCAGAGAGGCACTGAAAGGTGTTGTACTTGGGGATTTTCTTCCTGACTTGCTTGATTGGATAATTGCATTTCTCATTTAGATCCTAGGAAACCAGATTCACTTGCATGTGACAACTAGGGAATATGGTGCCCGAGTCTCCAACCTACACATGTACTCAGCTATTTGTGCTGACGTTATCCGCCGATGGGTCTACCCTCTCACTCCAGAAGTAAACTTCACTGACAACACCACACAGAGCTACACTCATTCCCGACACAACATCTACCGAGGGCCTGAAGTCAGCCTGGGCCATGGCAGCATCCTGGAGGAAAACGTGCTTCTGGGAGCTGGCACTGTCATTGGTAGCAACTGCTTCATCACCAACAGTGTCATTGGCCCTAACTGCCACATTGGTGAGCACAGGTGGGGCGCCTAGCAGCGGTCCTATAGATATGGGGCTGCAGTGTGTCTCTGGAAGCTAGGGAGGATGCCGAGGGATAATCCTTATGAATAGGAAGCTAGAGTGGCTGTTGTAAAGAAGGAGCAGCGGCATGGAGAAGTGGTTCAGCCTGTGTTGCTTTTGCAGAGGCCTCAGACTCTGTTCCCAGTATTGATAAGGTAGCTCAGAGCTCACGTGCAGGAGGGTCCAGTGACCTCTTCTGACCTCCTGGGCACCAAACATGTGCGTGGTGTGCATCTATAATTCGGACAAAACACTCACACACATAAAGTTAAATTGAGTGAAATCTTGGGGAGAGGGAGTAAGAGGAAAATGAAGGAGAGCCTTGTGCCTGCTGGTGCACACATTTCTGTTTGTCTGGTTTTGAACAGCTGGCCTTGAACTCAAAGAGACCCAAGTGCTGGGATTAAAGGCATGAGCCACCACACCCAGTGTTGCCCACACTTACAGTCCCAACGCCTGGGAGATGGAGGTAGAAGGATTACAAGTTTGAGACCATCCTAGGACTATATATTGAAATTTGTCTTAAATAAAAAAGGCAGGACAAAGGTAGTTGGCTACAGTTGTGTATAATCCCATCTACCCTGGGGAATAGATCGAGTCAGGGCTTTTGTGGCCAGCCTGGTGTTTTTGAGACAGGGTTTCTCTATATAGTCCTGCTATCCTGAAACTCTGTAGTCCAGGCTGGCCTTGAACTAACAGATCCACTGCAGTGCTGGGATTAAAAGTAAGCACCACCCAGCTCTGCGTAGCCTGTGTATGACTCTTAAAATGACTCTTCACATTCTGGAATGTCCTCTCTGTGTTCACATTTGGAGGCAATTGGAGAGTTAATGTGTTCAGTCATCACACCTTACAAAAGGCTTTCGCATGTTTTAGTTCTCTTGCCCCTGTAACATAACACCTAACATCTAACATAAGGCGGTGCTGGCACCTAAATGCTGCTTGTGGGTTCTCTGTGTTTGTTTGTTTTTTTTTAATAATGTATTTATTATTGTTTTATGTACATTGGTGTTCTGCCTGCATGTCTGTGTGGAGGTGCTGGATCCCCTGGAACTGAACCTACAGACAGTTGTGAGCTGCCATGTGGGTGCTGGGAATTGAACTTGCGTCCTTTGGAAGGACAGCCAGTGCTCTTAACCAATGAGCCATATCTCCAGCTCTCTCCATGTTCTCTTTACTCTCCCATAACCGTGGTATTCCTGTTGACAACTCACTTTGGTTGAAGAATATGAGACTAGTAAGTATGAGACTAGTGTCCCTTAAAAGGACAGCAGCAGGATTCAGATTTTGTCATACACGGTGAGGTGGAGTCATTGGATTCTCCTTGCAGGTGTGGACATGACTGATAGGTTTATAGTTCATTCTGTGAAGTCCTTAGGGTTCTCAGATTAAGCCACACATAGTTTAAAATCATTGTAAACTTAGTGGAGGATGGTCAGTTTGCTCTTGGGGCTGACCTTGGAAGGGACTGTTTCTAATGTTGGCAGGTAGAGCATCAGCTAAGTGAGAGCTGGGCTGGGGCTGGTGTCAATCAGCCTTGTCCTCTGTGAAGGACTCTGTTTCGGGTGTGGCGCCCTGAGTGACCGGAAGTCCTCCTCATTCTGAGCCAGGTGATAATGTGGTGCTGGACCAGGCCTGCCTGTGGCAGGGAGTTCGAGTGGCTGCTGGAGCAGAAGTACACCAGTCTCTGCTCTGTGACAGAGCTGAGGTCAAGGAGCGAGTCAAGCTGAAGCCACACTGTGTCCTCACTTCCCAGGTAAGGCTTGGCCAGGCTGTGACAGACAACCCCTGAACTGAATGGTGATTGTGCCAAGTCTAAAGGGACCATATTTCTCCCCTATAAATAAGCCTGCAGTGAGGGCCCAGGTTTCTTTGACCTTCTGCTTAGTTTAGTATAAAACCAGAACAAAACAAAAAGCTTTGTTCTGATGGTCAACATGCAGTTCTCCTCAGTGCACTAAGTCTGTGCTACTTGGTTCTCTTTTCTCTAAGGTGGTAGTGGGCCCAGACATCACGCTGCCTGAGGGCTCGGTGATCTCTTTGCACCCTCCAGATGCAGAGGAAGATGAAGATGATGGCCAGTTTAGTGATGATTCTGGAGCTGACCAAGAAAAGGAGAAAGTGAAGCTGAAAGGTGTGAGGCTCAACAGGTGTGGGGCATCTGTGCATCTCTCTGCCCCTAGGAAAGCATGTGTTCTTCCAGAGAGATGAATCACTGCTGAGCCGTCTCAAAGGGCATGCCTTTTCCAGGTTACAATCCAGCAGAAGTTGGCCTTGAAGGCCAGGGATACCTCTGGAAAGCAGAGAATGTGAACGCAGAGGAAGATGAGGAGCTACGGCAGAGTCTCTGGGGTGAGCTAGACCTTACACCTGCCTGTCTTCTACTTACTCTGAATATTCTTAAGAACTTTGAATGCCTTGGAATCCAATTATTATTGGACCTTCAATTCATACTGACAGGACACATTGCTAGCTGTCAGTATCTTTTTGTTAAAACTGTGTTTGTGTGCATGTGTGTGTCTATGTATTCAGGAAGTAGAGGTGAGAAGACAGCTTGCTGCAGTTGGTGCTCTCCTTCCACCATGTGGTCCCAGAGACTGGTAGCCAGTGCCTTTGCATGCTGAGCTACCTCACCGACCCTCCTCTTCCCCACTCCCCTTTAATACAACACCCTCTCATGTAACCCACCCTAGCCTTGAGCTTGCCTCATAGCTCAGAATGACGTCGAGCTTCCTGATCCTCTTGCATCCATTTCCTTAGTTGGGATGCTTATAGGCGTGCATAGCACACCTGATTTTGTGTGGTGGTGAAGATCAAAGCCAGGCCTTTGTACATGCCAGTCACGTACGTGCTCTGCCCACTGAGCCGGATCACTGGCTCCTCCTTTCTGTGTTTTTAGGACTCACGATCAATATGGAGGAGGAAAGTGAGACTGAAAGTGAGCGAAGTGTGGATCCTGAGGAGCTGGACAGCCGAGCAGGCTCCCCTCAGCTGGATGACGTCAGAGGTGTGAACAAAGTGGGAAGTCTGTTCTCTTCTTGTATCAGCTAGCTCAGTTCCTCCCAGAAACGCTTTGGTGTAAAGTCAGAACTAGAGCCTTAGAGCAAAGCATCCCAGAACCTTGAGTTTGCTCTTTCCTTTCAGTTTTCCAGAACGAGGTCCTGGGGACGCTACAGCGGGGCAGAGAGGAGAACATCTCCTGTGACAATCTAATCCTGGAGATCAACTCTCTCAAGTAAGGCCAGCCCTTCCTGCTTCCTCCTGCTTGCTCCCCTATGCTGCTGCAGGAGCAGACCTTCCCTTCCAAGCATTGCTGCCCAAGGAGGAGCCTGGATAGAAGGCGAGGGCTGCTTGGAGCAAGGAGAACATTAGCGCCCAGCTTCCGTGTAGATTTCCTCTCCTCCAGTGTGCGGCCACAGTCCTAGTCTTAGAGCAGTGAACCCCTGGAGCCGTGCTGTATCAGCTACTTCTGCTGCAGCAAAATGGCTGCAATCAGCAACTCAAGGAAGGAGTGGCTGATCTTGCCCCACAGTTCAAGGATCCAGTTCATGGTGGCAGGAGCTGGGTGCAGCTGGTCACATGGCACCTGCAGTGAAGTGAGAATGAAATGGAAATGAGAACTGGTGCTCAGCTCCTCCTGGGACCCCAGCCCAGAGAACAGTGACACCCACACCTCAGTGACACCTAGGACGGGTCTTCCCACATCAACCCAGTTGGAAACTTCACACCTGTGTCCAGAGATTGGTCTACTAGGGTGATTTTTAGATCCTGTCAAGTGGACCATCAGTATTTGCCATAATTCACTCTCATCTCCCCACAGGTATGCCTACAACATTAGCCTAAAGGAAGTGATGCAGGTCCTGAGCCGTGTAGTCCTGGAGTTCCCCCTGCAACACGCAGATGGCCTGCCTGACCCAAACCGATACTGTGCCCTGCTGCTTCCTGTAAGCCAAGACTGGGGCTGCGTGTGAGGGATTGAGTGGAGACAGCTAAACTTCCTTATAGTGCTTGTCTTGAAGGAGATAGGAGTAGGAAGGCTTGCTCTTGGGTGGATGTTGCTTCTGGGTCTTTTCTCCTTGTCTTTGAAAGGTGGTTGGTTTCTAGAGGAACACTAAGTGGTCCAGAGTCCAGTCATATCTAATATTGAATATGAATGTTCTTTGAGACTCCAGAATTGAGAGCACTCCGGGCCCCCAAAAGGACATTCAGATACAATCTGGGAACATATCTATAGTCCAACTCTCCCAGGAAGTTGAGGCAAAAGAGTTACTGGAGCCCAGGACTTTGAGACCAGCCAGATGACCTAGCAAAATTCTGTCTCAAAGATCAAATAGTCTAAAACAACATGAAGAACAGACCTGGTGATACAGAGCCCACAGTGGTTAGACCCAGAGCAAGGTTAACCTGGAGGTTGGGGCTAGGAATTTTGAGACAGCCAACTGCGTCTGACTCCTTCTCCTTTTCCTGAGAAATGTCATCTTTCTCCAGCCTTGTGTGGGAACAGTTCACAAATGATCCATACTGCCTATATCCTCTCCCTCTTGTCCTGCCGTGTCATCAGTATTGATTGCCTTTGTTGTTCAGCTGTGGGGACACGCTAAGGAATATGATTCATTTCCACCATCACCACCCCATTTTTTCCCATAGCTTCTCAAAGCCTGGAGCCCTGTTTTTAGGAAGTACATAAAGCGTGCAGCTGACCATTTGGAAGCATTGGCAGCCATCGAGGACTTCTTCTTGGACCATGAAACTCTTGTTACTTCCATGGCCAAGGTGAATATCATCTCAAGCTTCGTGTCCTGTGTCTGCCTTGAAACAGGCCTTCATGATCCATCCCCACAGAGAGAAAACTGAGGTTAACTTGAGCCTAGCGTAGAGTGTTTGTTCACTGTGCCATCTGTCCATCCCGGGGGCCAGCATGAGGATGCACTAAGCAGACACTCAGCAGGAGGTCCATGAGTCATGAGTTCCCAGTACCGCAAAGAGTGGTCCACTCATGTCTTTGTTCTGGGTGGACGGTGATGATACGATGCTAGGACTTTTGGGATATGTTTGAGTTTTTGTTTTTTTCCAAACTGGCCCTAAACTTGTTAGGTAGTTCAGTTTGGATTCCTGAGCCTCCTGACTCCACCTCCCAAGTGCTAGAATTACAGGCATGTACCACTATGCCTGCTCTCTTGTCTGTTTTGAAGAGGCTTCTTAATATGTGGTGGGAAGCTGAGAGCCTGGTAGAGATGCTAAGGTCTTCTATTACCCATCATCCTATTATACCCTGGCTAGAGAGAGGGATCCTGAGACTCCCTTTTGCTGACTCTGTAGGTCCTGATGGCTTTCTACCAGCTAGAGATCTTGGCTGAGGAAACAATCCTGAGCTGGTTCAGCCAAAGAGACATAACTGACAAAGGCCAGCAGTTGCGTAAGAATCAACAGGTACGCTGCCGTCTGCTCCCTGCATCCCCTAGTCCTCCACTCTAAACTCTAGGGACTCTGTGGCCAGAGCTGTTTATCTGCTAACAAGAACAGTGGGAATGCGTGTTTCTCCCCTAGCAGCTGTCCCCTCTGCTTCCTTGCAGCTGCAGAGGTTCATCCAGTGGCTGAAAGAGGCAGAAGAGGAGTCGTCTGACGATGACTGATGGTGACTACCGGATCTGTGCATCTCATGGCTGCCCTCCTAAGAGAGGGCAGAACAAGAAAGCTAGCTACAGACTGAGAGTTAATGGAAAGGAAGTTGCAACTACAGTATTCTTCCTACTGCTGGCAACCATGTGCTGTTCGTCCTAACTGAGGTTAGGATGAGGGAAGTCAGACTGAACTACAGGAGATCTAGACAGACCCTGCAGTTGGGGGTTGGCCAGAGGAAGCACTTTGTGTTCCAGCTTTCCCTCAGGGAACAGTAAAAAGTAGCTGGTCCTCTCTGTTGTTTGCATTTGTTAATATTACAAAGAGGAGTGAATTGGGCTACAGGAACTCCTCATGATCAGCCAGGTAAGAAAGTATGTGCACTCACTTAGCTGCTTTTAGCCAACCCCTGGAGGAGAGGGAGAAGGGTTGAGGTGGCCACAAGGTGGTGCTATGCTACCTAATTTTTTTCCATTTTCCTGGTTCTTGGGACGTGAATGGCTGGCTGAGCTGCCTCCCGAAGCTCCATAGACCAGTCTGTGACCCTGCAGTAGAATGCCAGAGCCTATTTCCATAGCTTTTCCTGGTCTGAACATTCTTCAGGTTGCCCGAGGCTGATGATGGGTGCCAGGCATACTTGAAGCCATCTGCTACTCTTCTTGCCTTTTCCAGTTGACCCACTTCTGCTTCTGTCTGACACTAGGTCACATTCATCTTAGAGGATAAGGGAATCCACCTGCTGTGCTAGTACACACCTTTAATCTCAGTACCCTGGAGACAGAGGTAGGCAGATCTCTGTGAGTTCAGGGCCAGCCTGGTCTACAAGAGTGTCTAAACAGTGAGGGCTACACAAAAAAAACCCTCTGTGTATGGGTGGGAGACAGAGGAGAAGTGGCTAAAGAAATATTCCTGAGATGTTATGAATCTTGCAGGGTGTAGCTAAGAACTTTAACCTTATAGAATGCTGTGTGCTTCGTGAGGTGTCTCAGTGAGGTGGGCACTGCCTGGGGAGCAACTGAAACCCAAAGCCAGGAATGGACATGCTGCACAGTCCCTGTGCAGTGTGCTCTCACCGTGGCTCCCAACCCCCTGAAGTACATTTTCTGATGAGATGTGTACAGAGTTAGAATTTGCTCCTGGCCTGACAACTAGGGTTTGTCACTGTGCTGGACAGCTCCCATAACTCAGGTGTCCCTTTGTCAGGTCTGTGTTGCCCTCGTGACTATAGTAAATGTCATGGTAGTAACAAAGGACATCACACACATGACATCATAGACAGAATAAGTGCCTTTGTTTCAGCTGAGTGGAAAGGAATAAGCTAAAGAAGGGGGTAGGAGGACTGATCTCAACGTGAGGGGCTGACCCGTGAATTTTTGAAAAGGAAAAACAAAGATCTTGGGACATACTAGTTAGCACTCAGAAAGTAGAAATAAGAAGTTTAAGGATTCCAGGCTGGCCGAGGCTATAGGAGACCCTGGCCAGATACAGGACCTGATACCTGAAGAGCATCCAATAATGATTGCCTGTGCCTGATGGGACAATTAACAAACTATGAGACGTCTCTGACCCATTCCAGATAGTGACACAATCAGAAATGACCGAACTTTTAAAGAAAGAACCTTTCTAGTAAGGGTAATAGAGAAGGCTTTACCAAATTGTGATGCTAAATTGGCTTAGAGAGGAAGAAAGGTTAACGGCCCATCAAAGCAGAGATGGCCAATTCTACATGGGAAAGTGCCTATGAAGGGGTCATAGGAAAGTGTGTGAGTCTGTAAGGAAAACAGGAAGTAAACGTCAATATTTTAAAAAATTAAAAATGGAATAGTAAGGCCTAAAGAGATGGCTCAGCAGTTAACAGCATTTGTTCTTACAGAGGACCTAGGTTCAATTCCCAGCATTCACTGAGCATAACTCCTGTTCCAGGAAGTACATGATACACAAACATGCATGTGAACTAAACATATATTCACATGAGAAATCTAAAAAGAAATCAACAGAGTAATAACAGGTGACTTAGGTGATCTTGTTGCTGGTATAGACTGTTATTTAAGATGTAAGCCAGTGTAACGTCTAGGGCCTCAGAAGGTAAAGGACTGGAGATACAGAGAGGATGTCACACAGAAATCCATTTAGGAACAAGTTTCTGCATACACATACCATTGCCCTTGGCGATTAGCTTTTTCTCTGCAAGAAACAGGCAGTTGAGTCTTTGATTAATAGTAGGGAGGAAATTACCAAGGAACATGTTCAAGAAGGTCATGAGAAACCTGGCATGAAGCATGTCTGTAACCCTGAGATCTGTGTATAATGTCTACTAATGTCACTGCGGTCGAAGCACTTAAACTGAAGGCAGGAAGGCCAGCAGCTTATGAACATCCTCAGTCATACCGCTAGTTTAAGGTCAGTCCAGGCTACATGACATTTTGTCTCAGAAAAAGTCACAGGTTTCCAAACTGACAGAGCCTGTGGGTTCCTGGCATGATGAAAGTCCCAGGAGATTTCAACATGTCAAAGCCTCTGGAGTCATTCATATATGTGAGGGTGGGAACTTAAATATAAAGGAAAACACTTGTTTTGGAACATCTCGGCCACACAGTTGCTTGACCGGCTAGTCCAAAACAACTTTAAGGAAAAAAAGGATGGTCTTTGAATGTTGACATTTTTCCTTTTCTTGAGCCTCCCACAGGAAGACTTTGCCCCTTTATCATCCTACAGTGAAATTTTACTTATTAGTAACTCTTGTATATAAACTTCCAACCTGCATTTTAGTGCCTTACATGCAGCAGAAGCAGAGATCCAAACAGAAGAATCCTCCAATTCAAAAAGCCAAGAGCAAGATACACAAAATCAAGGAATCTCTGGTAAAGTAGGGTAGGATTATACAACTCAAAAGAGAGAACACTGTTCATAAAATGTCATAAACAGGAGAGTTAGAGTATAGAGTTCCCCCAGCCTGCTAGACCTGTATTTATTCTCTCTGAGCATGCATAAATAACAATATATTGGATAGGTAAAATCTGATATATTGAATAAGTAAGTAGCTAGAAAGGTTGTAATAGGAAATCTTGTAATCAAGTGAAATTAGAGGCAATAAGGATACAAAGTCAATCTAGAGGGTCCAACAAAACTGTAGAGAACAAGGGGGGGGGAAGACAAAATATTAGCCATTCAAGAAATCGTTCTATTTCTAGACAGTAAGGATAGCCCAACCACCTGGAAAAGTGAATGAGAAAAGATTTTTCACTAAGCAAAACAGGTACATACTTACAGTTCATCAGATGCTTAGACAGGAAGATGACTCGAGCCCAGTAATTAAACAGACTGGACAACAGCCCCAGGAATAAAAATAATGCCCCCAAAGGCTTTTAGAAGAAAATGTTAAGCCAGACCAACCACCTATTAAGGAAACTAGAAAACAAATTGTTGTTTTCTAAACACTAAACCCTGAGATTGTGTTATTTAGGGAAAAACTTGGGTTTTAGTTGTAGTATGGTTCAGTCTTAGCACACACCTTTAATCCAAGAGGTTTCTGCTTCAATATTGTAAGCAGGATTAAATAAAGTCAACCAAAGATCAAGAGGCAGAGAAAGCAACCAGTTGACAGGAAGCGAACATAGGATTATTAATGGAAAAAAAAAAAAAGACAGTAAAGGGGACTCAGGAGATGACAAACAGGAAGTAGAAGGGAGGGAGATTTTAATTTAAAGGTTTTCTGGGACATCAGCTGAGGAGGAAGGTCAGCTGGGTGTTTTCTCTGCCTTTCTGAGCTAGCAGTCTTTCATCCCAGCATCTGGCTCCCAAGTAGTCATTGGTAAAATTGAACAATTGAGATTTTGTTTAAAAAAACATTTGGCACTCCAACGTATGGCACAACCACATGGACAGAAAAATCATGCCAGCTGCAGACAAACTGAGAAGCCATCTGATTTGCTAAGACACCTACCTGGGAAGCCCTGAAGAGCAAGTTAAATAATAAGAGGAAAAATCTGTTCCACTTTAAGGATGGGAAATAGGGTGCTACTTTGCATGCCTTGAAAACAGAAGCAGAGCCGGGCGGTGGTGGCACATGCCTTTAATCCCAGCACTTGGGAGGCGGAGGCAGGCAGATTTCTGAGTTCGAGGCCAGCCTGGTCTACAGAGTGAGTTCCAGGACAGTCAAGGCTATACAGAGAAACCCTGTCTTGAAAAATCAAAAAAAAGAAAAAAGAAAATAGAAGCAGTAAGTGAAAGGATAAATGACTTAACTGAGATTGACATAATACCAATAGTAGTTAACTGTTAGTCTGGTAATTCATATTTTATCCTTAATAGCCATAGTAGTTATTTGTGCCAAACATAAAAAGTGGTTTGATAATCATGCCAAATATGAAAATTGGGTTGATAAGATACAAGCCTTAGAAAGACTTACAGATGAAAATAAGAAAAATACTCAAAGATACAGAGGAATTTAGACAAGAACCTAGCACTCCACCTCAGACAAAATTGAAGAGGGGCAACCCAAGGTTGTTAGGAAACTAACCTTAGTTTATCCGGTTACTATACAAGAACTAACAGCAGATGATAGTCTCCCCCCAAGGTTATGAAGTAGTTATATGGAATCCTATAAACTAATTTGATTTGAGAAGTTTTTTTTGTTTTGTTTTGGGTATTTTTTTTTTTTTTTTTTTTTTTTTTTTTTTTTGT
>JANHMN010000011.1:6310367-6342994 GCA_030674055.1 Rhabdomys pumilio
CTGTCTCTTGGTTCAGAGCTAAGTGAGAGTGCCTCTGGGACTCAGCGCCTGGCAAGGCAGAGCACTGTCTCTTGGTTCAGAGCTAAGTGAGAGTGCCTCTGGGACTCAGCGGCTGGCACTGCAGAGCACTGTCTCTTGGTTCAGAGCTAAGTGAGAGTGCCTCTGGGACTCAGCGGCTGGCAAGGCAGAGCACTGTCTCTTGGTTCAGAGCTCAGTCAGAGTGCCTCTGGGACTCAGCGGCTGGCGCTGCAGAGCACTGTCTCTTGGTAGAGGCTGGGTTCCTGGCCCTGGCAGCTCTTGTAGAGTTTGATTGGATTTTTGAACTCTGACAGTTCTGAGTTCAAATGTTACTACTGTTACTATGATCACAGTAGGTGCTTTAGCTTCTAAGTCCAAGGTGGAAGTAAGATAGAACTCATCCCATAGAGATGTCTTAAGCATAGCATAATGTATGTAAACGCACTTAGAATAGCGTGTGACCCACAAGAAGTGCTCCATAAAAGTTGACAGCTGACTCTAGGAAACCTAACCCCAAGCTTTGCTTAAATAATTTAGGTTTATTTATTATTGTCATTGTTAGCAGACATCATCCCAGGGTCCCAGACTTCTTGGGACATACAAAGCTTCCAAGACAGCGATGGCAGTTTTGCTCAAAAGATGTTTATATCCTGGGCCCAGCTGGGTCCTCCACCTAGGCCACCCAAGACTTGGCTCAGGGTGTGCTGACAGAAAAGCCTTTTCCTTCTTAGAGGCCACAGTCTGCAGAGTGGGGAGTGTGACAGGCTCACTGAGGAGCTATGTGCTCACTCTAGAGTTTACTGTTGGTCCTCTAGGCAGCACCTTGCAGGCTTTGAGCAGGAGCCAATACTGCTTTCCTTCATTGCTGCCAAGTTAGAGGCTTGGCTGGCAGGCTCCATAAGCAATTTCAGAGCCTCATACTCTGGCTTCTTCCTGCATAGCCTGCTGGATCACCTTGTGCTTGGAGGAAGCTCTAATGGTGTAGATGGCCTCAACTGGGCAATTAGAGCTTTCTTAGAATTCAGGTGCATGTGAGCAGGTCCCAGGTGAAAGATCCTTGTAGCCCATATTACTCCCTCGTGGAAGTTCTACCTCCTGAAAGGACTGCCTACCTTTAGAAAGTACATGATTTCAAGGACGGAAGAAATTCATGACTTAGTGAATTGGTGCCAGTTCTGGCTGCAAACAGGATCCATGGCACAGAGGAGGCATTCGAGTTGTTCTTTCTGGCCTTTCTACTCAATCTCCACTCTCCACCACAGCACAAGGAAAATGTGATCAGGGCAAGAGCCTTCTATATAAAGGAGGCCCTAAAAAAAAAAAAATTTGGATTCATTTAGGATTCTGCCTCCTTCTCTTTTAATTACCCTTCCCCTATTGCTGTGTAGTCTGAGTTGGCTGACTTCCCAATCCTGCTGGAATGACAGATGCACACTTGAACACAGCCCATTCTGGACTTCCTCCTCCTCTTCCTCGTCTTGCTCCTCCTTCTTCTCCTCTCCTTCTTCTTCTTTTGAGACAGGGTCTTACTACATAGCTCTGGCTGTCCTAAAACTCACTATGTAGACCAAGGTAGCCTTGAATTCTCAGAGATCTGCCTACCTCTGCCTCCTGAGTGTTGGGATTAAAGGTGTGAACTACCACACCCAGCTCAACCTGAACTTTTTTTTTTCTTTTCTTTTCTTTTTTTTTTTGTTTGTTTGGGTTTTGTTTGTTTGTTTGTTTGTTTTGTTTTGTTTTTGTTTTTCGAGACAGGGTTTCTCTGTGTAGTCCTGGCTGTCCTGGAACTCACTCTGTAGACCAGATTGGCCTCGAACTCAGAAATCCGCCTGCCTCTGCCTCCCAAGTGCTGGGAACTTTTTTTTTTCTTAAAGATTTTATGTATTGTATGTATATGAGTACACTGGTGTGTCAGACATACCAGAAGAGGGCATCGGATCCCATTACAGATGGTTGTGAGCCACCATGTCGTTGCTGGGAATTGAACTCAGGACTTCTAGAAGAGCAGTCAGTGCTCTTAACCATTGAGCCATCTCTTCAACCCTCATTCTGAACTTTTATTTTTAAGATTTATTTAATTTTAACATGAGTCTTTTGCCTGCATGTACATCAGAAAGGCCCCTGTATCCCTGGAGCTGGAGTTACAGATGGTGTAAGCCATTTTATGTATGCTAGGAATCAAACCCAGATCTTTTGCAAAAGCAACAAGTGCTTTTAATAGTTGCTGAACTATCTCTCCATCCTCATTTGGGGCTTTTAATAGATGAGGAGGAGGAAGAGGAAGAGGAAGAGGAGGGGAGGGCAAACATTCACCTGAGATTTCCCAAACATTCCCCCTCCTAATTACCAGAAAGGCAAGAGTATAAACACCTCTTAGCCTTTGCTCTACCTTCAGCTCAGGTTAACTCGGGCTACTCATTTATCCTCTCTGGACTTCTGTTTCCTTGCGTAGAGAAGTGGTTATTACCTCGTTTGGGGGTTGCTGCCTAGTGTGCTTAATGCATCATGGTACAGTACCTGGAGGCTTCTAGTACTTCAGCCTTCCACATTCCCCAACCCAGTTCCCTCTCAACCAAAGAAAAATTGGCAAAGTCTGAGGTGAGGGGTGTGTGGGGTTGATTTTGGTTTATTTTTCCTTTGTTTTTGTTTCATTTGGGAGTCTATTTTTCTTTTCTTGTTTTCTGTTTGTTTGGTTTGGTTTTTGCTGTTTTGTTTTGTGTTTGAGACTGTGTGATTATGGAGCCTAGGATGGCTTCAGACTTACCATGTAGTCTGGGTTGTACTCAATCCTGTGTCAGGTCTCTTGCCTCAGCCTTCCCAATACTTAGGGAGAAGAAACTTTGAAGGTATCGGGGTTGGCTGTAGAGCTATTGAGAGTGGCCAAGGAGATCTGCAGGCCTCTCTCCGTTTCTGGCCATAAACTTTAATGCTGTTGCCTCCATCTCTGGCTGGAGCGCTGGTTGTAGGTGTGGAACCATAATAGATCGGTTTACCTGACTCCTCTTCCCACAGACATGGCCAACCTATCGCTTCACGACCATGATGGTTCCAGTGGCGCCTCTGACCAGGACACACTGGCTCCTTTGCCGCACCCAGGGGCTGCACCTTGGCCTATGGCTTTCCCTTACCAGTACCCACCACCTCCGCATCCCTACAACCCACACCCAGGTTTCCCAGAACTGGGCTACAGCTACGGTGGGGGCAGCGCCAGCAGTCAGCACAGTGAAGGTAGGTCAGAGAGACCCAGCCAGAAGGATCGGCAGGAAGCCCAGGCCACCTCTACACTTTCATCCTGGGCCTGTTTGTTCCCTACAGGCAGTCGGAGCAGTGGCTCCAACCGAAGTGGCAGCGACCGGCGCAAGGAGAAGGACCCAAAAGCTGGGGACTCCAAGTCAGGTGGTAGCGGCAGTGAGTCAGATCACACTACACGAAGCAGTCTGCGGGGCCCACGGGAGCGGGCACCAAGTGAGCGCTCAGGTCCAGCAGCCAGTGAGCACAGCCACCGCAGTCACCATTCGCTGACCAGCAGCCTGCGCAGCCACCACACGCACCCAAGCTATGGCCCACCCGGAGTGCCCCCTCTTTATGGTCCCCCGATGCTGATGATGACCCCACCGCCTGCAGCCATGGGGCCCCCAGGAGCCCCTCCAGGGCGTGACCTGGCCTCGGTGCCCCCGGAACTGACGGCCAGCAGACAGTCCTTCCGCATGGCAATGGGAAACCCCAGTGAGTTCTTTGTGGATGTGATGTGATCCGGGCCCCTCTCCAGCTCTCACCCCTCAGCCGGCTGCACCCCCATCTCCATCAGTCGGCCTTTTTTTTTTTTTTTAATTTTGGTACCTGAAAGGGAAATAAATGGAACTAAGTGCTACTGCTTGCTGGTAGCAGCAAGGATGAGGGGTCTCTACTCATTACTCATCCATGCTACAGTCCCTAACCTGCCTCTAGCCCAGCTGGTGCCTCTGCTCACTAACCAGCCCCCATTCCACCCATTTCCAGGCTTCCCAGGATTTTTTTTTTATGTCCCTGGCTCTGCACTGCTGGTGTTAATTCCTGATGCTCCACTCGTACATTTAGGAGCTGACCCCAGGGGTGCCACACCTTATACCCACATTTCCCCCTCCTCGGTACCCTTTTGCCCACTTCCTTAAGCATGTATACAGAGATCTTGATATTGCTCCACCATACTGACACCAAAAAAAGGTCTTTCCCTTCCTAACTGTCCTGCCCGCTGCTTCAGACCTTCACCCTATAGCTATAGCCCCTGTAGTAGGGCATCTGTGCTGTCCCTGCGTGGACCTAGCCTCAATCAGAAGCCCAGAGAGCCCCCCTCAGGTGCCAGGGCCACTAGTGGCTTTCAGGGCCCCCAGCCATGCCTGTCCTGTGTGCTGGATCCCTGGGATCTAACCCTACTAACCAAGAGGCTCACCTGACTTCTGAGCCTGAAACAATTTTCTTTTTTTTTCTTTCTTCAAATTTCCCTGGGCCTGGAGCAGCCAAGAATTTCGGGCTCTTTGACTTTCTGTGAGTCCCCAGGAAAGGGACTCCAAGGAGACCAGCAACTCTGCTTCTGCAGCCCCTCAGGGCTTCCCAAGGATGTCTAACCCCCCACACCCACACAGCAAGGTCACTAGGCTTCTGGAAAGGACCTCAGCTTCCCCCATGCATAACAGACTCTGTTCTTTTCAGAGAGAAGTAGAGAAGTTAGCTTCCCTCTGCCTCATACACATGTGAGTCTCAAGCGCGCTCTCTCTCTCTCTCTCTCTCTCTCCTTCTCTCTCTCTCTCTCTCTCTCTCTCTCTCTCTCTCACACACACACACACACACACACACACACACACACACACACACACCCCTATGCAAGTTTACATAAGCCTCAGGGCTGGTCCCTGACCAGAGGGCTGGACCCTTTTTCCAAGTCATCTCCTAGACAGTGGGGCTGGTCCCTGACTGCCCTCTCCTCTTCCTGGTCCCTGACTGCCCTCTCCTCTTCCTGCCCTTTAGCTTCCCATTCATGTCCCCAATATCTTTGTACTTGCATAAAGCCCAAAAGCTGGGGGTCAACAGAGGCTGTCCAGGTAACTGGCAGGTCATTCTGTCCCTCCCTCCTGCCCCCACATATCCCTATCCCTCCTCTGCTTCTCATCTTCACCATGACCTGGGAGCACAGGCCAGTGAGTGATGCAGGACACCAGACAACTGGGACTCCAAACAGTTCCAGTTATCTTTGTTTTCTACCTTAAAATCACAATTTTCTCTTCAAAACTTTGCTGTAAACTCTGACTTAACCAGACTCTTAAATTTTCAGGGCAAGGGTGTCAGCTGGGGACATAGCTCTGTAGTGTCTGCCTAGCATGCCCAGCAAGTGTCTCTCCCATCAAGATGTCAGCTGGGGACATAGCTCTGTAGTGTTTGCCTAGCATGCCCCAGCAAGTGTCTCCCCCATCAAGATGTCAGCTGGGGACATAGCTCTGTAGTGTCTGCCTAGCATGCCCCAGCAAGTGTCTCCCACATCAAGATGTCCTTAGCCCAGGTTTGGGGGCAACCTGAGGTAGGCATATTTTGAAATTCATTCATTTAACTTATTTCCTGGGATTTTAACGAACAAAGGGCTATGTTAGAGGCATGACTCGATCTTAGCTGTCTTTGGTTCTCTTTGACTCTACTTTTTCCTGTTCTCTTGAGAATCCCTTGCCAGTGCTCACTCATGTGCTGGATGCCAACCTGTCATTGGCTCACGTCTCTTTTTTCCCCATTCCCCCATAGTGTCAGCCACTCTCTTCTTAATTGCTGTTGATATGCTGGCCACTTCTAAATCTGGATCTCCAACCCCAGCTCCCCCCTCTTTAGATCTGTTTTTATCATCCACTGGACATCTCCCAGGCATGTCCATATGTCCCCAACCAAGTATTATTCCTCTTGACTTCCTGTCCTGGTGACCTTCGTTAAAAGCTGCACCTACATGGCATTAGTCGGCATCTCCCACCCTCCTACTCTGACACTTTCTGAAGTTCAGCTGTTCCTCTCCTTTTACAGAGCATGGGATTTGGAGTCAGGTTGGTTTGGGCTTGAATTCCAGCTCTATCATTTTTGGTTGTGTAATAGAGTTATTTAACCTCTCTGGAGCCTCAGTCCTCCCACATGTAAAATGATGATAATAATACCTACCTCACAGGGTTGTTGTGAGGATTTAAATTAGATATTGTACGAAAAGTGCCTAGCACAGTGCCTGGCACACAATAGAGTAGGTGCTCAATAAATGGTAGCTATTATTATTATTATTATTATTATTATTATTATTATTGATTTACTTTAAGCCGGCTAACTTTTAGGGTCTGTTGGGAAGAGAAAGCTTTTTCAAAGACACAAAGCCTTGAATTGTGGTTCAAGGGCTAGAAGTTTCTGGGTTTTGGCTTCTTTGGAAGGAAGAGGTTGCTAGGAATAGTAGGGTCAGCAACCAGGTTTGAGCATCCAGCCCCTTCCTTTCTGCCATAGAAGTCTCTGGTTTGTTTAGGCAACAGGATGTCTCTGTCTACTGAGAGAAGAACCAAGTTTTCCTGATTTGGCAAGAATCAGACAGCTGTTTGTGTCCAGGTTGGCTCTGCCTCATTCTTTCAGTTTGGATATCATAAGAAATCTTTTTTGTTCTTTTGTAGCCCTGGCTGTCCTGGAACTCCATCTGCAGACCAGGCTGGCCTTGAACTCAGAGATCTGGCAGCCTCTGCCTCCCAAGTGCTGAGATTAAAAGCATGTGCCACCACTGTACAGCTGAAAAATGGGATGTTAAAATCCCATGCTCAATTAAACTGGAGTGGAGGGCAAAACAGGGTCTCTTATATAGCCTAGGTTGTCTTGAAACTCCCTATTTAGGCCTCAAACTCACAGAGATGCTCTTCCTCTGCCTCCAGAGCTCTGGAATTAACAACGTATGTCATCAGCACAGAACAGTCACAGATTTTTTTTTTTAAGATTCTATTTTATTTATATGAGTACACTGTAGCTGTCTTCAGACATACTAGAAAAAGGCATCGGATCCCATTACAGATGGTTGTGAGCCACCATGTAGTTGCTGGGAATTGAATTCAGGACCTCTGGAAGAGCAGTCAGTGCTCTTAACAATTGAGCCGTCTCTCCAGCCCCGCCCCAGTCACAGATTTAGCTGAGGAAAACACTGTTTTGCCAAGAATTAGTGTCTTTCCAGCCTTTTTGTTTTGATAATTATACCTGAGAAAGGGCTCAGTCTTATCTTGGAATATATATATATATATAAAGCCTTGGGAGAATCAAACATTGTGTTAAAAAGCAGTAAATTCAGCAGTAACCAGGTTGTGTTTGTAAAGTGAGTATAGTCTCCCTTCGAAATCTGGAGACAATAAAAGACTATAGAAATTCAAAATTTACAATTGGTTTCAACAAACAGCTTAGGTCTCATAAAGCCTACCTCATTTAACTAGGAACAGGAAGGATCGCAGAGACTACATTTCCCGTGATTCTCAGTGAAGCAAATAATGGTTGGAGTGTACCAAAACGCGTGTTGCCTGTAAGACGTACTAAGGCCTACGTCGGCTCTGTCTTGAAGGCTGTCGGTAGTTGTAGTTTTGCTAAACCTAGGGCGCTCAGACGTGTCGGCTTGAAAGCTGCGGGGACTGACGGGACTTGTAGTCGCCGCTGGAGGTGAGTGCGCAGGCGCAGCTGCGATTGGGGCGGAGCGGGGCGGGAGCACTGCAGTGAAAGCCGAGGCAGCAGACAGGCGAGCTGGGGGCGGGCGGACATCTTGGGATCCGAGAGTGGCCAGGCCGGCCTTGTGGGGGCTGCTGACTCCAGGTGAGCTGGGTAGGTTAACTTAGAGGTCCTTAACGGGCGGAGAGGGTGCCGTGGCCGCCTGCCCTGCACCGGGTGGAAAACTGCCCGCACCCGGGAGTGGCCTCAGCCTTCAAACCCGGCAGGCACCAGACGACCGGGCGGGGGTGCCTTGGGCGCGACTGCAGCAAGGGCGGGGAGCGACGCCCTCCAGTCACCCACCGGGCGTCTCCGGGAAGATACACGGGGCGGAATCCTAGAGCCGGGCTGCCGTGCGGCGCCTCATCCCTAGAATCCTGACAACCGCTCAACCCCGAGGTTTCCCATTTCCCCCGTCCCCCAGGACATTTGACATCCCCTGATGCCACTCCCTTGGACAGTGACAGGTCTCTCTCGAACACCGAGAGATTTCTTCCTCCTGGTTTACCCCCACGGCTCTTCTACCTCAGACCTGTGGCAGCCCCCGCATCCTTTGGTGATAGCTCCCCGGCCTAGATGTCTCCTCCCTCTGTTGAGAAAAGCTCCACCAGCCCCTCATGCTTCACTAACAGAAGAGTAGGCCCTGTCTCTCAGCTTTCTCTTTTTCTACTATCTCTTCTCGCCGTTTTTTTGCTCCTCCAAAGCTTCTATGACCTTTGCCATAGGAGAACTTTAGGGACTCCCACAGCTGTATTTGCTGCTTTAGGGTCATCCTGGTCTATTACTAGCGATTACAGCTAACCGTTCCCTTAACTAAACATTCCATTTTTGTCCAGGACACACACACACACACACACACCACCCCCAACCCTTGGTTGATACATTGTGGACTTGGTCCTTTGCTCAGGGCTCAACCTCCATTTTGCATTTTCTTTCTCACCGTATTTGAACTGTGAGATAAGTGTGTCCACTACCTTAATCGACTTGTCACTAGGCTTCAAGGGTTAACTTTTCAGTTTCAGAAAGTCTGTTAAACTAACCTCTGTGAAATTAATACCTGGGCTAATTCAGAAAATCTAGAACCAGATTAACCCCTTTCTTAAATATTCTAACTTAATTTTGACCCAAATAATTTGGGCAGTTGAGGCATTCTGTTGTCCCTGCCCATTGCTTAGTAAACACCAGGCCAGAGTGACTGACTTAGTAGATCTGGAGTCAGAATTTAGATGCAGGATTACTGCTACTACATAAGGACCTAATTTTTGTCACAAAATTTGAAAAGACAATAACCAGAAGTAACTGTAAAAGGGGCTCAGCATTTAAGAGTCCTTACTGCTCTCCCAGAGGACCTGAGTTCAGGTCCCAGCACATGCCATTTGTAACTCAGGCCTGGGGGATGGAGGGCAGTACTCAGTATGACGCCTGGTTTACACACGCACACACACAGCACACACACTGGCATGTACATATGTGAAGGTACAAAGGAAATCTTTGTAAGAAGAACTTACAAGTTAGTTAACAACTTGGATCATTGGAGTGTTGTTTGTCAGTACTGGGGCTTCTGTTCCCTTGCCTGCTTATCTCACTGCCTGGGAAAGATGCGCCTGCTTCAGCCACATTCCTGGGCCTGTGTTAGAGCCTACGGGCCTCTTCCCTCCCACCCCCACCTCACCCTGCACACCCTTTCCTGGAATGTGGAGACTTCTAGAGGGTCATGCTCTGCTGCCTTCTTGGAAGGGTATTGCTTGCTCTAAAGGTTATGTCTGGTGGCAGGCCCAGACCTAGCCAAGGAGAGTAATACCACCATTCCTGCATCCACAGGCAAGCCTTCTCTGTGACTCACTGGAAGTAGCCCGGAGTGAGAGTCTGCATAGCAGGGGGGTTGAAAAGAATCCTTGCTGAGATCAGCATTGTGAGAAGGGTACTGGTTACTTTCCGGCTCAAACCTCAGAAAAGGCTGGGTAAAAATGGCCTAAATCCAGGGCCCCACACTCTTAAAGTGCTGTCTCCTCTCCTGGAATAAACAGGAACTGGAGCCTCGCTGAGCAAGCAGGAGGGGCTTCCTTGGGAGGGCCGCAGGATCACTAGCTAGAGGACTGAGTCAGGAAAAAAGGCAAGCCTGTCCAGCCCCACTGGGGTGGGCAAAGATTCTAAAGATTTCCCCCTTCCCTACCCCTCCCTTTCCTACCTAGGTCTGTTCTCAGAGCAATGGGTCACAGAGACTGAGCTGCCACCATGATCGGAGGCTTATTCATCTATAATCACAAGGGGGAGGTGCTTATCTCCCGGGTCTACAGAGATGACATCGGGTAAGTCCCTTGGCTGAGCATGCTGTGTTCCAACCTCCCTGTTGCCTCAGCCTGAGCATGCAATATTGCCTGGTTCCCAATGGGCATTTGGCCTCCCTGCTAGGCTCAGGGCCTCGGAATGACACCTCCACTTCTAGTGTTAGGGATTCTTGCCAGTCCTGCTCCCTATCTCTCCAGTGTAGGTCTGGTGGCTGAAGACGAGTGTTTTGCCTGGTCAGGTTGATTCTTCCTTTTAGGAGGGAGCACCATCTTCAGTGGGTGTAAGTTAGTGTGTGGGGGGATACTAATCCATCTAAATCTTGCTCTCAAATCCTTCTCATATTGAGAGCCTTCCCTAGATCCCCTTAAAGCCCCTCTTTAGTCTTTTGACTCAGCTGTTCTCAGTTCTTCCGGGCCCTCCTGGCTTGCTGTGCTCTACGGTTATGCTGCCTTTGTAGTTCATCTGGGTGGACTTGGATAGCTCCTAAGACCTCAGGCCTTACAAAGCCTCACTACAGCCTCACTTCTCTGCTTTACACTCTGGCTCCTTGCTGACTAAGAGATTTTCCACTGTCTAACCTGAGGCTAGGCTCCTCTGGTTCTTCCTGCCTTGGCTCTCTTTCTCACAAGAGCTTAAGACAAATAGTCGCAGAATAGACCTATGGTAGCTCTCTTACCTTCTTGCCTTCCCCGGCTGATGGGCTAGCTTGGTGTGGCTGTATGCATTTTTTAGTGGTAAAGCTAACCTAGACTTTGTGGCAGTGTCTAGCCTAAGTGAACCTGGCTGGTTCCACCCTTTCCTGCTCCTCCCACCCCAGGTGATCCTGGTTTATGCCACAGCTGGGCCACATGACACCCTGCATGCCTTAGTGTGCTCTCTACCTGATGCCTGTCTTGTCTGCTTCTCCCTCATGGTATGTGCTGCCCACCTTGGTGTGTTGTGTGTTGTCTAACCCTCTCTCTCCTTGCTGTCACTCTCCTCTTGCTGACGTCATTTCTCTCATCCCATCTCATTGGCTGATGTAGCAATAGGTAAGCAGCCTGTGAAGCTGCCGCTCAGGTACAGGCGGGGCGGGGGTCCTGCCTCTGCAAATTGTTTTCTTTCATCATTTTTCTTCAGGAATCAGACCTTAGAAAAGAATTGGGTGGCATAGCCCCTAGCCCCTCTTACCCTTTAGAATAGCGTCCTCTGAGGTCACACTAATTTTGGCCAACTCCGAGAGGAGTTGGCTTTCCCCACTGGTGGGCCCAGTAGAGATCTATCTTTTTCTTTGTAGGGCCTAGAACTTCCTGGAATGCTAGAGCGGGCACACCTGGGTGTGTCTGGGAGGTAAAGTCAGGCCTAGGAGTCAGTTCCTTAGCACTGGATGCACCCTGCCATCATTATTATCGTTTGACTTTCCCTCAGGCAGCAGGACAGTGCAGAACCGCTTCCAGGACCCTGCTGGTGGTATAAGCAGGAGTCCTAATGGTTTAGACCTTGACTTGTGAATATATGTCAGGTTTCAGTGGTGTGGAGGGTGGGGCTGCCAGCATCTGTAGGTGGTCCTCATGAGGTGAGGTCTGCCTAAACGCTGAGCAGCCTCTTGGTCTCTTTTCCCTTAGGAGGAATGCTGTGGATGCCTTTCGGGTCAATGTCATTCATGCACGACAGCAGGTGCGCAGCCCTGTCACAAACATCGCTCGCACCAGCTTCTTCCATGTTAAGCGGTCCAACATCTGGCTGGCCGCTGTCACCAAGCAGAATGTCAATGCTGCCATGGTCTTCGAATTCCTCTACAAGATGTGTGATGTAATGGCTGCTTACTTTGGCAAGATCAGTGAGGAGAACATCAAGAACAATTTTGTGCTCATATACGAGCTGCTGGATGGTGAGGCGTTTGGGATGGGTTGATGGCTGTGGTGGGGATTAACCTAACTGGGGGAGGGATCTGGAGATTCCAGCATACTCTGAACTTTGTTTTTTGAGCTTCTGATCTCTTGGGTGATTGTCTCTGTGTCCCTGATACAGCCAATCTAAATCCATACCTGAAGATTGTTTTTAGAGTAGAATACAAAAATAGGCCAGAGGGTGGATGACAAGGTTTGGTCTTTGCTGGAGCTAGGAACCTGACTTTGAGGTTTGGTGGCCGAGCCAGCTGTATTAGCCTAACATCTTCACAAGCCGAGCCCAATTCTCATGTCACACTCCCTCAGAGCCTGGAGAAGAGGAAGTCCTAGAGGTCCCTTGCTTGTCCTCTCTTCTCTTGTAGTGTCTCTGACTACTTCCCTTTTACCACTGTCTATTTTCTGGAGAAAAGGAGGGCTCCGGGTTCTTACCCACTGACCATGTGACTCTTCTATGATCTTTTTTTTTTTCATTTGAAAAAAAGTTATATTTTCTTCTGAAGAACATAGCATAAGCTGAGTGCCCTCAGCTAGAAGACCTTGCTGCAGGTGACTCTGCACAGCGTCAGGACCTGTACTGACAGGTATATCCAGGCCAGAGGAAGGCTTGGAGTGAAGGAGCCTTTTGTTTTCTCCAGAAACTAGTAATTCCCTTCTTTGTGGGTTTGTTGTTGTTGTTTGTTTGTTATTGAAACAGGGTTTCTCTGTGTAGCCCTGCTGTCCTAGAACTGGCTCTGTACACCAGGCCAGCCTCAAACTCAGCCGCCTGCCTCTGCCTCCTGAGTGCTGGGATTAAAAGCATATGCCCCGATGCCGGCCTATAATTCCCTTCTTTTTACAGAGATTCTGGACTTTGGCTACCCACAGAACTCAGAGACAGGTGCACTGAAAACCTTCATCACCCAACAGGGCATCAAGAGTCAGGTACTTGAACTGATTGTGTAGAACACAGGTAGAGTAGACCCCACACTCCTTTCCTTCCTATTGATTCCCAGCCTTATTCCAGCTGACTCATGAGCCTTGACAGGAAGTGCTGGCCTCAGCCTCCTACCATGACTGCAGGCCTTTCTTGCTCTGGGTAGCTCTCCTACCCAAGAAGCTGTCAACTCAGCATCTCTATTACCAGGAATACAGCTCAGTTGGTTTCTTCTACACAGGGTGGGGGCTGGGGGGTGGCTGCTCTGCAGGCCTGTGTTCCTCAGAAAAGCACGTGGGCTCTCCTCTCAGACTCACGCCTCATAGCTTTCTCCCTTTGTTTGCTCACCATGCTGCTTCCTGTTGGCACCTTGCTGGCTCTGCGGCTTATAGCATCAGGTATGTTGTTCCTCACGTCTCCCATTGCAGCTTCTCTCTGTTCTATAGACCCTGCCCTGTAAGGGTTGTGAGGAGGGATGAGTTACAGAGTAACAAGCAGGAGGGAGATTGATGCAGTGGAGAGAGGGTAATGGGAGGGGGAGAGGAATGAGGTCATCGGCCACCTTTACCCCATATAGACAAAAGAAGAACAGTCCCAGATCACCAGCCAGGTGACCGGGCAGATTGGCTGGCGGCGGGAAGGCATCAAGTATCGCCGGAATGAACTCTTCCTAGATGTTCTGGAGAGTGTGAACCTGCTTATGTCCCCACAGGGTGAGTGTCTTCTCATGATGAAACCGGTGGTCTGGGGGTAGGTCCCAGCCTGTCAGCTTGGCTTAGCTGCTCCCTGTTTCTCTGTTCTGTCACCAGGGCAGGTGCTGAGTGCCCATGTGTCGGGCCGGGTGGTGATGAAGAGTTACCTGAGTGGCATGCCTGAGTGCAAGTTTGGAATGAATGATAAGATTGTCATAGAAAAGCAGGGCAAAGGCACAGCGGATGAAACAAGCAAGAGGTACCTGAGTCTGGGAGGTCAAGGGTCACGAGCCTTTGAGAGTCCAGTGAGGCCTAGTGAACCCCAGCTTCCCTGTGGAGTTCATTTCTGTTGGAATTGCTGTCTTTCAAAGTCATCCTTGGCCAGTTAGCCTTGGCATCCGTGATAAGACATGAAGGGACTGTCATGGAGAGCCAGCTCCTTTGTTTATTCCCAGCAACAAAGCTCTCAGGTGATAAAGAACCTAAAGGCTCGCCCACACCTCAGACTGCAGGGCAAGAAGTTGTAAATCAGAAAGCTCTGTTCTGGAAGCTTCCCATAATCTGTGAGGCTAGCCCCTGCTATGGCATGGTCTGTTAATCTGATGTGTACTGTGCCTATTTGAGCTCTGCTTCTGTTTATAGTGGTAAGCAGTCGATCGCCATTGATGACTGCACTTTCCACCAGTGTGTGCGACTCAGCAAGTTTGACTCTGAACGGAGCATCAGCTTCATCCCGCCTGATGGAGAGTTTGAACTCATGAGGTGCCCTGGGGGTGCGGAGGAGGCAGGGGTTGCACCTGGAAAAGACTAGAACTGGCCCTGTGCTATCACATGTGTTCTCTCCTCCTAAGATACCGGACTACCAAGGACATCATCCTTCCTTTCCGGGTGATCCCATTGGTGCGAGAAGTGGGACGCACCAAGCTGGAGGTCAAGGTGGTCATCAAGTCCAACTTCAAGCCCTCACTTCTGGCCCAGAAGATTGAGGTGAGGCCTGGGACTCGGAGGGAAAACTTGCCTCGCTCAGGGAGTAAAGACAGATGATCCGGGTCTTCCCAGAGCTGACAGGTGTGTCACTCCTAGGTGAGGATCCCAACCCCACTGAACACAAGCGGGGTGCAGGTGATCTGCATGAAGGGGAAGGCCAAGTACAAGGCCAGCGAGAACGCCATTGTGTGGAAGTGAGTCTTCAGGAGGCCACAGGCAGGCTCAAGACACCTTAGTGTGCCTTCCCTTTAAGTCTCACCTTCTGTTCTCTTTTGTGGGCTATGGGGTGAGAAAAGAGTGCATGCTTCTCCAGGATCCTGTGCTTGTGTTGTCGTGTGTGTGTGTGTGTGTGTGTGTGTGTGTGTGTGTGTGTGTGTGTGCGCGCGCGCGCGCGCGCGCGCGCGCGCGTGTGCTTGTGTACCCAAGCTCATAAATGTGTCGAATTTTCAAGACTGTTCCCACTGGCCCCTGTCTTGTGTCTGAAGCACACAGTCTGGGTGAGGGAGAGCTCCAAGTGCTAAGGGTGTAACTAGTTACCACAGCCTCTGCTGCCATTTCCCCTGTGTTCTTAGGATCAAGCGCATGGCAGGCATGAAGGAGTCACAGATCAGTGCAGAGATTGAGCTCCTGCCCACCAATGATAAGAAGAAATGGGCTCGGCCCCCCATTTCCATGAACTTTGAGGTATGGCAGAGTAGGGGCAAAGCACCATGGCTGGGTATGATGGGAAAGTCTGTGATCATTTGGATTAGACTCCACTTCTTAGGAATAAGGGAACTGGCCTAGGCTGGGAAATGTCTTGAATTGATAGACTCATTCTCTTTTAATAGAAATTGGCATTTAAACTGATGAAAAGCTTTGACTACTTGATTTGTCACAAAACAGGTCTTGAGAAACATTTGCTTTGTGTGAATAAGACACATCATCTCCTCCACTTTATTTTCAAGTCCATAGTATTGACAGGGATAAGTGTGTTCTGTGGTAGTTCTCTGGGACAAGTAGTTTAAAGTTAATGATTAGAAGAATAGTTTTATCATCACAACTGGGGCCATATTCCTAACTGGAGCTGTCCTCTGCTCAGGTGCCATTCGCTCCTTCTGGCCTCAAGGTGCGCTACTTGAAGGTATTCGAACCGAAGCTGAACTACAGCGACCATGATGTCATCAAATGGGTGCGATACATTGGCCGCAGTGGCATTTATGAAACCCGTTGCTAGCTTCCTAGTTGGAGCTGGCCCACCTCCCCACCCACCCTTTCCACAGGTCCAAGTACCCCAGTGACCAGTCACCAGTGTCATTTCTCCCTCCTGCTCTGCTGCCTTCCCTTTCCAATAGCCCCCTAGTATAGGTCTGAACCAGCCACATCACAGTGGGACTGGTCAGGTAATCCCTGGCTTCCTTGGAGGGTGGTTTTTGAGGCTTCCGTCTGTTTGTTCTGGCTTAGTGCCAGACCCTGAGTTTTGTGACCAAAGCCAGGTGGTCCCCCCTTCTCTCTACCCTTGTGGCCACACCTCTGCAGTGGGAAGGTTGACTACCCTCACCTCAGAGCTCCCCCCAAAGGCCAGTAACGGATCCCCAGTCTCTAGTCCCTACTCTGCTTTGGGATAGTATGAGCTTCGTTTTGTACACGTGTGACTTTGTCCAGTTATAAACCCAATAAACTGTAGAGTGGAGTTGCTGGCTCAGTGTTAATGGGGCTGTTGGGAGGGTCTGGTCAGACTGTTACTACTCTGTGCAGCCCTGGCTGTCCTGGAACCCATATGTAGACTGGCTTCAAACTTAGAGATCTACCTCCTGAGTGCTGGGATTAAAGTGTGCACCACCATGCCAGGCTTTGGTTTTTTTTGGGTCTTGTTGCTTATAGCTCTGGCTGATCTGGGAATCACTATGTAGACCAGACTGCCCTTGAGTTGTTGGTGATCCTGGTCTCTGCTTCCCACGTGCTGATACTACAGACACGTGCTCCACTCCATGCTTTGTTTGCTTTGAGATGGGTTTTCATTGTGTGAGCTGAGGTAGCCGAGCTCAGGGTCCTCCTGCCTCCACCTCCCAAGTGCAGTGTTGCAAGTATGCAGGTTTCCTAAGTACACAAAGAGGCAACAAGAACAACATATTTGTTCTTGCAGGAAGGATATTTTCCCCATGCATCTTGGCAAACCCTGGTGAAAACTTTCATTCCTCCAGAGTTCTAAGGGGATTGTCCCAAAAATCTTGTATGTTAGGACAGAGAAAAAGTAGGGTTGCCCTCACCAGTCAGACCTTACAAGGTTTCAGCTTTTTTTAAACTTAAAAATAAAAATGTACCAGAGTAACTTTCAAGCATAAGAAGAATATAACAGATTACCATGTCCCAGCTTCAACATTAATCAATTCATGGCCAGTGTGTGTTAACATAAGATACTCAATAAAATTTTTATGATTGCATCAAGATCCAAACATGGCATCAGACCCCCTGCATCTGGAACCTAAGGCAACTCATAGTTACCTGATGTGGGTGCTAAGAACTAGATTTGGTTCTCTGTAAGAAAAGTGTGTGCTCTTAATCACTGAGCTATTTCTCCAGCTTCTAATTGTGTTTGGTTCTTTGTTTTGTTTTGTTTTTCGAGACAGGGTTTCTCTGTAGCCCTGACTGTCCTGGAACTCACCCTGTAGACCAAGCTGGCCTCGAACTCAGAAACCTGCCTGCCTCTGCCTCCCAAGTGCTGGGATTAAAGGCGTGCGCCACCAACGCCGGCTTGTGTTTGGTTATTTTTAAATTTATTTTCATTTTATGCTATTAGTGGTTTACTGGCATCACATGCATGCAGTACTCCCCAATGCCACAAGAGGGCAGTGGATTCCCCTGGAAGTGGAGTTACAGAGAGTTGTGAGCAATCATTTGGGTGCTGAGAACCAAACCCCAATCCTTTGAAAAAGCAGCAAGCTGAGCTGTCTCCAGCCTCTAGGTTTCAGTGTGTGTGTGGGGTGTGTGTGTGTGTGTGTGTGTGTGTGTGTGTGTGTGTGTGTGTATGTACAGGTAGAAGCCAGAGGTTGAGTGTGTTCTTCAACTGCCTCTACCTTATTTTCCAAGACAGTATCTCACTGAACCTGGAACTCTGATTTTGCTCAGTGCACTAACTAGTAAGTCCCGGGGATCTTACCTTGCCTGCCCCAGCACTGGGATTGGGGTGTGAATAAAGATGTTCCTCACTTTACAGTACTGGAGACAGAGTAACCAACATAAAGCAGCCTGGAAAACGGCCAAAAATGCTGGCTGGCTCTATGATTTAGCACAAAACAGTGTTTTTAGAGTCCCTGATCTATTTAAAAAAAAGAAAAAAAAAATCGTGCCCTTTTTTCTCCCAATAGGAGAAATTCTGAAATTCTGGAGAATTTCAGTTTCTCCCATTGTTTTTCTACCATTGTCCCCACCCCAAATCCCCTACCCTGGGGCTGGAGTACCCTGCCTGATTTCCTGATACATTGACTCAGTTACATGGCTACTAAGTTCTCAACTCTAAAGAAAACTGGAAGCGCCTAAGTACGTTTTATACAGAAAGTAGACCACAGTGACTTACAGGTGCATGTCACTGCGTCTGACGTTTACTTGGGTTCTAGGGATCAAACTCAGGTCTTAATGAGAACAGAACAAGCACTTCTTCATTTCTCGAGCCGCTAACCTGAATTTACTGTGAACTGGTTATTAAATTACATTTAGAGGTTCAATTGCTGTTTTGTTTATGCATATGTTAATACAGCCCAGAATGGCCTCAAAAACTCCCAAATTGCCTGCTCTAGTCTAAATAATTATATGAGTGTGGGTGTACACAGTAACTTACTGAAACCGGGAGAATTGAAACAAGGTTTCAGATGGCCCCAGAATGGCCTGGAACTCACTGTATAGCAGTGGGATGACCTTGATCTTTTTTCCCTTAGGTTTTTCTCTTTAGCCCTAGATGTCCTGGAGCTCTTTTAGATCAGGGTGGCCTTGAACTCAGATCTTCCTTTCTCTGCCTCCTGAGTGCAGGGATTAAAGGTGGGTGCCATCACTGCTGGGCAACCTTGAATTCTTGATCCTTCTATCACTGCCTTCTGAATGTTGGGGTTACTAGCATGCCACCGCACCCAGTTTTATGAGGTACCGGGGATCAGACACAAGGCCTCAGGGTAGACAAGCATTCTACCAACTAAGCTATAACCTCAGGCATGCTGATAGCTTTTTAAAACTTTAAACACCAAGACTGGCAGCTCCCCATTGCAGTAATGCTTAAGCCGGATGAATGGGCAGTCTGATGTAGTCACATGCCTTTAATCCCAGCACTTGGGTGACAGGCAGGAAGTTCAGGAGTTCTTGGTTAGCTTGGGCTTAGATCTAGGGAGATTTGGAACAAAGTTTCCTAATTTTGCAAATCGAGTGTGTGTGTGTGTAGGAGGAGTATCTTTTACAGACACTGAGATTCAGGATGTAAGAAAACCTGCTTTGTCTGAGACCCAGGATAAACAATGAATTTATAAAGGGCTTCTTGTTCAGGTTTTCTGGCGGTGAGTGAGGTTGTGCCTCGGGGTGGTGAAAGAACAGAACAGTATCATTCTCAATGACCCGATTGAACACCTATGAAGTGTGAAGGAACTGAGGACAAAGCAAAGGGGCGAGCGGAAGTCTGCTCCTCACCAAGGTGATTGAACTAGCAGGACTAAATGAAACCGATAGACTCTGGACTGAGCAGAACGTCGAGGTTCTAGAGTTAGAGTGAGTCAACAAAACGCCGGTGGAGACTCGGTGGGCGAGCAGCGGCACGCGCCTGCGGGAAAGGCGTCCAAGCTACAAAGCCCCCTCCCGATAGTCTGTGTCTAGGCAGGATTCCCCTCGCAGCACCTCCTGTGCTCCCCGCTATGATAAACCTCGGGCGACTATGCCACGATACACGCTCCACTTAACCAGACACAGCAAAAAACCCGCACAGGTGGTTAATGTATATGTGAAAATGAAACTGCGCAGGCGCAAACGCTACCACGCCTGCTGAGCTCCGCGGCGCTTGCGTCTCGTTCCACTAGACCGGCCTCCTGGGCTCACGCAGCCTCTGCTTTCTTACGTCATTTCTGCGCATGCTCCTTGGGACGAGAGGTGCGATTTCGGGGTGGGGAGGAAGGGCAGGGAGGCGGTCCTAGGCCTAAGTCTCACCACGACTGCGCAGATTGGGTCCCGAGTGAACATGGCGACTTGCGCCGATATCCTGCGGAGCGAGTTCCCAGAAATTGACGGGCAGGTCTTCGACTACGTGACCGGTGAGCGAAACTGAATTAACTGCCTGGGGAGGCCGAAGTGGAGGTCGTGGGGGAAGACTGAGGGCGGACAGTGCAGCAGACCTCTATTTGGTCTCTCCTCTGCGTGACCTCTTATCTTGAGGGCCAGTGGGGTCTGGAGCCCGAGTGAGCTGTACAGACACTGAAACTGCTCCTATATCCGCCCTTCCCGGTGTCTGTCTTGTTCTGCGGTACCCGGCCCAGGTGTCTTGCACAGTGGCAGCGCGGATTTCGAGTCAGTGGATGACCTGGTGGAAGCTGTCGGGGAACTGTTGCAAGAAGTGTCCGGGGACAGCAAAGATGACGCGGGCATTAGGGCTATCTGTCAACGCATGTACAACACTCTACGCCTGTAGGTGCCAAGGGAATGGAGTTGATGGGCAAAGAGAGGAGAGTGGAGTGCAAACGAGGGGGAAGGTCTGAAGGCTGTAAATCTTTTCTCCCACTGACTGCGTTCCCTCTACCCACGTAGGGCCGAACCGCAGAACCAGGGAAGCAGCCAGGTGCTACTGGACGCCCCCATCCAGTTGTCGAAGATAATGGAAAACTACGGTGAGAGTGAGGGGAGATTGAACTAGCTGCCTTCTGCCTCCACCCCCCAGCCACCACCTCGTTGCAGCTCAAGTCCCTCCATCACTTCTACAGCAAGGCTTGTAGGAGCTAGTGGTATTTTTGTGAACATAAAAGTTTGTGATGGGTTGGAGGGCTCTCCAAGCTATTGTAAGAGTTCATCAGCCTCCTCTTAAATGTGAGATCTTTCTGTCCTTTACTTCAAGGCTAGTAACCCTCTATTCCAGTGTTAAAATGCTATCTTTACAACTGTTCTTGGTTCTTGTTAGTCAAACTCTTCATTTCCTTTCTCTCATGGAGAAGGTGACTGCTTTTCTTATCACTTACAGACTGTGACACCAAACTTCCAGGATTGCTAAAGAAGGAACAGTCCTCGGTGAGGAGGGAGAGTGGGAAGGGGCTGTGGTGGGTTTGAGAGTTGACCATCTACTAAATAGTGGGTGTATCTTTGATGTGTCTTTCCCTGCATGTTTGCTTCTGTATCACAATGGGTAAGTTTAAGGGGTGTTTGGAGTGATTTGTGGACTTCCTGTTTGAACCTGTACCCTAGCGTGAAGTGCTTGTGTTTGGAATTCACTCAGACAGTAAATGCGAAGAAACTAGAGAAAGCTGAAGCTCGGCTGAAGGCAAAGCAGGAGAAGCGCTCAGAGAAGGAAACACTGAAGACCAGCAGCCCTCTGTGAGTTTGGGAAGAAGGCTGGAAGCAGGAAGCAGGACAGATTCTGGTATTGGAGGACTTTTGGGAGCCCTAAAAACCATTCATTTCTCTTTTTAAAAGAGTCTTGGAGGAAGCATCAGCTAGCCAGGCAGGCAGCAAGAAAGAGAGTCGGTTGGAATCATCTGGCAAGAACAAGTCCTATGATGTGCGAATTGAGAACTTCGATGTCTCTTTTGGGGACAGGTGAGACAATGGCCAGTGGCAGGGTCTTTCTAATTAAAGGAGAACCTGGAGCTGTGTACTGTGTAGTGAGACTAAAACAGTGTCAAAGTTCCTTTGCTTCTGTTTGTAGACTCTTCTTGGTTTCTTCTCTCCTACCCCTTAAGGGTCCTGCTGGCTGGGGCTGATGTGAACTTGGCATGGGGCCGACGCTACGGGCTGGTGGGACGCAATGGTCTGGGGAAGACGACACTGCTAAAGATGCTGGCCACCCGGAGCTTGCGTGTTCCAGCCCATATTTCCCTCCTGCATGTAGAGCAGGAAGTTGCTGGAGATGACACTCCTGCCCTGCAGAGTGTGCTGGAAAGTGACACCATACGAGAGGACCTGCTACGGCAGGAACGGGAGCTCAGCCTCAAGATTGCTGCTGGCAGGTGAAGGCTTCAGGCTAGAGGGTACAAGCAGTAGCTCTCTGTCCTGGTTGGTTTGTGTTAACTTGACACAAGCTAGAGTTACCTGAGAAGAGGCACTTTAATCAAGACAGTGCCTTCATAGATTGGCCTGTGGGCAAGCCTGTATTGGATTTTCTTAATTGGTGATTAATGTAGGAGGACCCAGCTCATTGTGGATACCATCCAGGCTACTGGTCCGGGTTCAGTAAGAAAGCAGGCTGAGCAAGTCAGTCAGTGATGTTCCTCTGTGGCTCTGCTTCAGTTCCTGCCCTGACTTTCCTCAGGGATGGAGAGTGACCTGAGAGTTATAAGCTGAAATCAACCTTTTCCTCCCCAAGTTGCTTTTGGTCACAGTGACTCATCACAACAATAGAAATCCTGACTAAGACACTGTCCCTTAGATGGTGTCTCGACCCTAATTGTCCCCGCTTTCCAACCTAGAGCATGCAGGACACCCGCATACGCTGCCTTTACGTAAGCTGCTTGGGTCTTTCTCCTTCCTAGGGCAGAAGGTTCAGAAGCTGCACAGCTGGCAGAAGTCTATGCAAAGCTGGAGGAGATTGAAGCAGATAAGGCACCTGCCAGGTAGTAAAGTCCCGTTTGGTCTCCAGTGCACTTAGCTGTTGCTCGTTTGATCCGTTCCAACTGATCTGTTCAAATTTTCCTTCCCAGAGCATCAGTCATTCTTGCAGGTCTTGGCTTCAGCCCTAAAATGCAGCAGCAGCCTACCAGGTGAGTGAGCTCTGCCATTCTTGGCTTTCAACACTACTGGCTCTGCTTCTGCTTGTCCTGATGAAGACCCAGCGCTAATGTGAGTCTGTTTTCATCAGGGAGTTCTCAGGAGGCTGGAGAATGAGATTGGCCTTAGCCCGGGCTCTCTTTGCCAGGTGAGTTCCCCAAGCCTGAGAGCATGTGACTGGGACACGATGGGATGTCAGGAGAGTCTCCTGCCATAAAACCTCATGCCCGCTGTTCTTTTTTCATAGGCCAGACCTTCTGCTGTTAGACGGTAAGTTTGAAGGAGCTGCACTGACTTCAGAGCTAGACAAGGGTGATAACATCCTTGTTCCTGGTTCTCCAGCTCTTTATCACCAAGTATACGTTCCACTGCTTCCTCTCCAGAACCCACAAACATGCTGGATGTAAGGGCCATCCTGTGGCTGGAGAATTACCTGCAGGTGAGTTCAGGGAAGGCTCTGCAGTGGGTCTGGAGCAAGTCTGCCTCCAAGACACTGGGGGCTAGTTACCCTTCCAAACAGCCTGCCGTCCTGTTATTCCTCAGACGTGGCCCTCCACTATCCTAGTTGTCTCTCATGACCGAAACTTCCTGAATGCCATTGCCACAGACATCATCCACTTGCACAGCCAACGGCTAGATGGCTACCGAGGGGACTTCGAAACCTTCATCAAGAGCAAGCAGGAACGGCTACTCAACCAGCAGCGGGAGTATGAGGCACAGCAGCAGTATCGCCAGCACATCCAGGTGTGGGGCAGGACTGTGGGTCCCAGCCTGGGGACAGAGTTGGTGGTGAGGGAACCTGACCAGTGCCTGCTTCTCCGGTAGGTTTTCATCGACCGTTTTCGATACAATGCAAACAGAGCCTCTCAAGTGCAGAGTAAACTAAAGATGTTGGAGAAGCTGTGAGTACTTAGGCCCTGACCAGACCCTGACTCCTCTTCATTCCTTCCGCATTTTGTAAGCTGCCCTTCATCCTTCCATCCTAGGTCTCCCCTTAGCTAGCAGCCAGCTTGTTCTCCAGCGTGGAAGCAGAGTCTTTTACACTAATCTCTCCTAGGCATCCACAGAGTCAAACCTATTATCTGTCTGTATGTATTGCTTAGTCTTGCCGTTTTTCCCCCCTCATACTGGGCCTAGTGCAGACCAAGCCTCACTCTGGTCTAGCTAGCTCGTCTGCTCCTGTTTTCTAGGGTCACCATGTTACAATGCTGACCTCACTTCCTCTTGTGGATGACTGCTCAGTTTCATGAGTCCAGCACGTTGTGTTTACTGAGTCAGGTGGTGAGCATTAGGTTAGCCCAGTGTTTTGGTTTTTAGGAATAACGAATGATACTATGAACTTTCTGGGGGATGTTGGGATTGAGACCAGGTCTCAATCTGTGACCTCTACTCACTAATAGTTCACAACAGTCCTCCTGCCTCAGCCCCCTAAGTACTGAGATTACAGATGTGCACCACCACAGCTAGCCTGCTATGAACATTTATGTACACATATTTTAGTTTTTGTCTTTTAAAGATTTTTATTTTGTGTGTATGAGTGTTTTACCTGCATGTATGTAAAGGAGTGTGTGGGGAGGTGGGGCAGGTGCCAGAAATGAGAGCCGAGTCCCCAGTAACTGGAGTTAACTGATGGCTGTAAGCAACTATCTGTGTGCTAGAAACCAAACGTGGGTCCTCTTCAAGAGCAGCAGGTGCTCTGGAATCACTGCGGTCTCTTCTCTGCAGCCCCTGTGCACAAGTTCCTAAGCAGACACTGGTTCTTGTTTTACTTGGGTACAAATCTAGGAATGGATTTGCTGGTGTACATGATAATTTCACTTTTGAGGGATTTTGGTGGTGATGTTAAAACAGTTTCACTGTATAGCCCTGGCTAGCCTGGAATCAGCTTTGTAGACCAGGCTGGCCCTGAACTCACATCCTTCCTGTCTTTGCCTCATGGGTGCTAGAATTAAGGCACGTGCCACCACAGTTGACCTAATGTTTAACTTGTTAAGGATCTGCAGGCTGGGTTTGTTTATTTGTTTT
The DNA here is from genome assembly GCA_030674055.1 of Rhabdomys pumilio. NCBI lineage: Eukaryota > Metazoa > Chordata > Mammalia > Rodentia > Muridae > Rhabdomys > Rhabdomys pumilio. The sequence goes on from JANHMN010000011.1 coordinate 6,334,820, forward strand.
GAGACAAGGGTTTTGTAGCTCAAGCTGAACTTAAACTCTTACTTGATTTTGTTTCTGTTTTGTTTTGCTTTTGAGATGGTGTTTCTCTGTGTAGCTCTGCTTGTTCTGGAACTCAGTCTGTAGACCAGGCTGGCCTTGAACTCACAGAGATCTACCATCTCTGCCTCCCAAATGGCCTTAATTCTCACATGCCAAAGATGACCTTGAACTCAGGCCCTCCTACCTTCACCTCCCAGGAACTGAGATTATGGACATGAGTCACCTCTCTGGGCTGTGCAGTGCTAGAGATTGGAGCCAAGACCCGCCTATACTAGGCTAGCACCCTAGCAACTGAGCTATCTACCTCAGACCCCTTCCGGGCCAGTTTTGTTTGTTTAATTAAATAAATGTTTGTTTTATATTGGATACTCTTAATACAAATCTCACTAGAAAGTGAATATAATTCCTGTCAGATTTTTTTCATGAATTTTTTTCTTGTTTCTTAGAGACACAGTTACATCATTTCTCCCTTCCTTTTCCTCCTTTCAGACCCCCTCTCCTTGTTCTTTTTTCAGTTCACAGCCTTTTTTAATTAATTGCTGTTACATCTGGGTATGTATATGATATATTTCTGAATATAACTTGTTCAGTCTGTATAATATTCCTCATACGGATGTTTTCAGGGCTATTTGGTATTGGTTATCAGCTGGTGTGCGCTGTCCTCAGGGAACCTTTCTCCTCCTGCTTTCAGTATTCCTTGGTTGCCTGCAGCTTTTTGTATAGGGTGAGGCCTCGTGTCCGTCCACGCCCACCCACATGCGCCCACTTTGGCATGTTTGTTCGCATCATCTTATTCAGCTCATATTCGGGCAGACATGTTGGTGAGACTTTATGGGCATAGCTTCTGACCATGCTAGGAAACAGTCTCATAGCAAACTCCCAGATCCTCTGGCTCTTAGAATCTTTCCACCCCTTTTTCCTAAAGGTTCCCTGAGTTTTAGGTGTGTAGTGTTTATGGAATATAGCCATTGTGACTGGGTTCCACAACTCTGTGCTCTGATTGGCTGTGGTTTTCTGTAATGATCTCTGCCACAAAGAGACGTTTCCTTGAGGGGTGCTGATACTGAACTCTGGAGAGGATTGGGAAGCCTGGCTGGATAGAGTAGTTGGATGCAATGCAGAAGGACCTGTGTGGGTGCAAGTCCAAACCAATCATTTTGTTTGTAAGTTGAGTCATTTTGTAGCCCAGGCTAGCCTTGAGCTCCAGGTGTGTCTGCTTCCCACGTGCTGGCATTACTACCACTTCTTTTGGCTTGCCAGACTGTGTTTTAAAACAGACACATTGTTTTCCATGCTATGGTAACTGACATCTTCTGTCTTTGCCAGCACTTGTTAGCTCTTGCAGGCTCCACAGTCCCACAGTGCCTCATCCTAGTTCTGATAAACAGCTCCATGACTAACGTCTCACTGAGGGTTTAATCCTGAAGAGATCTTTCTAGAACTCTGACATGGAAACATTTATCACTGTATATGAAGGCTAAAAGCTACCCAGAAAAGACTGGCAGCTGGGGCTGGGGTCACAGAACTGAAATCTCCGAACTAGGGAAGACTAAACTCCAAGGACTTCAGGTTCAAGGCCAGCTCAGGTGACTTAGTGAGTCCTTTCATCACATGTACAACATACAGTTAATAACACAAATGGAACATTTTTTTTAAAATCTGTTGAAAGATGGGATTTTTTTTTTTTAATTGGAGAACCATTCAGCCAGGAGCCCTGCCAGAGAACCTGATGGTCCAGATTTCACCCCCAGGACTCATGGAGAAGGGGAACCGGCTCCTGCCAGTTGCCCTCTGACATCCACATGTGCACACAGGCAAACAAACTCAAGCAAAAGTAAATGTAACATTTTCTGGTTTTTTTGTTTTGAGACAGAGTCTCATGATAGCTCTGGCTGACCTGAATTTCCTATGTAGATCAGACTGGTATCAAACTCACAGAGATGCATTGCTTTTCCTCCCAAGTGCTACAATTAAAGGTGTGTTGTTACCATGCTTGGCAAATAGATGTCATTACAAGTTTTTTAGCACGGAAGAGATGTCTCAGCAGTAAGAGAATGCTGCTCTTGCAGAAGACCTGGCTTTGGTCCTCAGCACCCACACAGCAGTTTACAACTGTCTGTAATTCCAGTTCCAAAGGAACTGACACCCTATTTGTGGTACACAGACACGTGCATGCAAAACACCCAAACACAGAAAATATAAATGAAAAGGATTTTTTTTCATTTACATGTATTTTTTATTTTTATTACTTGGTTTATTGATTTATTTTTTGTTTGAAAGTACATATTCTCCATATATATTCTTAGCTACTCTGGAACTTGCTATGTAAGAAAATGTTGGGCTTGAACTCAAAGAGATGTGCCTGCTTGTGTCTCCCAAGTGTGAGGTTCAAAAGCATGCAGCACGACGCCCACCTTACACTTATTTAAAAGCTATTTATTTTATGTGCATTGGTGTTTTGCCTGCATCTATGTCCGTGTGGGTGTCAGACCCTGGGAACTGGAGTTACAGACAAGTTGTAAGCTGTCATGTGCGTGCTGGGAGTTGAACCTGGGTCCTTTGGAAGATCGGCCAGTGTTCTTAACTGCTAAGCCACCTCTCCAGCCAAAGATTATAGGGTGTTTTTTTGTTTTTTTTGCTGCAAAAAAAGTGGTTATCTTTCTTTTTTGTTGTTGTTTTGGTTTGTTTTTCGAGACAGGGTTTCTCTGTGTAGCCCTGGCTGTCCTGGAACTCACTCTGTAGACCAGGCTGGCCTTGAACTCCGCCTGCCTCTGCCTCCCGAGTGCTGGGATCAAAGGCGTGCGCCACACTGCCTGTGTGACTGTCTTTCTTAACAGATAGTACAGTAGAAGGATATGTGGAGTATCACCAGATGGAGGACACACAAGGCTGCGTTTTCTCTAAGCATTTACTTGTGTAAGAGGAACAGATTTCTGTTTTTAAGTTTTGTTTATTTTTGTCATTTTGTTGAGTCATAAAACAAAACTGACGTAGGCTGGCTTCAGCCTCCTAAGTGGTAGGATTGTAGGTAGGTTACCACTTTCAATATAAAGTTAATTGTCTTACTGCTTTTATTTGTGTGTGTGTGTGTGTGTAAGTGTAATGGACTTTGTTATGATATTAAGTTTCATTAGGATTTCTTACGAGAGTATAGGTAAGGTGTTATTTACAGAAGATCACTAGTGGCTACACTACTGAAGAAAATGTCTCTCCCTCCCCTAGTAACTGTTAATTGCCTATAAACCCTCAGTAGTAGGATCTGCTCATGAGCTCAGCCCCTTCAGGACAGGCCCAGTCTCATGCAGATCCAGTGCAGTAATCCCAGCAGTTTGGAGTGAGTGTCATGGCCAGGTCATGCCTAGAAGACTGTTCCATAGCACTCCACCCCAGGCTCTAGTTCCTTCTGCCGTCTCTTCTATGTCCCTGAGCCCTTGAGGGAATGTTACCTCCTATTAGTGACTGCACACTCAACTTATTAACAGCACTTTGACAAGTTATGAGTCTCTGCAGTTACTGCTTCTCAGATTGTAGCTGACTAACCTATGGTGATAAACATAGTTATTTAGAAGGCAATTAATGGTCACATGGTGATGATTTAACAAATAGCTGTGTCTTCCACACTAGAGCTTATGGCCTCTGGCGGGGTCTGATTCACAGTACAGATGAAAGTTCTTCCTGTGGAGCAGGCCTCAATTCCAGTCAGGCAGCAGTTGATTATCCCGTAATAGACTTGCACATGGGCACTTCTGGCCTGGTTAGACAGTAGAGTACACACAAATCCATGGCTAAGGCACACTGTTGATGGCAGTTCTCCCCAGCATCCCGCTGAGCACCTCCCAGCACCAAGGGCTAGCCAGCAGGAGTCCTTGCCTGTACTGTCTCCGACCATCTGCTTGTAGGGAGGTAGCCCAGCCCTGGCACTGGGGCTTTCTCTAATAACCTGTATGTTCTTGGAGCAGCTGTAGCCACATACACAGGGTACTTCTGTTGAAAGTTTTTTTGATGCAGGGTTTCTCTATATAGGCCTGGTGGTCCTGGATTTGATCTTTAGTTCAGGATGACCTTGAACTCGCAGAGATGCCTCTGCTTCCTGAGTACTGGGCTAAAGGTGTACGCCACCACCGCCCAGTTCAAACTTCTTAAATTAGCTTAATAAGTATCAAGTTTCCTTTTCTTCCCCCTCAACTTTCTGTCTCCCTTCCCTGCTTAAACTTTTCTACCCACAGTGTTCTCCTTTCTGCTTTAATATCTTGTTAAAATAATTCTTCATCTCTCTTCCCAGACCTGAACTAAAACCAGTGGACAAGGAGTCAGAGGTGGTGTTGAAGTGAGTCCTGAGCCAGGGGAGCTGGTGGGGAGCTTGCATTGCTGGCTACTCCACACTCCACCCTTGTATCTCCTGCAGGTTCCCTGACGGCTTTGAGAAGTTCTCACCGCCAATTCTGCAGCTCGATGAGGTGGATTTCTACTATGATCCTAAACATGTCATCTTCAGTCGCCTGTCTGTCTCTGCTGATCTCGAGTCCCGCATCTGTGTGGTATGGTTGCTCTTCTGTTGAGTGCCCTGGGAGTTGTCTTCTTGGACAGGCGTGGGTTGGGCCAGTCCTGACACAGTAGAAGCAAGAGTACAAAGAGAAATGGGCGGGGCCTAGACACAGGAACTCATACACTGCTGCGTTCTCTGTAGTCTCAGAGGGTTTTCAGAGATGAAAAACCTGGCATGTGGCATTTTGTAAATATGTAGAGCAGTAATTTACCTTACTGTCCTTGTTTCTGAATTATGACAGTCATGAGACATTAAAGCAAGAACATAGGCTAAAGCTCAGGGTTTTTAAACTTGGTTTTAGGGAGATTTCCTTTTCCTCAGAAGGGAGGTAAAGCCTGGGGAAATAGCAAGTAAAAAGTACCTTCTGCCCAAATTTGAGGACCAGGTCAGTCTCCAGTTCCTCTAGTTTCTTAGAGTTTGTTGGTTGTAAGGCTGGGACTACCCAGGGCTCCGCCTCCTCCTTCCCTCTGTGCCCTCCATGCACACTCACTACGTGCTCATGCTTCCTGCAGGTTGGGGAGAATGGGGCTGGGAAATCTACTATGCTGAAACTGCTCATGGGGGACCTGGCTCCTGTTCGGGGTATCAGACACGCCCACAGGTAATGGACTCACACCCCACCCCATGAACTGTGTACATACTCACACACACTCAGCTACCTATACTACTCCACAGCTCACCCTCATGAACTGTATATACACTCACACACACTCAGCTACCTATACTCCACAGCCCACAGGTAATGGACCCACACCCCGCCCCACCCTCATGAACTGTATATACACTCACACACACTCGGCTACCTATACTCCACAGCCCACAGGTAGTGTCCCCCCCATGAACTTTCTGCACACTCATACACACTCAGCTGCTTGCACTACTTCACAGTTGTGCTTCCTGCCTTCATTTTTGCCTCTAGGAATCTGAAGATAGGCTATTTTAGCCAGCACCACGTGGAACAGCTAGACTTGAATGTCAGTGCTGTGGAACTCCTGGCTCGAAAATTTCCTGGTATGTTGTGGGTAGAGTTTGCAGTAAGAGTGTTTTTGCTGATCTTGCAGCTAGGCCTGTTTTGAGTCAGTCAGTCTACAGAAGTCTCCCTAAGTCTAGGTATAAGAACATGGGCATTGAGAAGGAGAACCTAGGGCTGGAGAGATGGCTCAGTGGTTAAGAGCACCAACTGCTCTTCTAGAGGTCCTGAGTTCAATTCCCAGCAACCACATGGTGGCTCACAACCATCTATAATGGGATCTGATGCCCTCTTCTGGTGTGTCTGAAGACAGCTACAGTGTACACATATAAATAAAAATAAATCTTGAGAGAGAGAATGAGAGAACAAGAGAACGAGCCTAGGAAGCAGCAAGTGAGCCAGGTTAAGAGCTCATCTGATGTCGGGGCCTTTTCCAGGGCGACCTGAAGAGGAATATCGTCACCAGTTAGGCCGGTATGGCGTCTCTGGAGAACTGGCCATGCGCCCTGTTGCAAGCTTATCTGGGGGCCAGAAGAGCCGGGTAGCCTTTGCTCAGATGACCATGCCTTGGTGAGTCTAATTGGGTGGGCGGGGGGGGGGGGGGGGGGAGTCTTGCCTTATCATTTCTCCTTCTTGCCCAGTATAAAATGATTCTTCTTTGTGCCATAAGAATTAATTTTCGAGCCGGGCAGTGGTGGCGCACGCCTTTAATCCCAGCACTTGGGAGGCAGAGGCAGGAGGATTTCTGAGTTCGAGGCCAGCCTGGTCTACAGAGTGAGTTCCAGTACAGCCAGGGCTACAAAGAGAAACCCTGTCTCAAAAAAACCAAAAAAAAAAAAAAAAGAATTAATTTTCTACCATCTTATAACATGTGTTCTCCCTTCTAGCCCCAACTTCTATATTCTGGATGAACCCACAAACCATCTGGACATGGAGACAATTGAAGCTTTGGGCCATGCTCTCAACAACTTCAGGGTGAGCATGTTCTTGCCTGACTCTTCTTCCTGAGGGCTCTGCACTTTGATACCTTATCCCTTGAGCACTTGTGTTTTTGTCTTTCAGGGTGGTGTCATTCTGGTATCTCACGATGAGCGCTTCATCCGACTGGTGTGCAAGGAGCTGTGGGTGTGCGAGAAAGGCAGTGTCACTCGGGTTGAGGGAGGATTTGACCAGTACCGGGCCCTCCTCCAAGAACAGTTCCGCCGGGAGGGCTTTCTCTAGAGGCCCAGTTGATTGAGGACAGTGCCAAGGACGTGAACTGGCTTTGCAAGACCCCCTGAGCTACCATGTAGGCAACCCACGCCAGGCTTAGGACTTTCCCTACTTGGGGACAGCCTTACTTCCCAAATTTCTCTTCCTTTCAACTGGAGCATCCTCTGCACGATGTGGGGAGACCTATCCAAGGGCCTGTGAAGACAGTCCTGAAGGAAAAGGAGAGGGGTGCCATCTGGGGTTCTAAGTACCCCACTGCCCAGCTTGACAGGGACCCATGTGGCTGCTATGTACATTAAATACCTTCCTGGATCTCTTCTGCCTCATCTCTGCTCATTCATGGGCAGGGTTTGCCATGGTTTTCTGCTCTGGCTTCTGGGCTCTCTGGTATTTTCCTGTGATGTGACTGTCAGTCATGCAGACAAAGCAACAGCAGTACAGCCTTTCTCTTGTTAGGAGATGTCAGCTGTCTGTCACTTAAGTGGGCTTGAGCTGGAGGAATTGGGATTGCTCTGGTGCTCATCTGTACCCTGGAATTAGCCTCACCTGAGAGGGTCCTGAGCGCTGCTGTCTCAGCCCATGCTGCTTGGGAGTTTGAACTGATACTGGATTCTGGAGACTCTGGCCCTGTCTCTCCTTTCTATAATCTGGACCTTTAGGGCTCGAGAGAAACTGTTGTTGTTCCCAGTTTGCATTAATGATGTAGTTTTTCATCTAACCATGCAGAAGCAGCCTGGGAAGTAGGGAATTGTCTAACTGGAAAAAAAAAGGACACTTCATTCTTTTCAAGTTAAGCAGACTCATAAGAGGAAGACATGCAGTAGTAGCGTGTGCCTGTGGTCCCGGGCACACTGGAGGCTGAAGCCGGAGGCTCGTTTGTATCCATTTAAGAGGAGTCTGGCCTGTAAGCCAAGTTCTCAAGGACTTAGCTGTTACAATTAATCGGTATGTAGAAGACATTAAAATGGAGACAACACAGGGACTGTCTCAGCCTGCTAGAGATTGTAGTCATGAGTCTCAACCCCAGATCTTTTCTGAGCTATGCTGAATGTTATGTTTTAGTAGTTTGGGAAGAGAGGCCTGTGAGGTAAGGGAGGGTATGTGAGCCAGTCTTGAATGTAAAAGTTCCTTACAAAAAAACCTAAAACAAGGAAAGGGTTATGTCACCTCATGGTTTTAGAGGCTTCAGCCATGGGCGCTTGACTGTGTTATTCATGTGCTTACAGTGGGACATGGTGGGGGATGGGAAATGTGCCGATGGGAAATAATACAGCAGCTTAGGAGAGATCTCAAACTTCCTACAGTGTGTACCTAGGGCCTACTCCCTTCAACGAGATCCTCCTAAGAATGCACATGAACTGTGTGCACCTCAGCAGTGATCTCTGTGTATGGCTCTGTGTGTCTCAGC
>JANHMN010000011.1:6343004-6389181 GCA_030674055.1 Rhabdomys pumilio
ATGGCTCTGTGTGTCTCAGCAGTGATCTCTGTGTATGGCTCTGTGTATCTCAGCAATGATCTCTGTGCTTGGCTCTGCACATCACTAGAATTTGAGATTTTTCAGACAGGTAATTCTTTTCCAACTTGGGGAACTAGTGGCCCCATGCCTGTCAGTCTTCTGAGCTCAGTCCCTGAATCCCTCTTAGTAAGCCCACTAGGAGTCTTGAAAGTACTTATGGTCCCTAAAAGAACTTTGAGCATGAAGAACATTGGAAGTTGAGGTGGTGTGAGGAAAGGCTCTGCACATACTAGTTAATATTAGTAGAAGGGGCCACATTAGTCTTTGATTTTTCAAAACCTACTTTAATAAGAGTTCTTAATGCCCTTAACGTCCCTTCTAGCCCACCACCCACCAGAGGTAGTAAAAAAAGAAAGGTTATTAGGACATAGAGGAAGTAGGTCTGTTTAGAAATAGTTATTTGCCGGGCGGTGGTGGCGCACGCCTTTAATCCCAGCACTTGGGAGGCAGAGGCAGGCGGATTTCTAAGTTCGAGGCCAGCCTGGTCTACAGAGTGAATTCCGGGACAGCCAAGGCTACACAGAGAAACCCTGTCTCAAAAACAAAAAAAACAAAAAAAAAAAATAGAAATAGTTATTTGGGGTGAATCCAATCTTCATTGTCAGGATATCAGCAGTTTATTCCACTAGCAAACACCAAACATGAATTAGCAGCTTCATTCCAATCTGCTCAGCAGACACCACACATGAATCAACAATGACAGCTTGATCCAGAATAAAACCTCCACTGTTCACCCTGAGTCTGAGGAACCAGCAAGAAGCCACTGAATATCATGAGAAGTGTTTTGGCAAATTATTCTCCATGAAGTCATGACAAAGATCAGCACAGTGGTGCAAGGCAAACCAAAGCATGAGCCTCATCCCACCATCTGTGATCATATTTATATTTTTTCTAAATATCACGTGTCCTCCCACAAATCTACTTCAACAGAACCACCTTTCATCTGTGTCTACCTCAACATTCTTTTACATATCAGCTTTAGCAAAACATGACCTGAGTCTCCAAAGAAACCAAAAATTTCCACTTAAGGCCACAGTAAAAAAGCAAACCACTTAACCCCCCACCCCCCCACCCACCCCCGCCAGGTTCCTTGTGGCACTGTTAAGGACTGGTCACCACACAGTATAAAAATATACTGTGCCCAAGCTGACTGTAAGGACTGGGAAAAGAAGACATTTCTGTAACTAACCATGGGCCAGTCTGGGCTTAAAAGCTTCAGACACACATACTACCTTCACTTGTGCTGCAGCCTTCCAGAAAGGAGATGGCACTCAGCGACTCAGTTGTATGACCCTGATGTGCCCAGGTATACAGTGAGGTAAGCCTGCCTGTGCTGGAGAACACTGGAGGTGAGATGCCAGGGGCTCGAATTAGAGATAGAGGTGAGGAAAGGCAGCAGTGCCAGCCAGCCCTGGACCCTTCACTGGCAGGAGTCTGCCTCAACAGCCACCTGCTGCACTGGCTAATTAGCTTGGGAAGCAGACAGTCGGAGCTGTTGTACCTATATCAGGTCTTTGAGTTGGTCAGTGGCCAGTCAGTGAAGGGCCTTAGGCTGCATGCAGTCTTCACTAAGTTGCCTCTCCTGGCCTAACTACTCACCAACACCACATGGGTAACTGGTCCTCAGAAGTCAGGTTCCTCGGCACAGTTCTTGCAAGGCACTTTGGCCAGTCAACAAGTTGTTCACCTCTATATGTTATTAGTGTCTTGAGATGTAGTGGACGTTTTGCTAGGTTCCCCCTGGCATATACCATATATATATATATATGAATGAAACCTATACCCAGGTATAGCTTAGAGCCTAGCTCTCTACTGGGCTTGGGGATCCTTTTGAAGTGCTGGCAGAGTGGACCCAGTCTGAAAGAACCTCACTTCTCTCAGTGGAGGCCTTGACCTGGAGTGATGGGCAGCTCTCAAGTGTGCCCTCAATTCTGCTTGTTGGCTTTTCTCCCCCTTTCCCCATTTCTTAAGCTTTCCATAAGGTTGTAGTTCTTGGGCAGTGGTGGTACACACCTTTAATCCCAGCACTCAAGCAGAGGCAGGTGGATGTCTGAGTTTGAGGCCAGTGTGATCTACAGAGTGAGTTTCAGGACAGCCAGGGAAGCATAGAGAGTGAGAGAGAGAGAGAGAGGATCATAGTTCTGGAGCCCATGTGATGGTTGAGTGCAGGCAAGGCACCAGCCATGAAATTTAAGGACCTGAGTTGTTTAATCCCCAGACTCAAGTAAAAAGAGGGAAAAGTTTCCCATGTGTTATCCTCTGACCTGCATGTATATGTCATAACATGCACAGGCACTCAGGCTGGACTTTTTAAAGGTTGGATGTTGGAAGGTAGGGGCAGTCAGATATTAGTGACTTTTAGGCCAACCTGGCTACAGAGTGGTAAGCCTGGCCCCACCCCATCTCCCTTCCCCCAAAAAACAACCTTTATTCTTGCTTTGCCTGGATCCTTGAAAGCTAGACATCAGCTTGCTACTTGCTTTTTGTGCCCATTTGTGTTCAGTTTCCTGGAAGTACCTACAGTAAAGGAGATGGTGCAGTCAAGATGTAGGACAGGAAGGTAGCCTGGGAACAGGACAGGGACAGAGGTTAGTCAGATGAGCTCTGGAACTCCTGTAAGTATGGGGGGAGGGGGTTGTTATTGTTGTTTTGAGACAGGGTTTCTCTGTGTAGCCCACACTGTCCAGGAACTCACTCCATAGACCAGGTTGGCCTCAAACTCAGAGATCCACCTGCTTCTCCTCCTGAGATCTGGAATCAAAGATGCGCACCGCCATATCCCGCTGAGTGTGATGTTGAGTGGCTGACTTTAAATGTGTGTATGTGTGGATGGTTTTGCCCACATGTATATCTGTGTGCTGCTCACGTTCTTAAGACAGTATTAGATTCCCTGGAACTGGATTACAGTTATGAGCTGTTGGGTGGGTGCTGGGAACCAAACTCCAGCTCTATTGGATAACAGTAAGTGTTCTTACTTGCTGAGCCAGCTCACCGTTCCTAGTCTGGTAGTATGGTTTGATTTTGCTTTTTGTAATCTAGTCCCATGTAGTCCAGCTAGCCTCAAATTTGCTATGTCACTAAGAATAACTGAACACTCTTCCTGTCCCCCACCCCCAAGAGGATTACAGACACATGCCACCACCCTGGTCTTAGTTCTGTTTGTTTATTCTTTTGTGTACGTCTGGGTTTTAGAGCCAGGTTCTCTGATCCCGGATAGCCTGGAATTCAAGTGTAGCTGAGGATAAGCTGGGGTAAGAGCCCACACCCTCAGACCTTGTCTGTGCCGATGCTGGGGGTTGGTCACAGGCACTGGGGACGCTACCTAAGCACTGCATCAAGTGCGCTTCGTCTTAGACTTGGCTCTCTGCTTTTTAAGTTCTTTACGTGTATCTGTACATTTGCATGTGTGTTGCATGCCTGTGGAGATCAGAGGATGACCTCAGGAGTCATTCCTCAGGCCCTTTGGCCTTTTGATAGACACAGGGTCTATCACTCTCCTGGAACTTTACCAAATAAACTAGATTAGCCGGCTAGTAGGGTTCCAGGAACCAACATCACTTAAATTATAGGCACACACTACCTAACGTGCATGGCCTTTTATGTGGGTTTGGGGATCAAACTCCAGGTCCTCTTGCTTGTAAGACAAGCACTTCAGCAACTGAGCTGTCTCTCTACCCCTCCCATTTATTTTTAACTCATAAACTAAGGAGCCCAGTATGGTGTAAGAAGGGTATATTGACACCTTGTTTTCCCTAATCAGTAAAACAGGACTAATAGTGCATGAGCGAGTTGTACACTGGTTGTGCACATGATTTAAATCAAATGCATTGTGGGAATGGGCATGAGTAGTAAGCCCATGAGCTCATGCAATCCAAGTTTATCTGTCAAAATATAATCACTTGCCCTCTATTAACTATTGAATAGGTAATACAAGCAAAACTTCCACTACGGCTTTGTTACTTATAGTCTGGGAGGGATGTTTCCAGGTTCTTGGATCCTTATTCAAGAATGAAATGAAAGCCCAAAAAAGAGCAAGGAAATTTTGTTTAAAGCAGAGCAACAGAAAAGGCAGTGGGCCACATGAGTGAAAGTGGAAGGGCCCTGATGGCATTAGGGACTGCCTTTTGTGGAGATGAGAGGAATTTGGTTACTAGGGTGTATGGTTCTATTGTGTCTGACAGGCTTGGATTGTATGAGCCTGTGCCCACTGCACATGTCCCTTCCCATAATGCATTTGACTGTAATTGTGTGCACACCACATAACACACAGGTAGAAGATGGTAAATGGAGGATTGTCCACAAAAGTTTACATGTAGACACAGTTTTACCTTGCTGCTCATGCACCCCGAGGCAGGCAGTCCAGGCTAGATTGGCTCTCCTTCCCTTGTACCTAGATATACTGGAGATGCCTTTGAATGGAAACTGAACTGGACTTGGGAGACAGAAGCAGGTGGCTCTCCATGAATAACCTAGCTTTTATAGTTCAGACCAGCCAGTGCTACGTGGTTAGACTGTCTAAAAACAAAAGAAACTGTCCACATTTGATTTCATAAAATAACAATAGTTATTTCATTGTCCAGAGTGGGATGTGTGTACTTAGTGCTCTCGGGAGTCCTAGGTTGCTAGGTGCACTGTTCAGAGAGGGGTGTGGTTGCTAAGATATACCTCATGCTTGCCTTCCTGTTTCTAGTATCTCAAGGCTTAGTCATTATGATAACCATTACTATTTGTTGTGAGCCTCACGCTTTATTGATTCTTGTGAGGCTTTGGTTTGTTTGGATTAAAGTGTGCCTGGACATGTTTCTTGCTTTGGCTTGATGTTGTCCAAGTATATGTTTAGGGCCTCCCATACACACCACCACCACCACCACACACTGGAGACCAAGCAGACAGAATGGATGTCAACAATATCTGCCTCCTGCTCAATCAGGTAGGTTTCTGCTGTGGCCTTTTGCATCAGTGCTCTTGGTCAAGTGTCAAGTGTGCTCTACAATGGCCATGGGCTAGACTGTCACCAAGAGTGCCTTGCTTTATACAGGAGGTCTACCATAGAGGACTGGTAGGAAGAGCAGCCCCAGCTGAAGGGAACACTCTAAAGTTTGGTGTCTGATGGTATTCACAAGGGTGTCTTTAAATCGTAAGTGGACAACAATGCCCACAGGATTTCACTCAGTCCTACAGTGTACATGTAGTCATTTCCCCAGATCTGGCTGGTAGTTACAGCTCAAGGCCAAAGGAGCTCCTCCATTAGGGAAGGCAGCACTGGTACAGCTCTGGTACACTGGTACACAGGCACAGTTCCTATGCAGCCTTCTAGGACTCAGCATAGTGGGCTGGATTTACACTGCACCAAAAGGGCTGATTCTCCCGCTTCTCCAGACTTACCACAAACTGGTCTTATAATCTCCCTTCTTCTGTCTCCCAAGTGCTGTGATTATAAATATATGTATCACATCCTGTTTGCTTTACTGATTTTAATTTTTTTAATTACATGTATTTGTTCATGTATTTATATGTATATATGTCCACACATGCCACACTGCACCTGTTCCAGTCAGAGGACAACTTGTAGGAGTTGCTTCTCCTCACCGTGTGGTGCCAGGTGAACCCAGGTTGATAGGCACGGTAGGAAACACCTTAACGCACTAAACCATTGCACTGGCTTTGCCTTACTGATTTTTAGTGAGCTATGGCTTGGAACACTATGTAACTAAAAACCACTACATTTAGTCAAATTCCTCAGTCAAAATGAACACCCCTTGCTTTGTATTGTTGGGCCCAGAAAGAACCTCTTATTGGATTCTCCTCTGTAAAGATTTTTTTCTGATTCTTCTGTGCACACACCTAGTTTTTCCAGAATGCTCTCTACTAGACCTGCTCCACCACTGAGTACTTCACAGAAATCCCAGCTTCTGTTGTTCTCCTCATCTTCCCATGTTCCCGCCTCCTCCCCTAGGTTTGTGACTCTCCTTCGCTGTAAGAGTCTGGGTTTTGTACCACTATGCCAGGGAAGCAGTTATGTTGTTTTATGAAGACAGGATCTCGTATAACTGAGGTTGGCCTTGATCTTGATAACATTCCTGCTTTGCTTCTCTGGTGCTGGGATTATAAACACTAAGCCAGGTCCCCACTGGCCAATTTATTTATTTACTTAATTCTATTTGTTGTTTGTTTGCTTGTTTTGAGACAGGGTCTCACTCTAACCTAGCTCTGCCTGTCCTGGAACTCTGTAGTCCAGGATGACTTCAAACTCACAAAAGATCTCCCTGCCTCTGCCTCCCGAAGTGCTGGGATTATATTAGTGCCCAACCACGCCTGATATCAGCTGAATGTGTTTGTTTGTTTGTTTGTTTGTTTGTTTGAGACAGGAGCTCACTCTGTAGACCAAGCTGGCCTTGAACTCAGAGCTCTGCCTGCCTCTGCTTTCCAAGTGCTGGAATTAAAGGTGTGGGCCACTACACCCAGCTGTTAGCTGAATTTCTACTGATAAACTGTTTCACTGGTGCAAGTTTAATCCAGTAATAATTTAGGAAAATATGTGCCCACCACTGTGCTCAGCCCCTTTTTCCTTTCTGCTTAGTCTAGGACCAAGTGCTGGACTGGTACTGCCCACACCTAGGGTTGTGTCCTCCCACCTCAGATAGTCCAGTAAGAAATTGCCTACAGAGGCTTTGGAGATGGCTTAGGAGTCAAGAGCTCTTGCAGGCGACCTGAGCTAAGTTGCCAGTACCCATGTTGGGCAGCTTAAGCCTGCCTATGAGTCCGGATCCAAGGGATCCTCTTTGGCCTCCACTGGCTCCTACACACAGGTGACCCACACACATACACACACATACACTTAAAAAAAAAAAAGAAATTCTCATACAAATGCCAGAAGTTTGTCTTCTAATTGACTCTAGATCCTATCAAATTCACAAGATTTTTTTTTTTTTTTTTTTTTTTTTGGTTTTTCGAGACAGGGTTTCTCTGTGTAGCCCTGGCTGTCCTGGAACTCACTCAGTAGACCAGGCTGGCCTCAACTCAGAAATCCGCCTGCCTCTGCCTCCCAAGTGCTGGGATTAAAGGCGTGCGCCACCACCGCCCGGCAAGTTCACAAGATTAACATGAAAGTGTGAATCAGTTTCTGACAGGCCGTAAGTAATCACAGTTGCCAACCAAACTTATTGGACATGAGCCCCAAGAAAAGAAATAGGAGTTTGTTTTGTTTTGTGGGTATTTGAGAAAGGGTTTCTCTGTAGCCCTGGCTGTCCTGGAACTCAGTGTATACAAGGCTGGCCTTGAACTCACTGAGATCCACCTGTTTCTATACCTCTGCTTCTCTAGTGCTGGGATTAAAGGTATGTACCATCACTGTCCAGCAAATAAATATTGATTGACTTAGCTGCATGATTTCAGTGATTCTAAAGGTCTGCTCCTACTAAGTCAGACCTGGACTGATGTGTCAGAGGAGGAGTTTGAGGTGACTACTTCTCCTCTATGTAGGCTGCATCTCAAAATAGGCCACTTAATCACTTCTGAGCACAGGCCTTAGGACCCTCCTCCACCTCACAGTATTGCTGTGACTGGGACAGTCATGTGCCAGCCTTGTTCTCAGGACAAGTGGCTGCTGAGGAAAGAGCTGGACATTTCCTACATGTTCTTCCTAGAGCTTACTCCTCCCCTGTAAACTGATACGCCAAGGGCTGGAGATAGTTCAGTAGTCAAGTACTTGCTTTGTAAACTCAACCACAGGGGTAGTTATGTCAATTCCTTATCTTTTCTGTCTGACTTATTTTTATCATGATATAAAGCTGTCAGAAGTAAAGGTCAAAGAGATGCAGACGCAAGTGACAACCCCCACAGCACACGCAAGTGACAACCCCCACGGCACACGCAAGTGACAACCCCCACGGCACACGCAAGTGACAACCCCCACGGCACACGCAAGTGACACAACCCCCACGGCACACGCAAGTGACAACCCCCACAGCACACGCAAGTGACACAACCCCCACGGCACACGCAAGTGACACAACCCCCACAGCACACGCAAGTGACAACCCCACAGCACACGCAAGTGACAACCCCCACAGCACCTCTCCTACTGGTGGTTCTTGGACTGTTCATCAGTTGTACCTCAGCAGTTCATTGAGCCTGGGTCTAAAGAACAGAACTGACTTCCATGCTTTCTTCTTCTCAGAGGTCACTGTCCCTACAAGGAGGAAGCTGAGAGGCACACCTGCAGGAGCATAATGCAGTCTGGAGTGTGCCCCATGACCACTGCATACCCCAACCCCGCCCCTCCCAGTTTTACTGATGGACTCCTGAGCTGGCAGCCTAGTGCTTCAGTCCCTCTCTGTCCTGCCAGATCTCATGTATCCCAGCAAAACTGAAGCTGGTGTTGACAATTACGTAGTAAAGCCGCATCGTCATTAGTGTCTGCGTGGGTGGGTGTGCTGTGGGTATGCAGGAGCATGACATTGTAGGTAATGTGTTAGTGTCTTTTTATAACTTGCAGTTTTTCTCTTAGCCTGGCTAGCTAGCAAATTATTAGAACTAGACTGTTTATCAAAATTTTAAGGGTACAACAACTAAGCAGTATTAATCTATTTTTATCCTCTGTGCTAATCTGGCTACCTCCCAGCTGAAATCAGGATACTTGCTTGCATTTGATGGCTTTCTCTCCCGGAACTGTTTTCTCATGGTGTCTCCTGGACTCCTCATAGCTAACCTCCACTTCATCACTCACTCCTCCCCTGGCTAGGAGGAAGCCTATTCTCTCCTCTATTCTCTCCTCTGCTCAGTCATTGGCTGATCAGCTAGCTTTCTTGACCAATCAGAGAATAACTGGGGAGCAATGATATACAATATTGAAACAGGGAATTCTTAGAATAAGGATTGCAACCAGATATGGGGACACAAGACTATAATATAAATATAGTCTTTACACAGTGCACAATAGCATTATGCCTATAGTAAGATACACCAAAATATTCTAGGAGGTGGTGAGAAGGCTAGGCTGATGACAGGCTTCAAATTGGCAGTTAAGGAGACTAGGCCTAAATCTCTGATTCCAATTACTGGGCAATTCCAGGCAAGTCCAGGCCTCAGAAGCTGCCCTGTCTCCAGGCCTGAGGCAAGAACAATGGGTCAGCAGGAGTTTCCAACCCGCACACCCTGGTGATGGAACATCCAGAGATAGACCCAACAGATTAACATAGAGGTCACCTACCCTCTGGAATTCCCTAATGTGCTTTTAGATCAGGTCTGAGAGCTCACTTGGTTGTGTCTCTATCTTGGTAATAGGAGACCCCAGCATGCTGAACTTTTGCAGAATAAATCACTCTCTGCATTTACATACTATTTGAGTCTGGGTTATCATTATTCAGCGAATCATGGACCCTTACAGTGGGACATCAAATTGTTTCATGGAGAAATAAGTTCTTTGTTCTACGCTAAGGAGATGTCCCTCCTCAACTCCTCAGATCCCAATCAAGGAAGAAATCTTCTACCACAGAGCATCTCTGACCTGGGCTCCAGAGGTGAAAGGATTCACATGCTCCCAGGTAGAACATTTTTAGCAGGCAGGGAAAAAGTGGCAATCGGCCCTCCTGAAAGGCCAGTACAAGGCCGCCTGGAGGACTGGCTGCCCAGGACCACTCTGCCACTTCTCCCTGTGCCTTCCCCTGGAGGCCTTACCCAAAATGTAGTCTGTTACAGTTGTGTGCATAAAGGAGTGACTAAGGTTTACTCTAAGGGAAAGGTAAGGATGCCTGCTCCTCAAAGGGGTACTTCTTTCCTCCAGAGTTGACTGGAGCCTGCCTGAGACTGGCTTTGTTATTTTTCTCAGCACTCTGACCAATATCTTTTTTTTTTTTAATTTATATTTATTTTCTTTTATGTATGTGAATACACTGTAGCTGTCTTCAGACACCCAGCAGAGGGCATCAGATTTCTTTAGTTGGTTGTGAGCCACCATGTGGTTGCTGGGAATTGAACTCAAGATCTCTGGAAGAGCAGTCAGTGCTCTTTTTTTTGGTTTTTTAAGACAGGGTTTCTCTGTGTTTCCTGGCTGTCCTGGAACTCACTCTGTAGACCAGGCTGGCCTCGAACTCAGAAATCCGCCTGCCTCTGCCTCCCAAGTGCTGGGATTAAAGGTGTGTGCCACCACCGCCCCGGCCCCTCACCAACATCTTATGTGATTAACATAGTAGCTAGTAGCTATCTCACTGTCTTACTTTCCTCAGTCTTCCCAGATTCAGTTTGTTTTAACTCTGACATCTGTGTTCCAATTTTCCTGTTAAGTGTGTGTGTGTGTGTGTGTGTGTGTGTGTTTTGTTATGTATGTGTGGTACATGCATATGAGTGCACATGAAAACAAAGCAGGACATCAGATGTCTTGTTTCTCCTCACTTTATAGCCCTGAAGCAGGGCCTTTTGTTGAAGCAGAAGCACCCAAATAATCTAGGCTGACTGGCCGGCAAGCTCTTGGGATCCTCTGTCTCTACTCCAGAAAGCTTTGCTTACAGTCATATATAACCATCCCCAGCTTTTTACATAGGTGCTGGGACCCAAACTCAGGACCTCATGATTGCAGAGCAAGTGGCCTTACCCACCAAGCCAGCCTTCATCCACCCTAAAGTATCCTTAAATATAAAAGTATCAGAATTAGTTGAAGAATGCTTCAGAGTCGCCTCCCACCATGTGTATCTATCTTAGTTACTTCCCTATGGCCATAAGGAGACAGGCTATATACATGATGTTAAAAGCTTTTTTAGTTAATTGCTTGCTTTAATTGACTCGGCCATGATGATGTGGGTCAGTGGCCTTTCTCCTTCCATCTTTGGGATTAACACCAGCTAGAGTAAAGACTTTCAGTTGGCTGCTGGGCTACCCATAACATCCAGGATGAATTGTGGATGTCAATCCAGGTGTTCCCAATTTGGTTACTGTAAAAGATAGAGAAGGATATTCCTACTGTGCCTTGCTGGTTGGGGCTCAGAAAAGCTAGCAGAGCCTCAAAACTTTATAATCTCTCTAAAGAAGATACTGTGTCCACCAATATGCTGTCAGAAAGCCCTTAAACAAAGCAGCCCTGGACAAAAGCAATCAAGATTCAGTCAGAGTCTTGTTTCTCTAAGTGTTCTGCAACATAAATTTGGACATATTGCACAGAAGAAACGATGCACTAAGAAAAATGAAGAGGCTGCAGAATATTCTGAACTTATCCCTTAGAGGATGAAGCCAAAGAAGAACACCAGGAACAGATTGCCAAGAGAGTCTTTGTTGAGAGCTTCTACTTCTGAGTCCAGTCAAAAATGAGTCTTTATGAGTAACAAGAAGTTGGGGCACAATGGCTTACCCCTTTAATTCCAGCACCCAGACAGCAGGGACAGGTGGATCTCTGCATGTTCGAAGCCAACCTAATCTAGACCAGTACAGTTGGGAGGGAGACACATCCATCAGAGTAAATTCCAAGTCCTTGTAGCCCCTTGTCTGGTGTCAAAGAGCTTAGATAGGTCTGCTTTTTAGATGCTTTGCTTGCTGATTGCAACATGTGTTCTCTCCTAGGCTGGTTTTACTTCCTGTATCCAGCTCCACCTTGCAAACATCCCAGAGCTCTGGCACGTCTGCCGTCTTGGAGGCTTCGATGAAATCCATGCTTCATTTTCCCAGCGTCATTTACGCCTGGCCTCAGAGGCTTTCCTTAATCATGAAGAAGATTCCACACTTCTTGTATTTTCCTTATGATTCAAAAGCCAGAAGCACATGGATGACACTGCCAGTTTTTACTATCGACTTTTTGAATCACATTAATACCAGCTTTGATTTGCTGTTGCTCTTTAGAAACAGGAAACCCCTCAGGTCCTGCTTGTTTTACAAGTTGGGAGCTTAGCTGTGTGGGGTCTTTTCCTGAGGGCGTCCTTTCCCTTTACTGCATTTAGAGTCAGGCCTCTCACACTTTTCTTCCTTAAGATTTATTCATTTTATGTATATGAGTCCTCTATTTGCATGTACACATGCATATCTGAGAGGGCATCAGATCATGTTACAGAAACCATGTAGTTGCTGGGAATTGAATTCAGGACCTTTGGAAGAGCAGCCAGTGCTCTTAACCACTAAGCCATCTCTCCAGCCCCCATCTCTCACTCTTTCAGCACAAGCCTTGGCTCCTGGTGCTCCTTGAATTGTGCTGTGTGTGTGTGTGTGTGTGTGTGTGTGTGTGTGTGCATGCACACATGCACGTGGGTGTACCCCATTACTCTTTTTTCACTATAGAACTATATAAAAGCAGTCACTAATAACCATACAGCAGAGTCTGGAAATCTCCACCACTAAGAAAATTGTTACTTTTCAATTTAGCTTCAGGCAGATTCTTAGAACAAAGGTTGGATTCCAGTTTCAGAGGGCTAGTGTCCATGCTGGAGAAGAAGGATCTTACATCTTGACTCATAGACACAACGCAGAGAAAGAGCACTGGGAATCACAAGAGTCATTTGAAACCCCAAAAGCCTATCTGCAGTGACACACTTCCTCCAACAAGACCACATCTCCTTTTTTTTTTTCTTTTTTTCTTTTTTTGGTTTTTCGAGACAGGGTTTCTCTGTGTAGCCTTGGCTGTCCTGGAACTCACTCTGTAGACCAGGCTGGCCTCGAACTCAGAAATCCGCCTGCCTCTGCCTCCCAAGTGCTGGGATTAAAGGTGTGCACCACCACTGCCCGGCAAGACTACATCTCCTAATCCTTCCAAAACGGTCCAATATTGGGGACCACATACTCACACACAGGAGCCTATGGGGGCCATTCACATTCAAACATGAAACTATATTCTCTTGTAGCTCAACTGGCAGAGTGGTTGCCTAACACAGAAATCTGGGTTCAATTCCCAGCACCCATAAACTGCATATGGGGACACAGAGAGTGACACCCTCAGGGTCATCTTTTACAGTCTCTTGCAGAAAACCTCTCAGATTTGGATTTGAACTGGCATTGCACTGACTATATGCTTTCGTTAGGAAGCTGATACTATTTATTATTAAGCCATGCCATTTTTCTGCTTTATTTGGATAATTTCTCTGTTGTTGTTTTGTTTCGTTGTTTTAATTTGGGTTTTAATGTTTTATAAATTCTTTAAATTTTTTTTTTCGAGACAGGGTTTCTCTGTGTAGCCCTGGCTGTCCTGGAACTCACTCTGTAGACCAGGCTGGCCTCGAAGTCAGAAATCCACTTGCCTCTGCCTCCCAAGTGCTGGGATTAAAGGCATGTGCCACCACCGCCCGGTGCTTTAAATTTTATAATTTTATAAATTTTCATTTTGTTTTGCTTTGTTTGGGGGGGGGCAGAGTTTCTCTGTGTACCTCTGAGTATCCTGGAACTCACTTTGTAGGCCAGGCTAGCCTTGAACTCACAGAGAGAGATCTACCTGTCTCTGTTTCCTGAGTGCTATGGTTAAAGGTATGCACCAACACTGCCCAGCTGATTATATATATTCTTAGTTAAGTAAATTCTGTAATAATTTATTATAATTGTGTGTGTGCTTGCATGTGTGCATTGGCTGGTGGACACATATGTACAGGTACACACACATGCCTTGAATTCACTCTCTAGTCCAGGTAAGGTTTAAATCTTGTGGTCCACTTACCTATCAACCCTCTGATATCCAGGGTTGTACAGAGGCTTAACCTACCAGGCTCAGCTCAGATTTTTCTTTGTGGTTTGTTGAGTTAGAATCTCACTCTTTTGCCTTTAACTTGCTAGTAAACAAGGTTGGTCTCAAGCTTGCAGTGGTCCTCCTGCCTCTGCATGCTATGCAGTGGTCCTCCTGCCTCTGCATGATAAATGCTAGGCTGTCCGGTGTAAACCACTACTATGCCCAGCCTGGCTTTCATTTCTTAGATTTACTTAGTTGACAAGTTCTTTACTGCTTTTTAGTATTCTTGGCTCTCCCCACCGTCATAGTGATATTCCTTTAAATCTTAACTCTGTAGCATACACCTGTAATCTCAACAGTACAGGTGGAGGCAGGGGGTTCAAAGTTATCCTTGGCTCTGTATCTGTCACTTCATTCTCAACCTTACTCTTGGGACTTTCCATTAGTCAGTTTTGGAGGGGTTTGGTTTTTGCCTTTGTTGTTTTTGTTGTTGTTGTGACAGGCTGGGTCTCATTGTGTAGCTCTGCCTGTTTTGGAGCTTGCTATGTAGACCAGGCTGGCCTTGAACTCACAGAGATCGACTCTGCCTCCTGAGTGCTGGGATTCAAGGGGTCCCCACACTAGAGCTGCCATCATCTAAGAGGCGGGCTTTCTCTATTCTACCTGAAAACTCCTCCCTTTTCATTATCCTTGGCAATTCTTGGTTACCCTCTAGGTCTCAAGTCTCAAAGAGCATTATGTTGACTTCTTTGTTGTTGCAGGTACTGGCTGATTTTCTGTCAGCTTGACACAGGTGAGGTTATCAGAGAAGGAAGTTGAGGGAATGTTTCCATGAGATCCAAAGGTAAAGGCATTTTCTCAATCAATGACTCATGTGGGAGGGCCCAGCCCATGGTGGTGGGGCCATCCCTGGGCTGGTGGTCCTGGGTTCTATAAGAAAGCAGACTGAGCAAGCCATGGGAAGCAAGCCAGCACCCATGGAGGCAGTATTCCTCCATGATGCATTAGCTCCTACCTCCAGGTTCCTGCCTGTTTGAGTTCCTGACTTCCTTCAGTGATGAACAGCAATGTGGAAGTGTAGGTCAAATAAACCCTTTCCTCCCCAACGTGTTTTTTGGTCATAGTGTTTTGTTGCAGCAATAGAATCCCTGACTAAGATATTATAAAAGTTATATGAGAAGGAGCGTATATGGGCTTATGGCTCCAGAGGGCAGGGTCCTTTGTGGGGAAGCATGGCAGCTGGCTGAGGCATGGCAGCAAGAGGAGGAAGCTGAGAGACCATACCTTCAGCTGAAGGATGAAGCAGAGAGGTGGTCATGAGAGCAGCATGGGTAATACACTCTCAAAGCCTTCCTACACCCTACTCCCTTAGATCTGTTCGCACCTCCCCATAACCACCCTGTCTTAGCTTGGGTTTAATTGAGGCTGGCTTTTAGAGCTTTAGTCCATTATGATAATAGCAAGAAGCATGGGAACATACAGGCAGACATGGTGCTGAAGGAGCTGACAGTTCTACATCTTCATTCAAAGGAAGCCAGGAGCAAACTGTCTTCCAGGCAGCTAGGATGAGGGTCTCAAAGGCCACTCCCATAGTGACACACTTCCTCCAACAAGGCCACTCCTCCTAATAATGACACTCCCTGGGCCAAACATATTCAAACCTCCACACACCCCAAAGAGTGCCACCAACTTCAGACCAGGTCATCAAATGCCTGAGCCTATAGGAGACATTCTCATGCAAACTTCTACAAACATGTTTTGTGGTCCCTCTCTCAAGCCTCAATCAAATTCCCTTTCTGAAATATGTATAGTTTTGAAACAGTTAAAAGTTCAAATAAAAAAAATAACCAGATGTAGTGGTACATTCCTATCCTGGCATTAGGGAGGCTGAGACAGGAGGATCAAGTCTGAGGCCAGGCTGGGGCTACAGACAAAGACCTTGTCTCAAAAACAAATAAGGGCTGGCAAGTAGCTCTGTGGGAGAAAACTTGCTAAGCACTGGTGAAGTCCTGGGTTTGATACCCACTACCAAAAAGTAAACAAAGTAAATCTAATTAAACTGAGAAGTATACCATGACTGTGCATTAGAAGATTCAAGACAATACCTGATCATGGTGGCTCATACCTGCAGTATTGTGCCCTTCCCCCAGGCCTGAGCAGGCCTGCGTGTCATTTACCACAATAGTCCAAACAACAGTAGGACCTAAGTAGGACCTAAGAGGAGGCATTGCCTTGCCAGCCTTGGTGCCCTTCGGTCTGCTACCGAGCTAAGAAGAATGGACTGCCTGCTGAGCTAGCTTTGACACCTTCCGGACTACTATCTCCTTGCACAGCCCCTGGGCTGAACTGAGAAGAGACTCTGGGGGTGGGGCTCCCCCTTTATATGTGAAAGCAAAATATTAAACTTTGGGCCTTGATCAGAATACTTTGTCTTGGCCCCACGTCTCTCTCGCCCTCCTTCCCTTTCATTCCCAGGCTTCCTCTCAGGTGAACCCGGTTCCCGTAGCTACAGGCGGCTACACAGTGTTGGGTACTTAGGATGTGTGGCAAGTGGACCACTTGTGCCAACCACTTAGACACTAGACTGAGCAACACAGCAAGGCCCCATCTCAAAACAACATAGTAATAAGGCCAATTCTTCCAAAATTAATATCAGGTCTAATGCAATCCTTAGAGTCTCGGCAACCCTTTCCCCTACCCATGGGGTTTAAAAGATATTCTTTTAAAGGATTTCTTTTTTCATCTGGAGAGATGAGTTTGTAATTAAGAACGTTTGTGGCTCTTCCAGAGGACCTAGGCTCAGTTCCCAGCTCACAACCATCTGTAACTCCAGTTCCAGATGAGCCAGTGCCCTCTCTTGAACTCATAGCATCATGTTCTACACTGGCACACTGACCTACATGCAGACAAAACTCATTCACATACAAATAAATCTTTAGAAACAAAGTATAGTCTAATGCAAAAACTTCCTTTTGAATAAAAATGACTTGGATTTTTCAGCCTGAAGCTGTGTCGTCAAGCTCTGTGACCTGCCTCACAGGCTGCAGCTGACACTGTAGAAATAACTCTGCAGTGCTCCTGGGGATCCAGCAGGGATGCTTTCTTCTGATCAAAGTCATTCTGGCAGCTTCAGGGTCTGTGTTCTTTAAATGACTTTCAATACATTTATTCACTTTGTGGCTGTGGGTGTGCACATGGCGTGGCACGTGCACCGAGGTGAGGGGACAACTGATGGTCTGTGTGGGTCTAGGACATGAACTCAGGCTTGGCAGCAAGTGCCTTTACCTGTTGAGCCATCCCTGGATGGATTCTTATCAAGTATCTAATCACTTTCAGTATTTCATTTGCCGAGGGAATGTGAATTTGCCTTTGCGACGCCAAATCTTTGAAGTTCACACTCCATTTTAGAGAACCTGACCTAAGTTTGAACTCAGGTAGACTAACAGGCTGGTACTTAACATTAGTTTCCAAGTTGCCCCCCAAAAAAACTTGAACCTAGCTCTAGTCTCTAGGCCAATCCCCAACAAGAACAGTTTCCGGGTTACACCCTCAACAAGACCAGTGTCTCCAGGTTATCCCCCCAATAAACTTGCACCCCAGGTTACAAGCCCAACCGTTGCCTAATGATCACCAATGCAGAGGGGAGCAGAAATTAAGTTTAAGATATGACTCCCAGCACCAGCCAATTATGTTAAAGGCCACAATAGCTTTCCAATTAGATGCTTGCACACATACTCCTGCTTGCTGCTTACTGTAAAGCCTTGCACCAATAGACATTCATGGCTCCTCCACCACCAAAACTGTCCTGAATAACAGTGGTGTGTTGGGGGGTCCTGAGCTAGCTTGAATAGAATAAAGACCCTGCTGTGAGCTGCATCAGATCGGTTCCTGTCTGTTTTTTGGGGATCACTAACATTTCCCTGGCACAACACTTTCTCTAGTCCAAGCACCTTTGGAGAGGAGGAAGAAGAGTATTCAAGGCAAAATCTCACTATATAGCTCTGGCTGTCCTGGAACTTGCTTTGTAGATCAAGCTGAATTCACAGAGATCCACCTGCCTCTGCCTCCTAAATGCTGGGATTAAAGACGTGAACCCCCACACCCAGCTGTAATTTATTTTAGAATTATTTATTTATTTTATGTATATGAGTACACTGTCCCTCTCTTCAGACATACCAGAAGAGGGCATCAGATCCCATTACAGATGGTTGTGAGCCATCATGTAGTTGCTGGGAATTGAACTCAGGACCTCTGGAAGAGCAGTCAGTGCTCTTAATCACTGAGCCATCTCTCCTGCTCCCCTGTAATTTTTTTTTAATATTTTATTTTAGGGCTGGAGTGATGGATCAGCAGAGAACTAGTTGTTCTCCCCAAGGAGTGGGATTTGAGTCCCAGCATTCACGTGGCAGCTCACAAGTTCAGTTCTGGATGATCTGATCCCTTCTTTCGGCCTCCTCAGGCATCTGGCGTATAAGTGATGCATAAACACACATTCAGGCAAACCATCTATACACATAGAATAAAATAAAATTTTAAAATTAAGTCTGGAGAGATGGCTCAGCGGTTAAGAGCTCCTATTACTCTTCTTAAGAACCTGAGTTTGATTCTCAGCACCCATGCCAGGCAGTTCACACCTACCTGTGCCTCCAGTTCACACCTACCTGTGGCTCCTGCTGCAGAAGGACCATGTCTCTGGCCTCTGCACTCACCTGTACAGACACACATAATTTATATAAGTAATAAAAATTAAAATCTTGTTTTAAATTTAATCTTGTATATTTCTGTACTTCTTCTTTCTGTGTGTGTGTGTCTGTGCATTACTGTCAGTGGAGGCCAGAAAAGGGCGACTGATTTCCTGAAGCAGGAGGTACAGGCGGTTGTGAGCAATTTAATGTGGGTGCTGGGAATTGAACCCAGATCCTCTGAAAAAAAGCAGCAAGCACTCATAGCCACTGAGTCATCTCTCTAGCCCCTATCTGAAATTATCATTTTTTAAACAGTGCATGTGATGTGTGTATGTTTCTGTATGTGTGTATGTATGTATGTGTGTGTGTGTAAGTGTGTGTGTGTGTGTGTGTGTGTGCTCACATGCATGTGCCATAGTGCACATGTGGAAGTCAGAGGACAACTTTGTGGAGTTAGTTCTCTCCTTCTCTTTATGTGGGTTTCAGGGATCAACCTCACATCACCAGTCTTGAGTGGCAACTGTCTTTCCATACTGAGCCATTTCACGGTCCCTCCCCTGTCTGGAATTCTTGATCTGGTAAATTTGTGATGACGAATCTGATCTGTACCGATGAGAATCTCCACAGTCTGTGCTGAGCCTGGAGGCCTCTCAGCTACAGAGCACACAATCCCTGCCACAAGTCTAATAGCTCTTCTATTTTGAGGCCACATCTGCTAAATGTCCAGCGTGAACTTTCCCACCAACTCCAGAAAGAATTTTTTATAGATAAGATTAGCCTTTACCTGGCCTGGTGGTGGCCACCTTCAACCCCAGCACTTAGGAAGCAGAGGCAGTGGATCTCTGTGAGCTTGAAACCAGTTTGGGCTACAGAGTGAGAACCAGGACAGCCAGGGCTACACAGAGAAACCCTGTCTCAAACAAACAGAAAGGTTAGCTGGAGCCAGCACTGGTGCAGGCTGAGGCAGGAGACTGCTATGAGTGTGAAGATAGTTTGGACCACACTATCAAAACTGTCTCAAAAAACCGAAACCTCGTCAGGAGTAGTGGTTCATTTCCTTAATCCCAGTGCATAAGAGGCACAGGCAGGTGGATCTCGGCAACCAGGGCTTTTTGTTCCCAGGATAATGACTCTGAAACTTAATTATTTATGAATAAATGCCTGGGCCATAAGTTTGGGCTTATTCCCCAACTAGCTGATAACAAATATCCCATTTATTCTAGTCTATGTCTACCATATGGCTATTTACCTTTCTTCAGTTTCATGAATCTGTCTCCTCTCAGCCCAGGGCAAAAATCTAATCTCTACCAGGATTCCCACCTTCTATTTTCTGCCTTTTGCTAATAGGCCATCCACTCTTTATTGACAGGTGATGGGTCCACACAGTACACAAAAGATTCTTTCTACAGATCTCTGTGAATTTAAGGCCAGCCTAATTTACAGCAAGAGTTCCCAGACAGCTAAGGTTACATAGAGAATATGTAACCTTTTATAATTTATATATATATATATGTTGGGTTGGAGAGATGGCTCAGCGGTTAAGAGCACTGGATGCTCTTCCAGAGGTCCTGAGTTCAATTCCCAGCAACCACATGGTGGCTCACAACCATCTGCAATGGGATCTGATGCTCTTCTCTGGTGTGCATGACGACAGCTACAGTGTACTCATATACATAAAATAAATAAAGAAAAAGAAAAACTCACAAAAGTACAAGATTACTCTACAATTTATATGGAAAGGCAAAACAACTAAAATAATTCAAATTATTTTTGAAAAACAAGAATAGAGGAATTATTTTATATAAATCTGTCTTTATTATTTGCCCATATCAAAACTGTGATATGGCCAGGCAGTGGTGGCACATGCCTTTAATCCCAGCACTTGGGAGGCAGAGGCAGGCAGATTTCTGAGTTTGAGGCCAGCCTGGTCTACCAAGTGAGTTCCAGGACAGCCAAGGCTACATAGAGAAACCCTGTCTTGAAAAAACAACAAACAAACAAACAAACAAACAAACAAACAAAAAAACCCACCCCACCCCCCAAAAAAAAAGAAAAAAAAAACCCAAAACAAAAAAACCTGTGATATGGGCAAAATAACAAATATCTAAGCATAATAGAAAACTAAAAGCTATCCTCAGACAAGCATAACCAGATGGCTTTTAATTAAGAAGTTTTAAAGTTACATTGTATTTATTTTGGGAGCATATTTGTGGGGGAAGAGCACATAATGCCATACTATACATCCTTCTACCATATAGGTTCTGGAGACAGTTCCCAGGTTGGTGGGTTTGGTGGCAAGTGCTTTTACCCACTGAGCCATGATGTCACAAGCCCACAGACTTGTTGCTGACAATACAAAAGCAGTTCAATAGAGGGGAAGTCAGGGACTTTTTTATTTTATTTTTTTAAGGTAAGGTTTCAGGCAGAGGCAGGCAGATCTCTGTGAGTTGGAAGCCAGCCTGGTCTACAAAGAGAGTTCTAGAACATCCAGGGCTACACAGACTTGTGGGGGAAAAAACAAAAAACCAAATCAAAACAAAGACAACAAACAAACAAAAAGATAACGGTCCAGGTTGGTTTCAAAGTCATGATCCTTCTCTTTGCCTCCCCAAAATAGCATTTAAAACATTTTTTAAAGAATTATTTATTCATTTAATGTATATGAATAAACTGTTGCTATCTTCAGACATATCAAAGGAGGGCATCAGATCCCATTATAGATGGTTCTGAGCCACCATGTGTTTGCTGGGAATTGAACTCAGAACCTCTGGAAAAGCAGTCAGTGCTCTTAACCGCTGAGCCATCTCTCCAGCCCTAAAACATTTTTACATTATATCTATTTGGCACTGGAGAGATGGCTAAGGGGTTAAAATCACTTGTTCTTGCAAAGAATCTGGGTTCCCAGCACCTCCACTGTGGTTTAAAAACCACCCAAATTCCAGTTCCAAGGCATTTGATGTCGTTTTCTGGTCCCTTTATGCAGCCAGGCATGCATGCCACTTACATGCATGCGCAAAGGCAAAGAATTCATACACCTGTGGGAGTCAATACTCTCTTTCCACCACGTGGGTCCCAGGAATTAAGCTTAGGTTATCAGGTTTGCCAGCAAAGCACTTTTACCCTTGCCCCTGACCGTCCCTGATTGTGTGTGTGTGTGTGTGTGTGTGTGTGTGTGTTGCTTTTTTTTTTTTTTTTTTTTTTCAACTCTGTGTAGTTCTCATGCACCACCACTGCATGGCTCCAAATAGTGTTTTTAACAAATGGTGTAAGCTATTGGACGTCTATATGTAAAACAAACAAAAGCTCTCTTACCTCAGTCTTATAGCTCTGGCTGCTCCCGCCTACAGCAACTCCTTAAGTTCCTTTGCAGAATTGCAGTAGGGCATCTTTACGAGTGCTTGTAAGGGTGACCCCGAACATACTCACCTACTGTCACTTCCTGGGGTTCTGAGACTCTTCCCTCGAGGTCCTAGGGGAGATTTTACAGACCTTCCTAATGTTTTGCAGTGAGAAACACGTGAAAATCCTGCCAATTGCAAGGGACCTGTTTTTCCGAGCAAGAATGCCCCCCCCCCCAGGTGCGATGCTGATGGATGGGGGGCGGGGACCGCTGCTGTGATAGGAACAGCCCGCACCCTTGGGAAAGCTAGAAGTCTTTACTCTTGAGGCCCTTTATCAAGCCAGCCATCCTGCGCATCCTCCCCACTCCCAGAAAAGGAAGGGTATAACAACACTGCAGGGAAGGTTGCTTCCGGGTAGGGACGTCGCCGCAGTGATGGGGAGACTCGACTGAGGGGAATCGCTTGGGTGAGCACACAAAACGAAGGCACATGCCGCGAAACGGGAGGTTTCTGCAATAACCAAGACGTATTTGCTTCTTGTGGGGGGCGAGGCCTAGGTGGTTTCCGCTGCGGTGACGAGGGAGGGTCACTGCAGTGAACGGGAGTCCACCCAGGGCGGGGTGGTGGTGGGTGGGCCACTGCAGTGCTGGGAAGAGGGGGATGTGTTTGCAGACTCCGCCGCCCTGCTTTGCTCACGAAACTCCTTACCTCCGGAGGGATGGAGAGGGGGGGCTCAGAGGCCTCATTGTGCCGTTGGTGGGAGTCGTGCAGTGGCTGGGGTGCCGGTTCTCTGCACTGCGGACTCTCGCCTGGCTCCGCGGCCTGAGCTGATGCACGGAGGCGGTACGGCGCCCGAAGGAGCGGAGCCGCAGCCCCCTCCGCAGTGGCGGGCGGGGCAGAGGCGGGCTGGAGGGGCGGCCTCTGGGAGCCCGGGCGGGACTACCAGCCAGCCGCCGCCGGCGCCCCTCTCCCGGCTCACAGGATCTCAGCAGTAGTCCGGAGGTGGATCGCGCAGGTGCAGGAACAAGGGCAGTCTGGAGCTCAGAGGAAGCATCACCCACTCTCGTCTGGTCGCAAAGCCCCACAACTCCACCAAGAAGTGACGGTGAGGCTTGGGCTGCCCAAAGGGAGGGGGCGATCCCAAGACCCACTCTGTAGCATCCCCTGTGGCTACCTAGTCTCAGGCCAGCCAGGGCGGGGAGAGCTGCCCTAGACAGATCACATGGACTCCCGCTGCCGCGACACCTCTGCACATCTGCCCTCCCGAGACGCATTTTCCCGTCCCTTTCTAGTTCTTCCTACTGCAACCTTTCAAGCCGGTCTACAACCTCTCTCAGTACTCCAGTCACGACAGGCAAGGAGAGATAAAGACTGGAGCCCTTTCAGCTCCCGACCTCACCCTGTCCCTGGGGACCCTTGCGAGCTAGGGGCGCCTGGGGCAATGCTGGCCCTTTAAACCTTTGCTCTCCACCCAGAGTATCTTCCATCTCTCCATAAGCGCTACTTCCGACAGCTGGCAACCGTGGAGAGCCGGGAGGCAGGGGGCAGGTACGGGGGCGGCGGTGAGGCTCCGAGAAGGTGCAGGAACAGCTGTGGACACCCACCCCCCGGCTCGCAGCCGGCAGCGGGACTGGCGGACGCCTGGACTGGAGGGTTAACCATTAACCCTCCACTCCCGCGTAGCGGAGAGCTGCTCTCTGCTACTGCTACCCAGGTAACGGACGAGGATGCCCATCTTTCCATCCCTGAATACACACACCCTCTTCTTATCTACCCCGCCACCTGTCTGCCTGGAGGCTGCGGCTTGGGGGTTGGGGGCTCTCCACTCAGCCTTGCTCCCTCTGCTAGCTTTTGTCCCCAGGTCCAGGTACCCGATTTAGGGTCAGGTAGCATAGCTAGCTTTCATGACGCTGGAGCGAGGCGAGCCCCTCATCCAGCCCCTGTTCACACAGGGTGGGCACCATGCCCGGTCTGTACTGCCCCACCAGCTGGACGCCGCTGCCACTCACCGATTCCTGCGTCCGAGCCTATGCCAAGGGACCCTGCCTTAGCCTGCGTGCCCGGCTCACCTACCACAACCCTCAGCCCCAGCCGGTGGACGGTGAGAACTGGTGCGGGCGCCGGGAAATTGCAAATGCCAGGCGGGGTTCAACAGCAGATCTGCCCGTTCCTGCTCGCAGGCGTGTTCGTGTACCCTCTGGCTGAGGCAGAGGTGGTATCTGGCTTCGAGGCGGAGGCTGCGGGACGGCGCGTCTCCTTCCAGTTGCAGAGCCGGCGCCGATCGCAGGCTGCTTGCTGTCGGGCTCTGGGCCTGGGACTAGGGACCTCTACGCCCCGACGCTGCGCACAGGGTAAGTTCCAAGCCCGAGCCCAAGCCCTCGAATGCCAGCCACAGCTCAGGTTCTTGCACCCTCGTGCCTCCCGCGAACACCACCAGCCTTCTTTCTTCTTCCAGACACTGATTTTATTTTCCATCCATTGATCATCCCTTTATCCAGCAGTCATGGACTGGGCATCTGACCTGGACCTGGTGCTGAAAAGAATGTGGCCCAGGCGGAGTCTGAGGTTCACAGCCAGGTAGACAGACACAATAGGCACTAAGTAGCTTAGAGGGTACCAAAGACCCCTACTGTCCAGGTGTCCAAAGTCTCTTTAGGATAAGGCAGATAGCACTCCTCTTCAAGGGAGCATTCCCCAGTCCTTTACCTCTTAGGTTACACACATGAGCCAGGCCTGGCGAACCTGTGAACTGACAGCCCCAGAATCAAGTCTACCATCCTAGCTAACAGCCCAGGCTCTCACGCGTTGCTCTAGCTTTGTTTATACTGCCCTGCTCTGCCATCCCCTGGTTCTAACTAATGTGTTTGTACTTGTTCTCTGAGAGTTACTCAAATGCTTCGCCTTATGAAATTCCCCCTTATCCTCCACAAATAATTGCTTGTGCTCTTCCCTTTGTTCCCCAGCCAGAAGCACTTAAGAGGGAGAATAAATGTCACTGTATCTGCTTGTCCATCTCTCCCGAAACACTGGCTCCTGAGCTTGGGGCTGTGCTTTGGTTATTTCTAGGTCATCTAGCATAGAACCTGGGACAAAGGGACCCAGTGAGTGCTGGAGGGCATGGAAGTCCTGCCCTGTGCTGTGTTCTGTGGTTTGCATCCTGTTTGTTTGTTTATTTATTTATGTACGCATTTGATTCTTGCCCATGTGACTATCAGGTAAGAAAAAGGACAGAATCCAGCGGTGTGGAGAGTTGGATTAAGCCTAACAGACAGGTAGAAGCAAGAATAAGGTCTGGGCTCTATCTAGCCCCAGGAATGTTCCAGAAATAGGAACTAACATTTAACTGGAGGAGTGGGAATTGGTGAAGGGAGATTAGGAGGCAACAGTGTAAACGCGGTGATGAATGCACAGGACCCCAAGTGGGTTTCAGCTCACAGCGCCTGTGTACTTTGTATATAAAGATCACAGAGTGTACACTGCTTCCTTCAGCCTCTTACTGGGACCAAGAGCGATGGCCATGCTCCTTAGATTTTGGGCGCTTTGCATTAGTTCTCCATTTATTCTTCACCATAATCTTTGAGATATAGTTTATGTTCTCCATTATATAGATGAGGAAATGAAGGGTTCCCAAGAGGATTATCAAGTGACGCAATTATAAGTTACAGAGCTAAGATTCAAAACCTGACTCTATTCTTCTGTCAGGACAGGCTGGCCTCAAACTCTCAGAGGTCTGCCTGATTCTGCCTCGAAAGTACTAGAATTAAAGGCAAAAGCCACCAGACCAGTCTCTCTCTGTCTGTCTCTGTCTCTGTCTCTGTCTCTCTCTGTCTCTGTCTCTCTCTCTCTCTCTCTCTCTCTCTCTCTCTCTCTCTCTCTCTCTCCTCCCTTGTCAACTCCCCTTCCCATGCCCTAAATGAACTATTCTGCACTGTACCCATCTACCTTAAGGGGAAGAGACGCTCAGCTCAGTGTGGACCTGCCAAGGCACCCCTCCCACTTCACCACACCTGGCTGGACAAAACATCCTGGTCCTTTTATAAAACACAATAGAGTTTCCCTGTGTAGCCCTGGCTGTCCCGGAGCCCATTCGACAGACCAGGCTGGCCTCCAACTGTCAGAGATCCGATGTGCCTCTGCCTCCCAAGTGCTGGATTTTCTATTTCTTATCTTCCTCCTTTCTTTTTATCTTTTTCTTCCTTTATCTTGTTCAGCAAGTATTTCTGGGAAAGATGAACAAATGATTGTTAGATAAAGCAAAACACGGCTGTAGAGGTGAACGGGGACCAGACTGTGCTGTCACATGCAGCAGCGGTGGCAAATCTTTTAAAACACACGCCCACTCCCTATCCTGTTTCCTTCCCATGCCCACCTCCCCACCTCAAAGAGCCTGTGCTTTGCATGTGCATGCTGTTTTGTGTTCTACAGCTTGTAAGCACGCCTTAACCTCTTTGACAAGGTAAATCCGGGAGGCACCTTAGTGAGTCCTGGGGGGTCCTCCACCTTTCATGAGCAGAGAATTTGTGAACATATCAGGTCCCAGTCTAGAGGGAGGTGTCAGTTCACAAGAGAGGCTCTTTAGGGTGATTGCAAACTAAGATTGAACAGGAAGAGGCAGATAGGGGAAGAATGGACCTTCCAGGAGTGGATACGCCCCTTCTCTTCAGTCCTCCATTCGTGGTTATTTCGCTGTGCTCTTGCCTGTTGACAGCCCATTCCTTCTATCAACCTGACTCTCCCACCATCGGTCACCTCATGTGTCATCCTGCCTCATGTGCCTTGTCCACTACACAAAGTCCCGCTTTGCCTGGCATTGTGCCTCAGTGTCCACCCCCCCCTAACGATACCCCCCCCCAATCCCCTTCTAGTGCTCTCTGAAACCTTTTCTTACTTATCATAGGTCATCTTGTCTTGGATCTGGCCCAAGCCCGGTCCACACTGGTGTTGCCCACTGGCCTTGTGGCTGCAGCTGGTACCATGACAGTGACCCTGTGCAGCAGCCGGGAGTTGCCTTCCAGGCCTGATGGGGTGATGCATGTGGCCCTGCCCACTGTGTTCACCCCACTGGCCCAGCCAAACCTGCCAGGGTCCCCCAGGTCTCCGGGGCTCTGTGACGACAGGTTGGGCCTATGGTGATTCTCTTCATCCCTCCCTCAAGTTCTCTGGGTCTAGTGAGGGTGAGGGGGCTGCAGGGGCTAGACGGAGTGAAGAAGGGTGGGTGCCAGTCGGCTAGAAAGGCTAGTGACCTTCACAGTAGCCTAACAACCCTCCCCATGCTCCCTTCCAGCCCTACCAGCTGCTTCGGGGTAGGCAGCCCTGAGGAAGAAAGGCTGACCTGGGATCAACCAACTGCCCCTCCGGACGTGTTCTCAGGCCCTGCTCGCTGTCCCGCTCCATATACCTTCTCTTTTGAGATGCTAGTGACTGGACCATGTCTATTGGCAGGTGGGTGTGTATCTAGTCTAACCTAGCCACCCTATCATTGTTGTCAGACTGGGAAATAATTCGCAGTGAGAGAACAGGGGTAAAAAGAAGACGGCTGCTTGTCTTAGGAATCGCTAATTAGTAGTTTTGGTTTAGCCTGTTTGCTTGTTTATTTGTTTGTTTGTTTGAGACAGAGTTTCATATAGTCCAGGCTGGCCTCAAACTTGTTACATAACCAAGTATGACCTTGCACTCCTGAACCCCCTGCCTGCACTGCCTATGCCAGACTGGTTTCCACATTAGTTTTAACAATGTAATTAATTTATATACTACTCCATTCACCAGTATCAAGAGAGATACAGTGGTACTGGTCCAAGTAAAGGAGTAGCTTTTCTTTATGCAAGAGGCCGGAGGTGGGGGGTGGGGAAGTGGGAGGAGAGGATGCTAATCTAGTGTGTAGCCTTCTGACCAGCTCCAGCACAGACCTGGGAACTCACCACATTCTAGCCTCTTTAAGCGGATAACTCCTTCCTTGTCTATATAAATAAGCCTGTATAAGTCTCATATAAGTCTATATAAGATAAGACTCAGCACTCAGCTAAATCAACTATAATCCCTGCCCATAGCCACTGTTATCTGGAAACCCAGTACCTGTGCTCTTGGGGCCTGAAGTGAAGTGACTTTGAGCCCTCTTTACTTCTGTTTTTAGGCCTGGAGAGCCCCTCTCATGCTCTGCGTGCTGATGCTCTCCCCCATGCCAGCTCTGCAGCAACCATATGTGTCACCCTGGCAGAGGGCCACCAATGTGATCGGGCCTTGGAGATCCTCTTGTACCCCAGTGGTGAGAGATGGGGCACACAGTGGGACAGCTCTGATATGCTTAGGAATGGCATGGAAGCAGTTTTCAATGACAGTTCAAGACTCCAAGCGAGACCAAGTCATCTTGGAGAATGCTGGACTCTTCTGAAGACAGAAGTGCCCAACAGTCTGGGGATTCACGGGCAGGGACTACCTGACAGAGTTGTGACTCTTCTTTTCAGAGCCCCATCAGCCACACTTGATGCTGGAGGCTGGCAGTTTGAGTTCAGCAGAATATGAGGCCCAAGTGAGGGCCCGCCATGACTTCCAAAGGTTGCAGCAAAGAGACAGTGATGGGGAAAGGCAGGTATGGCTGTCTATGTAAGGCGAAGCTTTGGTGCTGGCTGAAACTGTACGTAAGAAACAGGAAGATGGACCATGTCAGGACAAGGGCCCCCTGTTCGCAGTCTGCTCTCTCAGTATGTGCCTCCACCATCACAGAGCGCATCCATAGTCTCAGAAAGCCCTGCATGAATGTCTCTGAGATAGGTCTTTGTGGGTGGAGGCAGGTCTTATGTAGGTAGACAACATCCATGGTGTCATTCAAAAAACAGCCCCCTCTAAGTGAATCGAATAGAAAAAGGCCCCAAGGCTGGTCCCTCTGCCCCACCTGGACAGAGTTGCCTTGCCCCAGGCACAGACTAACTCAGGCTACTGTGCTCAGGTGTGGTTCCTGCAGCGACGTTTCCATAAGGACATCTTGCTGAACCCTGTGCTGGTGCTGAACTTCTGCCCAGACCTGAGCTCCAAGCCTGGACACCTGAATGCAGCTACCCGGGAGCTCCTCTTCCTGTTAGACAGCAGTGCTGCGGGACACAAGGCATGTGGGGCTCAACGTGTGGCAACCCTAGGCGTGGCAGCAGCTGAGGAAGGCTGAGGCAGCCTTTAGAGGTCAGGAATTACCTTGTTGCTTGACATGCTATCTACCAGAGAGGGAGCACATCCACCTCTGCCTCTTTCATACATGCATGTGTCTCTCCCAGACTCCAAGAGCCACTCTCATTGATTCACTGAGGCAGGGTCTGTCTATATAGCTTTGGCTGTCCTGGAACTCACTATGTTGACCAGGTTGGTCTTGAACTCACCTGCCTCTGTCTCCCAAGTGCTGGGATTAAAGATGTATGCCACCATCTCTGGTGCCAGAGTCTCTCTTTTCTACAGAGTCATACTCTATAAGCCAGACACAGAGACGAAAACTTCATTCTCATATTCTCTCTCTCTCTCTTTCTCTCTCTCTCTCTCTCTCTCTCTCTCTCTCTCTCTCTGTCTGTCTCTCTCTCGCTCTCCTCCAGAGAGTCCCACATCCAAATGTCTCTCACATACTTCAAGGCTCCCGACCATATGTTCCCGGGGACCCACTTCCTCTCATGCTCCCAGCTTCTCTGGTTACCTCAGTCAGTCCCCTGTTTACAGCCTGGAGAAGATAAACAGTCTGGTATTCCTTGTTCTCTACCAGTGCCAGTGGGGCTTCTCACTTTTTTTTTTTCCCATTCTGGCTCTCCCCAGGATGCCATTGTTTTGGCTGTAAAATCCCTCCCAGCTCAGACGCTAGTCAACCTAGCCGTATTTGGGACATTGGTACGGCCACTCTTCCCAGAGAGTCGGCCTTGTAGTGATGTGAGTATGGATCAGGCTTTTGGGGCTCCATGGAGATGTTTCAGCCCAGCCCAGCCCAGCCCCCAGCCCAGCCCCCCGCCCAGCCCAGCCCAAGGCTTCTGTCTCCAGGACACTGTGCAGCTGATCTGCGAGAGCATCGGGACTCTTCAGACTGTGAGTGGTCCCTCTGATATCCTGGCTGTACTGGATTGGGCCTTAGGGCAACCCCAGCACAGGGCCCACCCTCGACAGCTGTTCCTGATCACTGCTGCCTCACCAATGGCTGCCACTACTCACCAAGCCCTGGAGTTCATGAGGTGGCACAGAGGGGCAGCCAGGTATAGAGTGGGCAGATGTAACTAGCTAAGATTGATAGCCCTCAGATATTCCTGAATGTAAAAGCCACTTCCCTTCCCTGCCAGGTGCTTCTCCTTTGCTTTGGCACCTGCCTGCCACCAGCTGCTTCGTGACTTGTCTGTCCTCAGCAGGGGGCAGGCTTACTTCCTAAGGCCTGGGGAGAGACTTCAGCCTAAGGTGAGGGTGAGCCTATGCTGCTCACCTACTCCTGGAGGTCTCTCTCCAGAGTTATACACAGAATCTGAAAGGAAGCCTGGTCAGACCCTCTGATCTTGGTGCTCTCACCAGAACTTTCTAGGCTGGGCTGGGCTGGGCTGGGCTGGGCTGGGCTGGTGAACATTCTCCCACCCTGAGAAGCCAACTAGGACAACTGTTGATGCCTCCAGGAGGGAGACTGTGGAAGGCTGGGGGCACAGCCTTTGGCCAGCCTCTGACTCTTACTGTTCTGACCTGAAAGGAGCCTCATCTTAAACTCTTGTCCCATCCTTGTGGCAAAGTTCAGGCCAGGAGAAAGACTGAGCCGTGGGGACTGAGTACATAGTTCTTTTACTTGAGCATACGTCAACTACTCCTAGCCCTGATTATAATCCCTACCAGTGCAGGCCTGGGCAGAGGACACTGGGGAAGGGCAGCCTGACTGCTTCATCTGTTTGTGACATTTCTTCCCCATCACCCCCATGTAGCTGGTACAGGCTCTGCGGAAGGCACTGGAACCTGCTTTGAGTGACATCTCCGTGGACTGGTTTGTCCCTGATGCTGTAGAGGCGCTGCTGACGCCCCGGGAGATCCCAGCACTCTACCCTGGGGACCAGCTGCTTGGCTACTGCTCACTTTTCAGGGTGGATGGCTTCCGGTCCCGTGCTCTAGCGGTAGGACTGGGCTGGGTATGCCAGGTGGGCTTGGAGGGCTGAAGTCCTTGTATCTCAACTGTCTTTGCTAAGAATCCTCTAGTCCCCTAGACCCATAGAGTGTGCCCTGGGATCCTCCCAGAGAGGTTGTCCTGTAAAGCATTTGCACTTGGTTTTCTTTTAGAATTTTTAAAAATTACATTTACTTGTGTGTGTACATACATATGTGTGCTCTCAGTGGTATGTAATGTGGAGGTCAGAGGGCAACTTGCGGGAGTTGTTTCTTTCCACCTACCATGTGGGTTGTGAGGCCTGAACTTAGGTTGTCAGGCTTGGTGGCAAACACCTAAACCTATTTCACATAGCCCCTTATAGAAAGCACCATCTTAGCTGGAGAGATGGCTCAATAGTTCAGAGCACTTGCTCCTATAGGACCCAGGTTTGGTTCCCAACAGCCTCCTGGTGACTCACAGTCATCCATAACTCCAGTTTGCCTGCATGCTGTGCCCCCCATGTGTGTGTGGTGCCCTTAGAGGACGAAGGAGGGCATTCGATCCTCTGGACCTGGAGTTACAGACGGGTGTGAGCCATCATGTGGATGCTGGGAACCAAACCTGGGTCTTCTACAAAAACTTCTCAGCCTCTGAGCCATCTCTCCAGCCATCAATGATGCCATAGGTCGTTGTGAAGAGAACTTGACAGGATAGTTGGCACACAGTAGGGCTTTGAGATCTAGCTGTTATTTTTTTTTATGGAAATCTCTCTCTAGAGGATCTATGCAAAACTACCCCCTTTTATGCTTATGAAGGCTACATAGCAGACTTGTTTTATCTTTTGCTGGGTAGCCAGAAAGCTCAGGGACAGATCTGAAGCTAAGCTTTATAGCAGCTTCAACACCCTCAAGATTAACATGTTGGCTTCTTCTTACTTTTTAAATTTTTTATGTGGGAATGGTTTGTCCGCACTTATGTATTTGCTCCATGTGTGAGTCTGGTGCCTGTGGAAGTCAGAAGATTGTGTTGGTTCCTAGGATTGGGGTTACAGACAGTTGTGAGCCAGCCACCATGTGGGTGCTAGGAATCAAATCTGGGTCCTCTATAAGAGCAATAATTGCTCTTAACCACTGAGCCAACTCTCCAGCCTCTTGTTTTCCCTGTAAAAATTTTTTTTAAAGATTTATTTATTTATTTTATATGAATACACTATTGCTCTCTTCAGATACACTAAAAGAGGGCATCTGATCTCATTACAGATGGTTGTGAGCCACCATGCGATTGCTGGGAATTGAACTCAGGACCTCAGGAAGACCAATCACTGCTCTTAACCAGAGCTATTTCTCTAGCCTCTATTTTAAATTTTTAATTAAGATATAATTACATCACTTCTTCCCTTCAAGTTCCTCTCTTCATCCCCTCCCATGTCCCCCCTTACTCCCTCAGATTGATAGCCTCTCTTTATTATTGTTCTATGTTAATTGTGTGTGTGATATTGGGGCTGACTACTTTGTATTGGATAGACAATTAGGAGCAGGAGCTCATCCCTGGGAGAGGCTAGTTCTATCCTCTCTCCGCTGTCATTAGTTGCCTGTAGTCCTTTGTCTAGGAGTGGAAACTGGTGCGATTTCTCCCTTCTACATTAGCGGAATTGGTAATTGGTATTGTCATTGTTCTGGTCTTGTTTAGGCAGCCATGTTGAGATATTATGGGCTTAGGAGACAAAAATCTTTTTTTGTTTTTCGAGACAGGGTTTCTCTGAGTAGTCCTGGCTGTCCTGGAACTCACTCTGTAGACCAGGCTGGCCTCAAACTCAGAAATCCGCCTGCCTCTACCTCTCAAGTGCTGGGATTAAAGGCATGCGCCACCACCGCCTGGCAGGAGACAAAATCTTACAGCATATTTTTAATTTTTAAAAAAACATTTAGGCTTGGGAAATGGCTCAGTGTGTTAAGGTGCTTGGGTCCAATCCTGATGATTTGAGTTCAGTCCCCAGGACTTGCATGGTAGGAGGGAACCAACCCCTGCAAGTTGTCCCCTGACCTCCACAAATGAGCTATGGCTCTCATGCACATGCACACACACTAATACATTTTTACTTACTTAACTGAGTATGTGGAGGTGCATGCATGCCACGTAACATACATGTGGAGGTCAGAGACAACTTTGTACACTCTATTCTGCCTTTCTACTTTACATTGGTTCCAGGGTTCAAACACAAGAGGGCAGGTTTACACAGCAAGTGCCTTTATCCACTGAGCCACATTGTTGGCCCTTATTTCTTACTGGTTTTTCACTTCTGGATTATTAACTTTTACTTTCTATGACCCATCTTTAAATTATACTTGCCAAAAGATATTATAAAATTAGCATACTTTTTCCTAAATACCTTTTTCCCCAGGGCCAAGAGCCTGGCTGGCAGAGCTTGGGCGGTTCAGTCTTCCCATCTCCAGAGGAGGTGTTATCTGTCACTAGCCCTGGCACTGAGCCTACGCACACCACAGAGCCACTGGAAACAGGCACTGTGTCAGCAGAGCTGTCGAGCCCATGGGCTGTAGGAGGCTCAGAGCAGAGTGAGTCCTCTGGTGTATGTTTGTAGTGGGGTAGGAGATGGCAAAGGGAAGGGTCAAGGCTGGGCCCATTCTCCTGTGTCCCAGCAGGTATGGAAGCTCTGACAGACCCAGTCACGGACCCTGGACCGAATCCCTCATCAGACACAGCTATATGGCGTCGCATCTTCCAGTCCTCATACATCAGGGAGCAGTATGTGCTTACACACTGCTCTGCCAGCCCTGAGCCAGGCCCAGGCTCCACCTGCAGTAGCGAGTCCCCAGGCTCCCAAGGCCCTGGCTCCCCCAGTGGTAGCCTTCCCCTGGATCCCCCTTCTCAGCAGGGCTGCAGAAGCCTGGCCTGGGTAGAACCTGCAGGCTCCCGCTCCTGCCCCCTGCCTGTACCTCCACCATCTCCATTCAAGGTGAGATCTAGTACTTTTTCTTTTTTCTTTTCTTTCTTTCTTTTTTTTTTTTTTTTTCGGTTTTTCGAGACAGGGTTTTTCTGTGTAGCCCTGGCTGTCCTGGAACTCACTCTGTAGACCAGGCTGGTCTCGAACTCAGAAATCCGCCTGCTTCTGCCTCCCAAGTGCTAGGATTAAAGGTGTGCGCCACCACCACCCAGCTGACCTAGTACTTTTTCATCTGTCATGTATCCAACAAACATTTATCTACCATCTGCTGTGTGCAATGTTTACTATTTAATCTAGCTAGAGAAATAGGTGGGTATAACTCTATGACGTCACAACCAGTAATGACCACAGGGACATGTATTATGTGTGCTCAGTCAGAGTGACTGTTAGAGGGAGTTAGGAAAATAAGGTATGTCAGGAAGGATAAGCAAGTTAAAAGACAATGAAGATATAAAGAGTCAAGAAACAACCTGAAGTGGGAAATACGATGAGATGACTGGAGTTACAGGTAGCTGCAAGGCTATGGTGGCTAGAAACACAGCATTCCTTGACCAATGACCTCCCATCTCTCACACACAGGTGGGAGCCATGAGCGCTGAGGTACTGGGCCGTCGGCAAAGAGCAGCTCTGGCTGGTCGAAGTCTCTCATCTCCCTCAGGCCGGGCAAACCCAATCCCTGGTAGGCCCCGGCACCCCTCTCTAGATGCAATACCAGATGGATCAGGCCCTGAGCCAGGACAACAACTGGGTCAGGGCCTCGATGATTCAGGTAAGGGTTGGATGGGAAGCTGTGTCTCTGACACCAAAGCTGTGGGGAAGTGGAGCACAGCGCACCATGTTGCCTATACCCCTGACATCTCTCCTCAGGAAACCTGTTATCCCCAGCCCCCTTGGACTGGGATATGTTGATGGAGCCACCTTTCTTATTCAAGGCTGTGCCACCCAACGGGGAATCAGCGCCTCCAGCAGAACCTCTGCCTCCTCAGGCTCCACGTTGTCACGTGGTGATCCGGGGGCTGTGTGGGGAACAGCCAATGTGCTGGGAGGTGGGCGTTGGGCTGGAGGAACTCTGGGGTCCTGGGGATGGCTCCCAGCCTGCGTCACTTCCGATGAGAGAGGCTGCGTGGGATCAGGCACTCCACAGGCTGACAGCAGCCTCTGTGGTTCAGGACAATGAACAGCTGGCCCTCCGTGGGAGAGCCGAGACCACGTCTGAGCAAGGTAAGTCTCTAGCAGACACACCTCAGGCACAAAGACTTCAAACAGAAAATGGTGAAGGTGCATATCTGTGTTAAATCAGCCTGTTCCTTACTTTGTCACAAAGGATTTGAGGTGACA
Source organism: Rhabdomys pumilio (assembly GCA_030674055.1). Taxonomy (NCBI): domain Eukaryota; kingdom Metazoa; phylum Chordata; class Mammalia; order Rodentia; family Muridae; genus Rhabdomys; species Rhabdomys pumilio. Next base: position 6,378,094 of record JANHMN010000011.1, read on the forward strand.
CATCATACTGACAAGGTAAGAAATTTAGCAGAGTAATGAGAAAGAGTGAAAACGAAGGAATCAAGATGGACAGATGGCTCAGTGGTCAAGAACACTGACTGCTTTTCCAGAGGAACCAGGTTCAATTCCCAGCACCCACATGGTGGCTCACAATCATCTGTAACTCTAATTCCAGGGAATCCAACACCCTCTTCTTGCCTCTGTGGGCACCAGGCATGTATGTAGTAGTACAAAGACATACATGCAGGTAAAATACTCCCACACACAAAATAATAAAAGGAAATATAAATAAAGTATATTATAAGATACACAACATTAAAGTTATATACTCTTGACAGCATAGGACCCAAAATTGGGAAGTTTCCTAGAAGCCAAAATGGAAGATAATATGATCTTGGTTTTTTTTTTTTGGTTTTCGAGACAGGGTTTCTCTGTGTAGCCCTGGCTGTCCTGGAACTCACTCTGTAGACCAGGCTGGCCTCGAATTCAGAAATCCACCTGCCTCTGCCTCCCAAGTGCTGGGGTTAAAGGCGTGCGCCACCACCGTAGCCCGGCCGGTAATATGATCTTGTAATAAACTACTTGAAACATGAGACTAAACTTTCCATTCAAGAAGACTATTAAAAATACAAGTTAAAACCTCGGTCTACACTGTCCCTAGCTACACTGCAAGTATTCAACAGTCACATGTGGTTAATGAGTAATGCAGACAAAACATTTTTATATCTGCAGAACGTCTGGAAAGTACTGAAATGAATATATGGTGCCAACTGTGTATATGTATGTATGTGTAATGTATATATAATATATATGTTTTATATATATATATAGTAATGTGATGTGTATATGGTGCTGACTGTGGTGGCATATGCCTGAAACCCCAGCAGTTGGTAGGCTAAGGCAAGAAAATTGAGAGTTCTGGGCCAACCTAGGTTACATAGTATGACTCTGTCAAAAATAAAGAGCCTCCTTGAAATCCTGTGGAGGGGCCACCCACTGCCCTTGGGTACGCTATAAAGTTTGCCTGTGCCCAACCTGCTTCCTACATTTAAATCATAAAAAAAGGAAAAGAAAAGACAGAGAGATGGTGGCCTGCCTTGGCCTCTGGAATGCTGGGATTAAAACCACCATGTTTGCCTTTCCAGTGGTGTTTGTTTAATTTACATCTCAGTGGTCACAGTCTACCATTTCTTCCCAGTTCTACCCTTATAAGTCCCTCCCCCATTATCCCCTCCTTTTCTCCTCAGAGAAGGGGATGCCCCCCTTGGGTACCACCCTACCCTGGGATATCTGGTCCCAGCAGGACTAGGGATATCTTTTCCCACTGAGGCGCAATTTGGCAGTTCAATGGCAGGAAACAGAGCCGGAGACACCTTTTTGTTCTGCTTGTTAGGGGACCCACATTTCCCAGCACTTTTTATGCAGCTTTCTATAGATAGTGAGAGTTGAGCTTGCTACTGCTTTGATTTACAGGCAGAGTCAGAAGGTCCTGGCTTAGAGCCATTCAGACAAGCAAGGTCAGCTCTGCCCCATCCTGCTTTACCTACCCTGTTGCTGTAGATGCTACCACTAGGGAGGTCTTGCCTGGAGCCCTGCAGGTGTGGAGTTCAGGTATCCTCTTTCTCTGATGACCTCTAAGGTGTGACCCTCACCTCACTGGCAACCCAGTGGGACTGAGTCCAGTACTCTTGCAGATCCAGTTGAGCTCTCAGGCATGTCTGCCTCTCAAGACCATCTAGCTGCCGCTCCTCTGTCCACAGCAATCCACTCTAAAGGTATGGCTCAAATGCAGTGAATTGGACACAGGTGGGCTTTGGACCACTTGCTGGTACTGGGTGACCCTACTGTAGGACATCAGGGAGGCTGTTCTGCAGGTGCCTGGGACCTGGACCTAAATGACAACTCCAAGTCAGCATTGGGGGAGCCCATATCTCCTACTGGAGATCATCATGGCTTGCCCCACCAGCCTCCAGCTTCTTCCAGGCTCAGCCTGGGTCGTCATCGCAGACTTTGCCACTCCAATAAGGGCCAAACCCATGAGAACAGCAATGACAGCAGCAACCATGACTACCTGCCTTTGGTGAGGACTGGGGAGGTGGAGGGTAGCACCATTAGAGCCAGAGCTCTGTCTCAGCTCCCTCTCCCCCCACCTCTTCTCTCCTCAGGTACGACTGCAAGAGGCACGAGGCTCCTTCCGCCTGGATGAACCCTTCTGTGCCGCTGTGTGCATTCCTCAAGAACGCCTGTGTCGAGCCTCGCCCTTTGCTGCACACCGTGCCAGCCTCAGTCCCACTTCAGCCTCATCTCCTTGGGCATTTCTGGGCCCTGGTATTGGCCAAGGTGACAGTGCCACAGCCTCCTGCAGCCAGTCCCCCAGCTCAGGATCTGAGGGTCCAGGCCAGGTAGACAGTGGAAGGGGCTCGGATACTGAGGCCTCAGAAGGAATGGAAAGGCAGGAAAGCTCTGATCTTCGTGGGCGCACTTGGGCCACAGCCGTGGCCCTGGCGTGGCTGGAACACCGCTGTGCAGCTGCCTTTGGCGAGTGGGAACTGACAGCTTCCAAAGCTGATTGCTGGCTGAGGGCCCAACACCTGCCAGATGGCCTTGATCTGACTGCTCTCAAAGCTGCTGCCCGGGGGCTCTTTCTGTTACTGCGACACTGGGACCAGAATCTGCAGCTGCACTTGCTGTGTTACAGCCCTTCGAATGTGTAAGGCTGCTTGCAGCTCTGGTTAGCGACCCCCAACACAAAGTCACTGCCACCCAGGGCCAGTCTCTTGGTGCTGGGAAAGAATAAGTTGGAGTCTGCTGTCCTCCATTGCTTCACACACACACACCCCTCCCAATATTCTTGCCATCACAGAAAGTGCCTGCCTGTGCTCTCTTCTCTCTCCTCCAACTCCATACCCCACCCCCCATGTACTCTGAGCTCTCTATAGGATAAGGGAAGAGGAGAGAGCTACAGTCCCAAATCCTATGCAATAAAGTGCCTCTTAAGACTGCCTGATGAGTTGTTTGTTTCCATGTTGGGAAGACGCACCTCATATCCTGGTGTAGACACAAGCAACCACTAACTTTATGTAGGCTGCACAAAGGTGGACTTGGCAAGGTTTATTCTAAGAACACAGAGTCCGTTCCACCCATGATGCTGAACAAGTCCTAGAAGGAAGGAGTGGATTTCAGTGAGTTTTCCTGCTCTTAGGAAAGAACTGAGGGGACAGCCAGAGCTGCAGCAGGATGACAGCATGGCACAGGTGCAGGGCAGCAGAGCTGAAGGATGTGGATGGGTATGTATTCCAGGAAAGCTCAATGAGTCCCAGCACCAGCAACCTAGAACGAGAAACAGGTCTCTCGAGAAACATTTCAAGGTCTGCAGCATTAGATCTCTCATGTCCTCTACCCCTCCACCCCTCCATCCATCTACCCCTCCATCCATCCACCCCTCCATCCATCCACCCCTCCATCCATCTACCCCTCCATCCATCCACCCCTCCATCCATCCACCCCTCCATCCACCCTTCCACCCCTCCATCTACCCATCCACCCCTCCATCCACCCACCCCTCTACCCCTCCACCCCTCCATCCACCCATACCTCTTCCCCTCCACCCCTCCATCCACCCACCCATCTATCCTTCAAACCTCATCCCCTTCTGTGGTTACAGCTGTGAGAGGAGGAGTTCCTGAGCCCTTCCCCAACCCTTCCAGGTTGTCCCAGTCAGTACCTGAGCAGGTGTGTGAGCCAGCGTGCAGGCATGGCCCACAGGAGGTAGGGCAGTGTGTGGAAATACCAGACATAAAACTGGTAGTGGAGGGAGCGGCTAAAGCAGATGCCAATGAAGTTGGAGGTGAAGAGAATGGAAACAATCTGTGATGTGATGGTTAAGGCTTTGGGCGGGAATGGAGGGTGGTGGGGATGGGGTGGGGTAAGGGCTTAAAGTTCAGGGTAAGAAAGCACTCTATTCTGTCCCACATGCAAGCCTCAGACAACCTTCTTAGTCTCTCTGGATCTGTTCCTCTGTTTAGGGAGTATGGACTCTTAGGACACTAGCAAGAGAGTATAGTCCTACAACGCTGTATTAAGGACAAGCTGTGTGGCTGTGTAAGGTGCTCAGTGCAGTGTTTGCTCAGAGGACAGGCTCTATGACTGGACTCCGGCCTCTTCCTACGGTGCCTGCTTTCTCAGGCCAAGACTAAGACTCCGTCTGCACTCTGAGAGATCAAAACTTATCTTTCCATGATTTAAAGGATATGGTTAGGTGTGAGGGGTTGGGGTGGAACTTTCCTTTTGGAGGGATCCTTCAGCAGTGACAGAATACTTTCTCCTGTTCTGAAGAGAAGTTATTCCGACATTTATCAAGGCCCAGCTGTGTGCCAAATTCTACATTAACCACCATGAACTTAACATTTCCCCCAAGTAGCTCTTAAGAGCTAAGCTCTCCAATCCATCCCACGAATCTTTCCATGACATTAACCCTGTTTCTTACCTGTGCCACCTACAGACGGCAAATAGCAAGAGGAGGCTAAGATGGGCAGCCAACAGAGCCAGATGGAAGGCACGATGTAGGAAGACGGTTTCAGGGAGGAAACGCCAGTTCACGGTCCATTGGAAAAGAAACTGACGGCCAAGGTCAAAGGAGCGGGATAGGTAGCCAATGGGGTTCTCCAGCAGGAAGGGCAATCCCAGCACCACCTGAGGATGGGTGTGAAGCCAGCAGAACTTCTTAGGCTCACCTCAGCCTTCAGGGTATCACTTAGGAGAGCATAGTGGGGTGGAAGCCTCGGAAGCTCCCTTATTTCCACAAGGAGTACCAGGAAAACCTCCCCAATCCCACCCCCTGCCAGAGCCTGACACCAAAGAAGCATAGGAGTGGCATGATCACACTGCTTTCCTCAAGAATTCACCAGATCATGAGCTGGTGAGATTAAGAGCACTCATTGCTCTTCCAGAGGTCCTGAGTTCAACTCCCAGCAAACACATTGTGACTCATGGCTGTCTATAATGGGATCTGATGTTTTTCTCTCATGCAGACACACATGCAAATTGAGCTCTCATACACATAAATAAGTAAAAATTATTTTAAAAATTCACCTGATTGTGTGTGTATGTGTGTGTGTGTGTGTGTGTGTGTGTGTGTGTGTATCAAGGGAGGGAGGTATTTAGAGAGAGTCTCACTATGTAGTGCTGGCTAACCTGGCTTGCTATGTAGACCAGGCTGGCCTGGCATTTGTTATATAGACCAGGGGCCCTTGAACTCAGAAATCCACCTCCCAAGTGCTAGGGATAAAGATGTATACCATCATGCCTAGCTAGTTGACCAGGTCTTTTTTTTTTAAAGATTTATTTATTTATTTATTTATTTATTATATATGAGTACACTGTAGCTGTCTTCAGACACACCAGAAGAGGGCATTGGATCCCATTACAAATGGTTGTGAGCCACCATGTGGTTGCTGGGAATTGAACTCAGGACCTCTGGAAGAGCAGTCAGTGCTCTTAACCACTGAGCTATCTCTCCAGCCCTGTTGACCAGGTCTTAAGCAAGCAGCTTTAGGAAGCAGACCTACCAAGTTCAGTAGCCACAGGACCTGAAGTGCAGAGACAGTGGCTGCCCAGATCATAATCAACTCAAAGTCTTGTCTGTTGGCTTTTGAGAAAGCCCTATGGGATTTAAGGAGACCTGACTCTTTGGTAAGGGGAGGCTAGAGAGGTACCTGAAGAGCGGCACAGATGGCTAGCTTGGGGAGGGCACCACGGAAGCCAAACTGAGTAAGAAGGAGGAATAGCAGTCCCGGGGCGAAGAGCAGCACACTCATCTTCACTGAGACAGCCAGGCTGAAACGACAAAGGACAGAAAGGGCAGGATCAGCTCCAGGGTCGTGCGCCCTTGGAACAACATACCCACCTCCCCACAGATTTTCTCCCAGTTAAGTGCCAGGACGTGGTCTCCATCCAAAACTGTCAGAGGAGAAGAAGGCCTGAGAGGAGGCTGGGAGGAAGGGAGTAACACCTGCTCCCTCTGTCCAGACTAACTGGACACATATTGATTGACATACTTAAAGGCCAACTCCAACAATGGATGCCAACCAGGGACAAGATAGAAAGCATGAGGAAAGAGGGACTTTCTACAGATTCTTGACTTGTTCAGGGAGGCCCAGAGTGACCTACCATATCTAACCACTCTTGATGTCCTCTCTTGCAAAACATTGGAAAGATATGGAAATGTGACAGAAGGGGCAGAAGGAAGAGGCTCTGACCTGAAACAGCAGCAGCCCCAGCTCCAGCACTGTGCCAGGAAGAGGTTAATGCTGAGAAAGAGCAATGCCATCGCCACTGGGTCATTGAAGAGCCGCAGGACAAAGATGGAATGGACACGGTAAGAGGCACAACACATGAAGAAAAAGACGAAGGGAGGTACCTAAAGGGTGGGCACCAACGTCAGCTCCCCAAACCTGAGCCATCCCCACCACCCACTCCAGGCCAGGGCCAGTTAGTACTGTAGCATCAACTCACCTTGGAGGTCTGGTGGTATATCAAGAAAACAAGCACCAAGGTGACAAGGTAGAGCACAGCAAAGATGTTCTGGGCCATAGGGATGTCAGAGCCCCGGTCAGTAGCATAGTACAGCCCCATGAAGACATACAGAAAACCAGCTGGGTAGCTGGAAAAGGAAAGCAAACATGAGCCTAGGTCACGACAGTCAGCCTGGGACCCACCCAGCCCTTCACAATGTCTTCAGACTTCCTATCCTCACTCACACAAGAGGTCCGGTGTCACCCTGCAGCTGTGTGTAGTCATATGTGCCATTGATGAAACCCTCCACCTGGGCCATGTAGGCCTTCCAGTCAATCTCTGTGTCTGGAAGAAGATAACATGGTCTCGTTCCTTCTGAGTCCAGAATTTGCCTAGTTCTAAACCCCGTGCCTTCAGACCACCAAAGCCCACAGCTCTACCTTATTCCCGGTTTCTTCCATCACCGTCCCTTATCTAACTGCACATAGGGCATTCTCTGCGTCAACCCATATACTTTGTATGTGTGTCTGTGTGTGTGTTTGTGTGCACGCGTGCACACTTGAAGGCCAGGAGGTGACATTGGTGTCCTCCTCCATCACTTATATAAGAGCCTAGCTAGTCAGTTTGCTTCAGGGATCCCTTGTCCTGACTCTCTAGTGCCGTGACTACAGATGGGCCACCATGTCTGCCTGGCATTTATGTATAATGCTAGGAACTGAACTATGGGTCTCATATTTACATGGTAAATATTACCTGCTAAGTCATCTACTTAGGCCCATGAATGCAGGAACCTTAAACTCAAAGTGTAGAATTGAATTTATGATCTTTCTTCCTACTTGAAACTTATTCTCTTTTCTGTGTTCCCCAAATATTGAGTAGTACTTCTCACCTTTTCAGTGTGTGTGTGTGTGTGTGTGTGTGTGTGTGGTTTCATGAGACAGGGTTTCTCTGTGTAGCTCTGGCTGTCTAGCTGTCCTGGAGCTGTCTGTAGACTAAGTTGGTCTTAAACTCACAGAGATCCACCTACTTCTGCCTCCCAAGTGCTGGGATTAAAGGTGTGTGCCACCACCACCTGGCTCCTTAGTTCTTAAAAAGAAACAGGCTTGCTTTCTTTCTGTCTTGTGTGTTCATATGCACATGTGTGGGTGCACACATGAGTGTGCATGCATGTAAGTATGAATGTGGAGGCTAAAGGTTAATGGTGATTATCTTTCTTGAATGTTCCTCACTCTCATTTTAGAAACGGGGTCTTTATGAAGCCAGTTGTGGTGGTGTCTGCCTTTAATCTCAACAACACTTAGGAGCTAGAAGCAGGCAGATCTCTGTGAGTTTGAGGCCACTGTGGTCTACATAACAAGGTCAATCAGGGCTACTTAGTGAGACCCTTTTTTTTTTTTTTTAAAAGACTGATCCTGAAAGACACCAGTACCTAGTAGACTCAAATGGTCACAAAATGCTATTCTTTAAAAGGACTTTCAAAACCTAAGAATTAAAAGCATGAAAGATCAGCTCTGGGATGGGAAGTGACTGTCTAAAGGTACAGACAAGCAGCAGGAATAGCAACAGCAACAGCACACTAATTCTGGCCAGAACTTACTTCTCAGCTGCTTATGCTTTCTTAGCAGGCTCAATGTTAAATGCACGGGGTAATCTCTAGAGTCACCTCCCTCCCGTATGAGAGAGAGATTATGATCGCTGTTTTGGAAAATGGGCTTGGGTCGGGCAAAGGATATAGGTTTGAATGGTGAATGAAAGCTCTGTAATCTAGATTGGGTATCCCTCCCTCCCTCCAGTTCTCTCCCCTTCAGCGAACTCACATGCCACCCTGTGAATGACCCAGAAGGTGATGCCCACCTCTGCTAGGCAGAGGCAGGAGGCCACCAGCAATGTGTAGCGTGGCTCCCGTAGCAGTAGGTAGCGTTCTTGCCAGACCCGCTGTAGCCACTGTTTCCAGATTCCAGCCGGTTGGACGACAGAACCCGGCGGACCGCGCTTCCGTAGCCCAGCAGCCATCTTGACAGTGCGCCACTCTTGTGCTTCCACCACCCGGGAAAACCAACCCTAAGACACAAGGTTCCGGTCCCTGCTCTGGGCGTCCTTTCAAAACTAAACGCTGATCCGAGTAACCAGAATCCTTATTTACTGCATAGCAGTCTACAAATTGGACTCAGGGCGCTAGAGTTTCTAGGTCAAAATGATTCATTGGGTACATATTTAGTGCTTATTATACACAGTGGTGAGAGACAGTTCTAATGTGGCTATGTGGACCTGAAAAAGGGTAAGATAGCTAATCCATAAGAACGCATCTCCTTTGAAGGACTACACGATATTGTACTACAAATATACATATACCTCTCGGTGTAAGTCCCGTCCAGAGCGCATAAACGCCTATATATCAGTGTTTGCCCAGAAAACCAAACAATAGTTCTGTTCTCTTCTCCTAGCCCAGATTTCCACTCGGCCTATGTCCAGAGTAATTGTGTTCACGCTAGAGGAAAGCACCTTTCAGCATTCCCCCTCCCCCGCCCCCGGCCTTCCCGAAGCACCCGAAGGTGCTCCAAAAATCTTGGGAAGAAAGTAATCTTTAATTAATCAAGCCTCTTAAAGGAAAGGGTTATTGAAAACTGAACACGAGAGAACGCAGTGATGAACCTGTTCACATCTGGTAACCAGAGGATCTGGTCTGCCACGAGGAAATGTGGTCGAGTTGAGATGGGCAGTATGTTAATAAGACACCAAGTAATTCAGCTTTCCAGCCGGACGACTTTCAAAAAAGAGCTTAGAAGATGACGGAAGTTCCACGTGTTTGTGTGGAGCAGCTGCAGGGGAGGGCGGAGACACAGGCTCCGCCTCCCATTTCTTACCTCGGTGATTGGGCTCCTAAGCCCCGCCCTGGCTGCGGCTCAGCCTGGAGCATGGCCTCTCCCCGGACTCCTGTGTCCCCTCCGGAGTTACCCGAGAAGAACTTCCAGTACTGCCAAGTCCAGTACTGGGACCAGCGCTACAAAGATGCGGCCGACTCTGGACCCTATGAGTGGTTCGGGGACTTCGCTTCCTTCCGTGCCCTGCTAGAGCCGGAGCTGTGTCCTCAGGACCGTATCCTCGTGCTAGGTGGGTAGTGTCCCAGCCACCGGTTGCTGGCCAGACCACATCCGCTTCCTTCCCTTCTGCTTTCTTCTGTGCGAAGACGCCCCAGTTCGGAGCCAAGACCAGACCCAGTACCTTCAGAATCCGTGTGTATTTAGCAAGGGCAAACAGAAATAAGAGATTGTCAGCACTCTGGAAAAAGACAGTTCTTTGGTGTCCCAGCGAGGGGCATATTACCCTGCCCCCGGCAGCCTAGGACACTGGAGAGCACATCTCTGTGAATCTACTTCAAGTCCCAAACATTAATTGGCTGTGTAACTTAGGACAAGTCGTGAATCCATTGTGTGCTTCAGTTTCCGTTTCTAGAAATGGGACTGCGATTTTTTTCTGGAGTAAGACATGTGCACCTCGAGCATAACACCTAGTTTTCCTTTTGCATCAGTGGGTACCTGGAGCCGTTGTCGGGTAAAGGGAGTTACCACTTCTCTGAACCCCAGGTGAAAAATTTGGTCCTAAACACTAATAAGGTAGAATAATGCCCTCTGAGTCTGATGGAGAGTTGCAGCTGAGGTAGGTGTCAACAAGAGAGATGCTAGGATGTCAGCTGCTGGATACTCAGGAAAACTTTGGATGAGTAGAGTTGCCTTCCAGATATAGTTTGTAAACGTTTTCATCAGTAGAAGCTTGTATACATTTTGGGTTTTTTGTTTGTTTGTTTGTTTTTGTTTTTGTTTTTGTTTTGAGACAGGGTCTCACTGTGTAATCCTGGCTGGCCTGAAACTCACTTATAGAATAGGCTGGCTTTGAACTCACAGAGGTCCACCTGCCTCTGCTTCTAAAGCCTGTATACATTTAAGTGGAATACTTGATAGGGATAAAAAGAATATCACTTATACATACAGTATATATGCATAGTATAAATAATATACTGTGTGTCTGCACTATTTAATTTGGGAAGTAGAGCAAATTAACCAGTAATTGACCAGGACTAGAAACTATAACCTAGTTGCTAAGAATTTGGACTCTGGGAACAAGTAGTTAATGGTAGAAACTTGGCTTAGCTGGAATTATATTTTTTTTTGTTTTTGTTTTCTTTTTTTGTTTGTTTTTGTTTTGTTTTTCGAGACAGGATTTCTCTGTGTAGCCATGGCTGTCCTGGAACTCTGTAGACCAGGCTGGCCTCAAACTCAGAAATCTGCCTGCCTCTGCCTCCCAAGTGCTGGGATTAAAGGCATGTGCCACCACTGCCCGGCTCCATTTCCAAGCCTTAAGAAAATAAAAACCTAGCTGGGTGTCGTGACTCACACCTTTAATCCCAGTCCTGGGAGCAAGAGGCCAGCCTGGCCTATGCAGAAAGTTCCAGGACAGCTAGGAGGCTACATAGAGAAACTTGTTTCAGCAAAACATACATACATACATACATACATACATACATAAAATAAGAAAATGAGAAAATGAAAACCTACATATCAGATTTTCTATATAGAC
>JANHMN010000011.1:6389281-6493078 GCA_030674055.1 Rhabdomys pumilio
TTTCTTGATTTCTGTGGTTGTATACTATTGCATTTATTTATAGATTTACCACAGAACTACGTTTATTAAGCTTTAGTGCCTTTCAAAATTAACTGGCAAGTTAGGCCTCACTGTGAGATTCTAATTCCAGGGAAGTCTAATATAGATGCCAGGAATCTTTTTTGTTGAAATAGTGTCTTATTCTGTAGTGGACCAACCTGACATTTACTAATTAGGACTTGCAACTACTTTCCACCCTTACCTCCTAAGGCTGGGATTGCAGGTGAGCACCAGCAGGCCTGCCCCCAGGACTCTATTTTCAGCAATCTCCACAGCTAATTGTCCTGCTGCTGGTGGGCAAAACCTCTTCCTTAAAATCTTAAGATCTTTCATAAAATCTTAAAATCTTTTTTTTTTTTTTTTTTTTTGTTTTTTGAGACAGGGTTTCTCTGTGTAGTCCTGGCTGTCCTGATACTCACTCTGTAGACCAGGCTGGCCTCGAACTCAGAAATCTGCCTGCCTCTGCCTCCCAAGTGCTGGGATTAAAGGCGTGCGCCACCACCGCCGGGCAAAAACTTAAAATCTTAAGACTGACCAGGAGGGATAAGTCTAAGGAGGGAGATAGGAGATGAAAGGCCTAATTGTAAAAGTTTAGGTTTTCAAAAACCTTAGAACTGTGAGATTTAAGAACAGGATTTAATTTGTGAAGTCACCTATATTACACTTCATCTCCACAGATCTGAGTAGAGCACCTAGCAAGTACCAGGCAATATGCTGGCCCCTTCTAATGTATTTACTTGATTTTTAAAGCTGAGTAACAAGTATTCTGAGTAGGTTAGGGGTCTATAAACCTTTTCTGAATAAGGCCAGAGAATGATATTTTAGGCTTTGCAGTCTCTCTCCCAGATACTCAGTTCTGCTATGGTAATAGACACACAGCTATAAACAGTGCATTAGAAAGAATTGATGTTCTCTAATAAAAACTTATGTTTAAGACAGAGTCTCCTGTAGTCCTGGCTGGCCTAAAACTCACAGGTAGACTAGTCTGGCATCAGACTCACAAAGCTCTGTCTGCCTTTGCCTCCTGGGTGCTGAGATTACAGGCATGAGCCACTATACCTGTCCAAAGCTTTATACAGATTCTACTGTAAGTCACTGTCTTGGATCTCCAGAAAGGATCATGAGAAGGAGACTGATGTCCAAGTCATTCATCCAGTAGTAGCTTCCAGGAAAAACTGACTGGTAAGAATGGGGAAAGGCAAAAAGATGAACAAAACTGTGATCTCAGGCAAAATCTGAAGAATAATTTTGGCCAGAAGCATCATAGATGAAGACCATTAGAAGCAAATACATACAGAAACCAGGGTCCTGGCCAGAACGTTGACAGTAACTGCGTCACTAGTTCTGCTGTCTTGCCATGCAGCAGACAGGGAGAGGCAGTTGGAACTCCATAACTTCATCGTAAATTACAGCCTACTGGTCATGCCAGTGTAGCCCAAGCCAGGCTTGAGTGGGCCTCTTGAAAACTGAAAGGCAGTTGAACATAGTGTTTAAAAGCTCTGGCTTAGGGTGAAACAGGTGTTGGCCCAAATTTCGGCTCCATCTCTGTGTGTGCTTGAAAAACCCCTTAACTACTTCTCCTCAATTTCTCCACCTAAAAACTGAGAACAAGAAAGTACTATTTCTGCATGGATCAATATTGAAAATAAACTTTAAAATTCCTCTTTCTTTCTTTCTTTTTCTTTTCTTTGAGACAGGGTTTCTCTGTATAGCCCTCGATGTCCAGGAACTCACTCTGTAGACCAGGCTGGCCTCGAACTCAGAAATCCGCCTGCCTCTGCCTCCCAAGTGCCTGGATTGTAGGCGTGCGCCACCACTGCCCTGCTAAACTGAGAATTCTTATGAATTAGCATAATACTGAGTGTTCAGTGACTGTTATCTGTAATAATTTGGGGGGAGGGCTAAGGATGTAACCCAGTTCATCAAGTTCTTGTCCTGCTTGCAGGAAGCTGTGGGTTCAATTCCTAGTATCATGTAAATTGCAAATGGTCTGTATTTCACATAAATCTAAAATCCCAGTGATCCAGAAGTAGAAGTGTCAAACCTGAGACAAATGGCTGAGGTGCCTATTTAACATATCAAAGTAGACACTGGCAGCCAGGTTCTTCCTGCATCCCTCTCCCCTTCCTCCTGGCTGCCATACCACTGAGCTGCTCCTCTTTGAATAATCCAAGCATTCTGGTTACCTGACCTTTTCTTCTACTCTTTTGGGCCTCCTGGCTGTTGCACCTGGTTCCCCTCTCCTTTCCCCCAGCCCCCTCTGCTCTCCTCTCATAGTTCAAGGTAATGGGTACTCTGGAATCTCCCAGATGTCCCTGCCTCTGGCTCTGCTTTCCCATATATCTATAATAAACCTTCTCCTCCATCAAACCTAGGAGCAGTCATGTTCCTTCCCATTAATTCATTCATTCATTCATTCATCTGGAGCTGAAACCAGGAGAAGTAGAAAGATCAGAATTTCTAGGTATCTTTCTTTTTTCTTTTTGAGTGTGATTTCACTATCAAGGCTGGCCTGGAACTCAGAGATCTACCTGCCTCTGCCTTCTCAGTGCTGGGATTAAAGGTGCCTGCAACTCAACCCAACTTGTTTATGATTTTTGAGGCATGGTGTTATGATACGTGGGCTAACCTGGAACTTACTATGTAGATGAGGCTGGCCTTGAATTCCTCATCTCATGATTCTATGATATCAGTAAGTAAGGATTGGAAGCAGTCTGGATCCTGAAAAAGTGAGATCCCTGTATGGGACCTGCCAAGGGCTGCCATCTAGCCCCATTCTTAACCCAAGATGGGCTACAGGAAGACCTGTAAGAGACTACTTTCTTTCAAAGCAAGAGTGCAAATTGGGCTGTGTATCTTAAAATCTCTTTTAAAATCTGAACCTCTTAAAATCTTAACCTCCCTCTCCTTGACCCTACCCTCTTAGAGACTGCATTCTTTTGTTGTTTTTGAAACAGGGTCATACTTTAGCCCAGGCTGACCTCCAACTCAGAGTCCACCTGCCTCTGCCTCCTAAATGCTGGGATTAAAGTTGTGAGCCACCATGCCTAGCTTAGAGATTGCATTGTAGATAATTAATCCAGATTTCCCTGCACACCACCCCCTAAGACACTGGTTATTTCTCAGCTCTTCTGAGTCAATGTCTTGGAAATTCTTGGCAGACTCACCTCAGGTAGGGTCAGTTGCCTACCTGCGTGATGCTAGTTTGTCTCTTGTTCCTTTATATGGTAGTTCTACATTTAATCTTTCCATCAGGGCACAAGTTCCTTGACAGCAGGCACTTTTTTTTTTTTTGGTTTTTCAAGACAGGGTTTCTCTGTATAGCCTTGGCTGTCCTGGAACTCACTCTGTAGACCAGGCTGGCCTCAGAAATCCGCCTGCCTCTGCCTCCCAAGTGCTAGGATTAAAGGCGTTTGCCACCACCGCCCAGCACGACAGCAGGCACTTAAAAACAAAACCAAAGCTGGGCAGTGGTGGCACAAGCCTTTAATCCCAGCATCCAGGAGGCAGAGAGGTGGGCCAGTCTCTGAATTCAAGACCAGCCTGTTCTATAGAGTGAGTCCCAGAACAGCCAGGACTACACAGAGAATACCTGTCTCAAAAACAAAAAAACACCCAGGGTCTCCTATAGCCTAGGCTGGCTTTGCATTTGCTATGTAGCTAAGAATGACTCCTGATCCTCTCCCTGGGATTACAGGCATGCACTACTACATAGTACTACATTCAATTTATGTGGTGTTGAGGAGCCAACCCAGGGCTTTGTGCATGCTAGAAGAGCAGCCTGTTCATTTAACGACTTCTGCAGAGCATGCACTCTTTATCAGCAAGACCAAAGTCCAGTACATACATTGAAACAACGACTCAGCGTCACTGCATGTCCCCATGTAGTCTTCTCTTGGTTTACTAATTTTCCCTTGGATATCCAAGGAAGACTATAACCCCTAATATGGCATCTTCCAGCGTTCCAGGAGCCCTTTAATGGTTAGAGATTCCTTTAAGGTCATCGTATTATGGTCCTGATGATGCCAATATTTTGTACATTCTGAGTTTGAGGAAACTGAAGCCCCAAGAATCAGATGCTTTTCTTTGTAACTGGGAAAGTCAACTCCAAATCTTTGAACTCTTGAGTTCAAGTTCCTTCAGCAACTCCACAGATGTTTGTAGCTCTTAAATTTAGAACATTGCATCTGTGTGTAGGCTAGCTACTGACTGTTCTTGTCATTTTCTTAAATGAGAAACCCAAGTTCTTGGTACTGAAACAACTTACCCTAGTCCACATAGCTGAGAAAGACAGAGATACTTTGTGTCCACTGTGATTCCAAAAGTCAACACTCTTCTACACCCTGTTGCTTTAAGAACTTGGTGCAGGGTCAGGTGCAGGGGATGAATGGAGAGAAAACAGGCCAAATAGTGGATAAATAACTAGAAGGAGAGAACCAAAGCTAACCTAGCTCTTTTGCTACCCATCCCACCCACGGCAGGTTGCGGGAACAGTGCCTTGAGCTATGAGCTATTCCTTGGAGGCTTCCCAAATGTGACCAGTGTGGATTACTCTCCAGTAGTGGTGGCAGCCATGCAATTTCGTTATGCCCATGTACCCAGTCTACGCTGGGAGACCATGGATGTTCGAGCACTGGACTTCCCTAGTGGGTCCTTTGATGTTGTCCTCGAGAAGGGCACATTGGATGCTCTGCTGGCTGGGGAGCCGGATCCCTGGAATGTATCTTCTGAAGGTGTCCACACTGTGGACCAGGTGCTGAGTGAGGTGAGGAGGCAGCAAGACAGCAGACCAAAATGCAGGGGTAAGGGGTTCAACTCTCAGGACACTGAAAGAACTCAGCAATCAGAAAATGGTGTTTGGAGCAGGGTTCCTTAAAAGTGGATTTCTGAAGAACAGAGGAGACTGGAGTGACCAAGGCTCACAAAGGTCAATCAGTGGTTGGATACTAGCTTGACATAGGGAAAAAGTGGTAGCCAGGTCCCAGACAGGTGAGACAGATTGGGAAAGTGAATAGCTGATAGGAAAGCAGTGTCTCCTGCATGAATGTCTTCCCTGTCTAGAACCCAGCCTTATATAGAACAACCAAAGGCAGGGAGTGGCATAGTCTACCACAGAAAGCCAGAAGAATTATTGAATACAGAGTAGTATCTAAGGCTCCATTAGGAGATTATTATGGGTTGTACTGACCTTTGAGAACCTGGAGATGGTTCCACACTGATGGTTTCTCTGTCTGCTTTGCAGGTGAGCCGGGTGCTGGTTCCTGGAGGCCGATTCATCTCAATGACTTCTGCGGGCCCCCATTTTAGGATCAGACACTATGCTCAATCCCGTTATGACTGGTCCCTGAGGCATACAACCTATAGCAGTGGTTTTCACTTCCATTTCTACGTCATGCATAAGGGCAGAGAGCTCAGTGTGTCCCAGCTGGCCCTGGGGGCCCAGGTCCTCTCATCCCACAGCCCTCCTGCCTCACCCTCCTTCCTCCAAGACTCAGACAATGAGGACTTTCTCAGTGCCATTCAGCTGTGAGACTGGAAGTGTGACCTCCAAGCCCTCCCTGCCTTTGAGACTGGGGATTGGTTCCTGGGTACACAAATCCGGAGTCTTGTGCATAAAAACAGTGCTGGTGGGATCAAGCCCATGTGAACCAATACAGTGTGACTCCAACTAAGTCCCAGATCCCAGGCTTCTGGCTTCTAGGATTTTTATCTCTACAGGGTTTCTCCACCTTCTCCATTTTATCTTCTGGGGCAAAGCTCAGTGCAGCCTCTCTGCCCTGAATATGGTCATCCAATCTGGATTTATCCTTGAGAGCCTAAAGACTTTGACTTTAGACTACTTTGCTTCTGATTGCAGCTCCAGCCCTAACATAGTAACCTGTCCTGCTTAGGCTAGACAGGTACTTAAAGAGGCCATATATTTATGATGTTCCCACACCAGGGTGCCCTGGCAATGCTCACCTTCCCCACCAGGAACTGGCACCTGAGATTGTCAACAACTGTCCCCAGCAGACTGAAGCAGCAGACACACGCGCACACACTCACACACGGAGGTCTGTGTTTATTCACACACTCCTGTTACATTGAGGATGGAGAAACATTTTTACAAAGGACAACCCTGGGCTGAGAACATCTTCCGGTCCACAGGTGTCATCCAAAGGTACTGATCAGTCCCCATTTGGGTTCCCAGGGGTAGCATGAAGGGGTCCAAGGTAAAATCAGATCTGGGCCCTTAAAAGATGATACCTTGGGAGGGAGGAGTCTCCCAGTGAGCCTCCTGGGGTCAGAATTGGGCAGACTGGCCATGTGGTTAGTTACCATGTTGGGGGCTTGTCCCATCCCAGTCTCAACACCTGTCCTATCTGCCAGGCGCAGAAGAGCATGGCGGAGGCTGTGGGGGAAGGGCACAAACCATGATCGGAGCCAGTAAACAAAGAATCGGATATAAAAATACAAATGTGCTGAGGAAGTCCCTTAGAAAGAGGCTGGGGTCACGCCAGACAGGGGTACAGTTGAGGAATGGCCCGGAGGGCTAGGCTGAGGTGGGTAGGAAGCTCATGCAAATATGCAGCCAAACCTCCCTGGCCTCGCAGTCCGACGCCGCAGCTGCCCGGGCTACAGACCAGATTGATCGGAGGAGGGGCGGGGCAGGGGAGCCGTGCGGGAGGGGGCGGGCTGGGGGCCGTGGGTCTCTGTGTCGGTTCCGGTGTGCGGGGTGGAGCTGCGGCCCGAGGTTCTAAAGTGCATGAGTGCGTCGGCGGGCTCCGGGCTGGTCCGCACCACCACTACCGCCGCCGCCGTGGTGCTGAAGCGGACAGCTCCGGAGCGCCAGGCAGCGGTGGTAGCAACACCGACCCCGCGGCGGCGTGGCCCTGCAGCCCCCGCCCGCAGGCACCTCGGCCCCGGGCGGGGGTGCGCCGGCAGCCGCATCGCCGGCCCGTGCTCCTGGCCGCTGCGGGGCTGGGCCCGGAGCCCGCCGCCAGAGCCGGCGCGTCTACACTCCGGACGGAGGCTTCTCCCCCATCCCCTTCAGCACGTCGTCTATCCGGTCATCCTCGATCACCACTGCGCAGGGAGAAAGCGCATCAGCCGCGCGGTCTCGGGGGGCGGCGGCGACAGTGGGGCCGGTGTCCTCACGCCCCGCGCAGATCTACTCTACTGCCTGTGTTCCCGCGACACCACTCGAAACCCTATGCATCCCCACCCGAACTCTCCCGCGGACCCTACCTGCTACCAAACCTGGGACCCAAACCTCCCTATGTGGGAACACCTCTCTTCCGAAGACTCCCAGTGCGAACCCTCCCGTCACCTGAGCCTTCCTCCATCCAAGCTGACCAGAAACCTCTCCCTTCGACACAACCCCCTCCTCGAACTGGGCTCAGATGAAGCTGTCACCTGGTGTAACCCTTTCCTCTACCTGAATCCCTGTTCTGAGAGTGCCGCCCAGAGTCCCCTCCCAAGGCAAACAAGACGACCGAACCCCTGGCCTCGGTGCCCTCCAGTAACATCCACCTGCTCATGTTAGCCCAAGGAATCGGCCCACCACCTTGTGTTCCCAGTGCCAAGCAGCCCCAAATACCCTAGGCGGCCCCTCCCCCTCGACCAGGAGCCGGGGCTCTTTTTCCAGAAGTGGAGGGCTTCGAATCCGGGACACAGTATTCCCGGGAGAGGGAAAGAATGGGACAACTCCACAGCAGGGACCCTCCCCACCCCGGGCGGGTGCGCAGCTGGCTGCGCTGGTCTGCGGCAGGAGCAGCTGCCACTTGACGGGGAACGGCAGCCTGGGGACGCCAGGCGAAGGGTTTCTGGGTCAGGCGGCGACTCCGGGCCCGGGCCGCGTACCTCTCTTGGCTCGGCCGATCTGGCCCAGCTTGGGGGGCCGCTTGGCCTGGTTGCCAGCGAAGAAGGAGTTGGTGTCCTGCAGGCGGCAGCTGAAAGAGAGGTCGGAACCCTCGGGGTCTGCGCCGAAGCGGCCCATCTTGTCCTCGCCGTAGGGTAGGATCTCGGACATGGCGGGCACCGGGCGGGCTAGGGACTGCGGCGGGGCACGGGCAGAGGCTAGCTGCCGGACCGGCCCTAGCTCAGCAGGGGAGCCGGCGGAAGGATGAAGTCATACAGCATCCGGGACTGCGGAGCCAAGCGGGGCCTCCTCCCCCGCGCCTCCGCCTCCCGGGCCGCTGGGCAGGCGGCGGCGGCAGCGGCGGGGACCGGGCGGGGGCGGGGCGGGGGCGGCGGCGGCGGCGGCGAGAGCGGAATGACGATGAGCGCCCGACTGCGGCAGAGAACGGCGGGCGGGGCGCGGTGGAGGCGGGGCGGGCACCGGCCAGCGGAAAGAGGCGGGGCCCAGCGGTGCGAGGGAGCCCGGTGATCCCTGGAGTGGAGCGCGCGGCCGTGGGAGGTTCCCGCGAATGGCCTCCACGTGGGCCCAGGGGAACCGCAGCGGCCCGTGAAGGCGACAGCTAGGAGGGAGCAGCTAGCCGAGTGCTTAGGGGAGAAGGGGAGGGATGGACGCCCCGGTTAGGGGAGAGCAACTAGGAGCTGAGCGCCAAAAGCTGGGGGCGCGGTGGGGCCCCAGAAGGCGGCTGCCAGGCTGGCTGTGGACACGGCCTTGGACTCTGAAAGGCGGCCGGGAAAGGGCCGAATACGCGTGGAGAGAGGGGAAGGAACCAACCGACTGGAGCGCGGGAAGAGCTCGGGCCTGGGGGTGGTGCCACGGTGCTTGGCGCGTTCCTGTATCCTAGTTGCGCGTAGATCTCCATCAATTGGCCAGTCTGTATTCCACTGTCTAAGCATCTGTCAGTCTATCTCTGTGTGTCTGATCTCCGTTTCTGTGTTGGTTTTGGACTTTCTGTATCTGCCTGCATACCTGGTCCCTGTTTGTGTACCATTGGGTCTGTCCCTCGAGACTGCGTTGCGGCCTTTCAGGGAAGGATCTTAAACACTGCAACCGCAGCGCGCACCAGAGTAGACTCCCCACAAACCCTAGGATCGCTGTTGGCGCCAAAATCCAGACTCAAAGCGCCAGTCGCTCCACGCGGTTCCCTCAGCCCTGGAGGCTTGCTCTAGCTGGCAGTGTGGGAGAAATGAATGGCAGCATCGCGGCGGACGCCTTGGTTGCGGATGACGCAGGAAAGCCCGGAGTGCCTGAGCACTAGGCGCGCGCTAGTAAGCGTCGACAGGAACAGGGTGTCCCCCGCCCTTGTTGCTGGGGCCTGGGGTAGAGTTCTCCCCCTCCCCCGAAAAGAACACGCACACTTCCTTTCACCTCTTGCCGCCCCCCCCAAACCCCGCCCCTATCCTGCTAGCAGTCAGCTGCAGCGTCACCCGCTCTCTGGCGGGAGAGGGCTCTGGCGCAATCACTGGCCTTGGGAGGGAGGGCGTGTCTCACATTCACTCACAGTGACGGGCTAGTAAAGACAATAATGACGCTATTGCTGCCCATGCTCCAAGAGACACCTTCCCTTTAGTCCCGCCAAATCACGCAGCTACTGAGATTGCTGGTTTGTTGGTTTTCCTTCCTTCAGGTCTTCAATGCAAACATCTCTGCTGTCTGTACGGGGCCGGGGCTGTGGGATTGAGAGGTGTGAGGGACTGCCTTGGGATTACCTCTGGGGTCTAGCCAGCAGGGGTTCCTTCTAACACCAGTATGCCATCTTCTTGGCTGGGAGGAGTGGTCCCCAACTGGGTCCTGTGGTGAGAAAGACGGACCCTGACATCTAAAGAGAAGAACAGAGTGACTCTGGGTGATCAGAATATCTCCTTCCCCTGGAAGTTGCACAGCAATGACTTTCAATCCAGAATCTGCCATTTTCTAAATGACCTTGAATTGAAGGCCCAATAATCATGTTTTTAAATCATCTGTGCTGGTCCTGGTGGAGTTGGCCTTTCACCTCTGCGCTCCGTCAGACTGATCTCTGTGAGTCTGAGGCCAGCTGGGTCTACACAGTGAGTTTGGGGCTACATAATGAGACCTTGTCCAAAAACAAAAACCATTGCTACTTGTATAACTTTAGAAAAATAAAACCACCAGAATCTTAGCTGTATACCCTTCGTGTTCCCTAGTAAGAATGTGTCACATGACTTCTCTGAGCTGGGATTCTAAACAGAGAAAATAGAAGCTACTTGTTAAGGCCAGTTTTATGGGTGAAGTGGCCCTGAATTAAGCTGCATTGTTTCAGAACTGAGTAGTCGAATTCACCCAAATCAATGAAGAAGGAACTCAGGGGTTCTTGCCAAGGATGATACCATATGGGAACTGAAGTAAATCTCTTTTCTATAGAATGAGAGAGAGAAGATTAATGATTTAATCTGGAATTCATTTTATATATATATAAAAGCACACTGTCGCTGTCTTCAGACACACCAGAAGAGGGCATCGGATCCCATTACAGATGGTTGTGAGCCACCATGTGGTTGCTGGGAATTGAACTCAGGACCTCTGGAAAAGCATCCAGTGCTCTTAACAGCTGAGCCATCTCTCCAGCCCTCATTTTTTATTTTTATTTTATTATTTTTTTACTGTATGGACCCAACTAGCTTGCACTTGTAGCATAGGTCAGTAAGCCCTCCTGCCTTAGCCTCCAGTGTCCCGGGATGACATGGCTGTGCCTACCTTAGCCTCCCGTGTCCCGGGTGACATGGCTGTGCCTACCTTAGCCTCCCGTGTCCCGGGTGACATGGCTGTGCTTCCACACTCAGTTGTTTAGATTCTTTTCTGTTGTTTTGTATAAGTATGAACACTTAAGTTTCCCAGTGTCTTAGGTTTCTCATCTGCAAAACAGGAAAATTATATTAGCAGAATATATTTTATTAGACTGTTGTAAAGATAAATTAACAAGTATATAGAAATGGTAGCTATTATTTATTATTATACAAACCCAAAGAGCTTGAAAGTGTCCTCAAGCTTCTTCGATGGCTCAGTAAGGAAAAGCATGTGCTGTCAAGCCTGGAAACCTGTGTTTCATCTCCATGATGGCAGGAGAGACTTCCACAATTGTCCTGTGACTTCTACGTGTGTGCAATGGTATATGCAAACATACATATGATGAATAAATAAGTATATAAAAAAGTAACATCATTGAGCACATTCATACCAAGCATTTTGTTTACATCTTTCTGACTTTTTAAAATCTGTGCTTGCATGTATTTATTTATTTTGTTTTATACAATGAGATTTAAAAAAAAAAAACCTGCTCCTCTCTAATTTACATGGCAATTTCTCTTTTTTAAAAAATATTTATTTATTTTATGTATATGAGTACACTGTAGCTGTGTTCAGATACCAGAAGAGGACATCAGGACCCCATGGTAGATGGTTGTGAGCCACCATGTGGTTGTTGAGAATTGAACTCAGGACCTATGAAAGAGCATTCAGTGCTCTTAACCACTGAGCCGCCTCTCCAGCCCCCGCGTATTCCTCTTCTATCATTTGCATGGGTTGCACAGTGTCCCATTCATTATATGTATGTCTGAGTTGTTCAGCAAGCCCTCTACACTGATACATAATTTCCTCTCTGTTTTTTTTTTTGGGGGGGGGATTATAAATAGCACTGTAATGAACAAATGTAGGAAAAAAACCCAATATTTTGTAGCTTCCCCAATACAGAAGTAGAATCTATTTGTCCATTCCTGAATCCAACTTTGACCACAGGACATGCTTGCCCTTTGAGGACACTAGCAAGTGTAACAAAGCAAAGGTCTGGAAGATAGCTGTGTACAGAGGCATGACCGACCACATTTGTTGTTGATGTGAGCTTTAAGGATGACTAACGGTAGCTCGGTATTTCTTTTCCTTTTTTTTTTTTTTTTTTTTTTTTTTTTTTTTTTTTTTTTTTTTTTTGCTATTTTGACATAGCATGGTTACTGAAAGAAGAGTAAGGACAAAGGGTTTGGTCATCTCAACAGAAGCCCACAAAACAAATGAGACCACCTAAGTATTCTAGACCAACTAGTCCCAGACCTGAGAAACCATCCGACCAAACCACAGAACATGAAAAAATAATAGTTTTTACTCTGTCTGTCTGTCTGTCTGTCTGTCTGTCTGTCTGTCTGTCTGTCTGTCTGAATCTATCTATCTATCTATCTATCTATCTATCTATCTATCTATCTACTTACCTACTTTGGTTTTTGAGACAGAATTTCTCTGTGTAGCCCTGGCTGTCTTAGAAGTCACTCTGTAGGCAGGCTGGTCTTGAACTCACAGAGATCCGCTTGTCTCTGTCTCCTAAGTGCAGGGATTAAAGGTGTGTGTCACCACCACCTTATTTAGTTCTTACTTTAACCCATTAAATGTAGTGGTGTTTGTTATGGATCAAAAGCTATTTGATGCCAACATCTTTTGGATAAATTTTCCTAGAGGTAGACCTCTGAACAGGAAGAATATCTCAATGTACAAGCTGACGATCGTACATAAAGGTGACCATGGTCACCATCTTTGTCAGTATTGACCATTAGTATTTCATATTGTCATGACCACACTGTCTTTGTAATTTAGGAGTGAAGTGTCTGCCCATTCTCCGTTCATTTAAAACCAATTAATGGAAAGGAAGACTAGAGGGTAGAGAGGGAAAGCCAGGCTTGGTAGTGTATATCTGTTAAACCAAATAACCTGGACACTGAGGCAGGAGGATAGGAAGTTTGACGACAGCCTAGATGACATCATAACACTATATTACAAACAAATGAGTGAATGATATATAGGAAAGGAAGAACAGAAAGGAGGAAAAAATAGAATAGAAAAAAACCGGAAACATAAACACAGAGGGAAGATGATAGAGAATAGAAATTTATCCAAGTCTCTAACAAATGGCACTTAAAATGCAATCAGGAGCAGTTCCTTTCTGGCTTTTTTGTTTGGTTGTTTGTTTGTTTGGTTTTTTGAGGGTTTCTCTGTGTAGTCCTGGCTGTCCTGGAACTCACTCTGTAGACCAGGCTGGCCTCGAACTCAGAAATCCGCCTTTCTCTGCCTCCCAGGTGCTGGGATTAAAGGCATACGCCACCACCACTCAGCTCTTTTTGGCTTTTATTTTGTTTTTTTATAATCAGCCTAAAGACTGATTTTTAAGGTCTGGAGAGATGGCTCAGTGGTTAAGAACATATACTGTTCTTACAGAAGACCTGAGTTCAACTCCCAGCACCCACATCAGACAGCTTACAACTGCTTGTAACTCCAACATCCAAGGGATGCCCCTAACTTTGGGCACAAGTATTATACAGTCATACTACTATTGGTACATACTATTAGTACATACTATTAGTCATGTACAACTAAATAAATAATAATAAAAATAAAAAAAAAATGAGCCGGGCAGTGGTGGCTCATGCCTTTAATCCCAGCACTTGGGAGGCAGAGGCAGGCGGATTTCTGAGTTCGAGGCCAGCCTGGTCTACAGAGTGAGTTCCAGGACAGCCATGGCTACTCAGAGAAACCCTGTCTCGGAGGAACAAACAAACAAACAAACAAACAAACAAAGAAACATGATTTTGATCATGAAGGAGACATGAAAATATTCAGGTTAAGTCTTTGTGAATCTGAGAATGCTGTAAACATGCTAGATTTTCATGTGTGGTGGTTGTATTTAGTTCTCTAAGATGGGGATGGTTGTTTTGTTTTACAGGGATGGAAAATTTAGTTCTGTCCAGTAACTTGATATAGGTATCAGCTAATAATAGATGGAGCCTAGGTTTGAATCCAAGTTAGCCTTGCTTCAAAACAGATGTATTTCTTCTTATTCTTCTTAGAGAGATGGTGAAAGAGTAGCAATAGTGCTGGAGAAGCCTGGCTTCCTTTTAATTCATATTTCTAATCTGCTTTCCAGAAACAAGTCAGAAGCCCTGGACTTCAGTCCTAACTCACAAGGATGTCACAGGATGGATGAGCCCATATATGTAACACATCTAGAAAAGTTCATTGTCTTGCTTATTTTTCTATTGCTGTGAAGAGACACCATGACCTGCACAACTTACAGAAGGAAGTGTTTAATGAGAGTCCATGACCATCATGGCGGGAAGCATGGCAGCAGATGGACAGGTGCTGGAGTGGTAACTCAGAAATTACAGTCTATAAGCAGGAGGCAGAGAGAGGGAGAGACAGCTATCTGGGAATAGTGTGAAATTTTAAAACCTCAAAACCTAGCCCTAGTGATACACCTCTTCCAACAAGGCCACACCTCTTAGTCCTTCCCCAACAATCCCACCAATTGGAATAGACCAGGTATTCAAATATATGAACCTACAGGGACCATTTTCATTCAACATCACAACAACAATGTTGCACAAACTAAAGTGCTGTATATACTTGGTGGGTCTTGTTTCACACCCCTTTCTTGCCTTTCAGTATAGCCAGACTTTTTTGAATCTGCCTATGGGATGAATAAAATGACACAAGACTTCTATTGTAGTTTAATGCTTAGGCTTTTTGCTTGAACAGTCAGTCTCCCAGCTAGCTCGTCTAACTTAACCTGACCACTTAGCCTCCAACACACCAAGAGGCTAGCTGGACTCCTCTCTGCTCCACTGAGGTCTAGCTACGCCCCTTCATGGTTGCTTCCTAATCTTCCATTTCTGCTTTCTTCTCCCATGTCATCCTCTGCCAGGAAGTTCTGCCTTATCACTTCCTGCCCAGCTACTGGCCATCAGATCTGTATTATAATCATTGACTAGCAAGACAAACCCTGATACAATTCTAGACTGCCTTTAGGTAGGTGAGGAAGGACAAATATTTACAAAGCAGAAAACTTGGTGCTGGGAAATAGAAATGACAATATCAAAATCCTGCCAGCACTTTGCTCTCTGCAGATACAGAATTAACAACTGAAAATACTGAAACACACCTTCATACAAAGTAAAAAAAAAATTACCCCAACAGCTGAGGGCCGAAATTAGGGCCTCGGACAAATACTCTACTACTGAATCCCAGGTGTTTTTCTCCTTTGGATTTTGTGACACAGTCTCACCAAATTGCCCAAGGTCCTCAGGCAGGCTCTAAATTTGTTATCTTTCTGGTTCTGAGTAGCTGGGATTACAGACCTGCTCCACCAGATCTGACTTATTCTGGTTCCCCTCCATCTCTTTTCTTCCCTTTCCTTTTCTTTCTTAGGGTCTAATACATCCTAGGCTGGCCTCAAACGCAGTGTGTAGTTGAGGGTGACCTTGAACTAATGGTCTTCCTGCCCCCATCTTCCAAGTACAGGCATATGCCACCTCACCTGATTCCTAAGTGCTGAGTTTTCTTTCCTGTATTTTGGAAGGGAACTCGAGGGCTGAATGCTGCAATGCCATCTTGTCACTAGAGTGAGCATGAGCGAGCCAGGGCTTTGTCCTAAGTAGATAGCTGCTTCAGGCTCCAGTATGCCAAGATGTGAAAGTTTGATGATTAGGGAACCTAGCCTGCTCCACTGTCAGAGAACTAGAGCATCCTCCTCCAGCCTTACTAGTTTACTTTATTATAGGTCTTGGATGATGATGATAATAATTAAAATACCAGGGCATGGTGGGGGCCACTTATAATTCCAGTACTTGGAAGGCAGAGGCAGGAAGATCCCTGCAAGTTGGAGATCAGCCCTGACTGGTCTCACATAGTAAGACCTTGTCTCAAACAAACAAAGGTAGGCAGTGGTGGCACATGCCTTTACTCCCAGCACTCAGGAGGCAGAGGCAGAAACATCTCTGCGTTAAAGGTCAGCCTAGTATACAGAGTGAGTTTCCAGGACAACCAAGGCTATACAGAGAAACCCGGTCTCAAAAAACAAAAATAAATTAAAATCAGGCAGGCTTGTTAATTCCAGCTACTAGGGAAACCGAGTCAGAAGAGTAGTGAGAATTTCCCTTAATAACAACAACAGGGTGGTGAGATAGCACAGTGGGTAAGAGCACTTGCTGCTAAGCCCGCTGACCTGAGTTTGATCCCAAGAACCCACATGGAGGAAGGAAGAGGCCAATTCATACAAGCTGTTTCCTGACGTCCTCCTGTGTGCCACTGCCCCCCCAACATATCATACACACAAACACAAATACATACACACATACATATTTTTAAATGAAAGTAATAATTTATTTAGACAGATTCTATCACTACGTAGGCCTGGCTGGCCTGGAATTCAATATGTAGACCAGGTTGGCTTAGGTACATTGGACTCTGCCTCCCAAGTGCTAGCACCTTTTTTTAAAAATAAGATTGATTGCGGGGCAGTGGTGGCACACGCCTTTAATCCTAGCATTTGGGAGGCAGAGGCAGGCAGATTTCTGAGTTCGAGGCTAGCCTGGTCTACCGAGTGAGTTCCAGGACACCCAAGGCTATATAGAGAAACCCTGTCTCGAAACACCCCCCCCCCAAAATAAGATTTATTTATTTATTTATTTATTTATTTATTTATTTATTTATTTATGAGCACGCTGTAGCTGTCCTCAGACACACCAAAAGAGAGCATCAGATCCCATTACAGATGGTTGTGAGCTACCATGTGGTTGCTAGGAATTGAACTCAGGACCTCTGGAAGAGCAGTCAGTGCTCTTAACCACTGAGTCATCTCTCCAGACCAATAGGCTTTATTTTAAACACCTTATTCCTAAGAACATTATTTGAATTTTTATTTTATTTAAACATTTTAATTTATTCTAATTTTCTGTGTATGGGTGTTTTTGTCTATGTGTAATGTCTGTGAATCATGTGCAATGTCTACAGAGCCCAGTAGAGGGTGTTAGATCCCCTGGAATTTGAATTACTGAAGGTTGTGAGCCTCCATGTGGCTGCTGGGAATTGAACCTAGGTCCTCTGGAAGAGCAGCCAGTGTTCTTAACTGCTGAGCCATCAATGCAGCCCCCAAATAATCTTTTGAAGGTCCCAAATAGGAGGTAGAAGACCTATTAGCAGGTGCAGGACCCTTGATTTAATACCCAGCATCTGAAAAAAAAAATTGACTCACAATACACTCTTAATATGCCAGTCACTTTACACGCACTGTTTTGTTTAATTCTAGAAAGACACATTGAGGTAGATACTACCTTTTTTGCTGCTGTTTGTGGGTTTCGTTTGTTTGTTTGTTTGTTTGTTTGAGACAGGGTTTCTCTGTGTATCCCTGGCTGCCCTGAACTCAACTCACTTTGTAGACCAGGTTGGCATCGAACTCAGAAATCCAACTGCCTCTGCTTCCCCAGTGCTAGAATTAAAGGAGTGTGCCACCACTGCCTGAATACTACTCTTATTTCCATTTTACAGATGGAGAAACTGAGTCTGAACCCAGAATTGTTCATCCTAACAATGACACTGTGCTCTGTCTTGTTTGCGAACATGCAATTTGGGGATGGAAAAGTGCCTAAGAAAGCAGTCTAGCACTTCTCAGCCAAATCCATTCATCTTGCATCGTTTCTCAGCCTCAAGAATAGCCCACGCTAGCACCACTTGCAATAAGATGTCTGAGAACTTAGGTGCGAATCAATAAATGAGTATCCATTGCCACTACTTAAGGCTTCCTCGGATCACGGTTTTGTATTCTCTTGGTGTGGTTAGAAAGAGGAAGAGGAGGCAGTGCTTTGGTGTCCCAGTTCCCTCCGCAGCACTGTAAAAAACATGAGGCACTCCTTGGCTCAACAGACTGTAACACTCCCCTGCCTGTTTAAGGAATGACAATATGGAAGGCAGATGGCCGATGCATGGATGCCACACTGTTGCGTTTCAGTTAAATATTGCTGGGTGGTTTTTTTTTTTTCCCCTCTTGTAAACCTCCCAAATAAAATCGTTTGCCTTCCTGAGTTGGAAATGTTAGCATGTCTTTTCTTTAAATATCTGTGCATGGCTGTTTTTTTCCCTGCCAATTTGTCACCATCTGTAACCCTCTCTTTATGAGATGATCTGATGACAGCAATTATCTTGGAGAGTAAAAGTGCCATCTTGAAGCAATGTGTAAGAATAGCATTCGTGTGAGCTGTGTGTATAGTGCATGTTGCCCTAACACAACATGCACTACATGTGTGTGGTATGTGCTTGTGTGTGTCCCAATGACAGTGGGCTTTTCTGTATATACGTTGTGAATCTTCAGAATAGTTGCTGCTGAGTTTCTCTGTGTGCACTTGTGCTTGGAGTCTGTGTGCTGTTGTAGATCTCCTATGGACACCTGTATAGAGGTGAACAGCTTGTGGCTTCTAAGTGTTCCTGCTGAAAAAAAAAAAAAACCTGCAGACAGACTGCTAGGTAAAGAGGTTCCTGGCAGGGATGTGATTTCTCTACGGTGTTAAAAAGTATTGGAAGCCCGAAATTTGGAGAGTCCGGGTAAAAAATGATTGAGCCTCAACCGAATGAAAGCAAATTATGGGTGGCTTGCCTGAGGGGTTCTCAGGCTTGATGGAGAGCAGCGGTTGCGCGGAACGCGGTCTGGGCGCTGATGCTGGCGGGGAGCCGCGCGCGCTCCGCCCCTCCCCCTCGCTCCCACCCCCGGGCGCGCCGCTGCGGTGGGGGAGCAGGGGCCGTCGCGGCCAAGCCGGGGGCTGCAGCAGTGGCTGTGATGGAGGGCTGCGGCGGGGTTCAGCGGGTAGCCTGGGGCGTAGTTCCTGGGCGGGTCAACCTCGCCTAGCCCTAAGGCGCGGCCCGGCCCTGCTCCACTCCACCATGAACGTCGCGCTGCAGGAGCTGGGTGGCGGAGGCAGTGTGAGTGATGGCCCTGGGCTCCAGGGGAAAGGACCCGGGTGGAGAGGGCACAAAGTGTGGAGGGGCTGGTGTGAGAGAGCTGGCAGCGTCTGGCAGGGACTCCGGCTTGCCTCGGAGGTGGGGCTTCTTTTGCGGGTTGGAGAGGGATGGTGTCAGAGCCGACCCCAGTCCGAGAGTCTGGCACCCTGGGAAGGGCCCTCTCTGCCTAAAGGAGGAAGCCGGCCCAGTGAGGGACACCCAAGCAGGGCCTTGGGCAAAAGGCCTAGCTGCCCGACCTCAGTTGGTGCTCCTGAATTGTTTGCAGATGGTGGAGTACAAAGGAACTAAGCTTCGGGATGAAGAATCACCAGAGATTACAGTAGAAGGCAGGGCCACCTGGGACTCACTGGAGGTGGGCAAAGGGGTTCCACTTTTCTCATCAGGCCTCACCTTCGGCATGATGCTTGCCTACCATAACCATGTGGTGTGGGCTGTTCTGGTGGGTCACTTGTCCCGGTTTCCACTCCGTTTCTGGCCTCTGCGCCAGGTCTATAGTGAGGCATCTCAAAGCCATGACGTTGCACAAAACAGGCTCCACCTGCCTCTTTGCTCTTGGGCCCTGAAGTTAACCCCACTAGCTATTTGCTCCATGACTCTAGAAACCGGCTGTATCTTCTTCATATCTTTACTTTCTGGGAGGACTTCTGTGATCTTGGGTCCCTGCGCTGCAGCTCAATTGCTCCTGTCCTGTGTTCCCCAGGTGGGATTCCAGAAGAGGACAAGACAAGTCTTTGGTTCACATACACAGTTGGAGCTGGTCTTGGCAGGCCTCATTCTAGTGTTGGCTGCCCTTCTTTTGGGCTGTCTCGTGGCTCTGTGGGTCCAGTACCACAGAGGTAGGTGGGCTCACACCTGTTGGCAGCCCTCATAGCTAGGGGGGCCAAAAACCGAAAGGCCTCTCAATATTTTTCTTTTTGGGGCTAGCCTTTCCACCTTCCTGCTGTCAGGGGCTTCTCAAAAGGTTTTGCTTCTTCCACCCCGATTGACAGTCTCCTACCTTCCGCCGTGTCTCCTGCCACAGACCCAGCCCATAGCACCTGCATCACAGAAGCCTGTATTCGAGTGGCTGGAAAAATCCTAGAGTCTTTAGACCGTGGGGTGAGCCCATGTCAGGACTTTTACCAGTTCTCCTGTGGAGGCTGGATTCGAAGAAATCCTCTACCCAATGGACGTTCTCGCTGGAACACCTTCAACAGCCTCTGGGACCAGAACCAGGCCATACTGAAGCACCTACTAGGTGAGCAAAGGCTGTCAAGCATGCTATGCCCTTCAAAGCTTCCTGTCTAACACATGGTCTAGCACTTAGTGGTTACTCAGTAAATAGCCACAAGTGCAGAATTAGGTGGATCATTCTGTGAGGCTCTTGAAGGAGGGATGCAGACAGCAGGAAGGCTTAGCGACTGGAGCTGGACTAGGTGGGGCAGAATAGTAGGGGCTTCTTTGAGGGTCTCCACAAACAGAAGAGGGAAAGTCACAGTTTGCTCTTTCAGTCTTCCTGAGTGGTGCACACCTTTAACCCCAGCACAGGAGGTAGAGACAGATGGATCTCTATAAATTCTAAGCCAGCCTAGTCTACAGAGTGAGTTTCAAGACTGCCAGGGCTACATAGTGAGACCCTATTTCAAAATTCCAGCACTCAGTAGGGAGGCAGAAATAGGTCAATCTCTATGAGTTTGTGGCTAGCCTGGTCTAAATAGTAAGTTCTAGACCAACCCCAGGCTATACAGTCAGACTTCTTCTGAAAGGGCTGACTTGTTAATGTATGCTGATAATTCCAACTATTCAGGAGACTGAGGCAGGAGGTTGGAAGGTCAAAGCAAGTGTGGCCAACTTATTAAGACCCTATTTTCAACTTTACCAAAAGGAGAAGAGGACTGGGAATATGGCTCAGTGGGAGAGTGCTTGTTTAGTGTGTGAAAGGACCTAAATTCAATCTTCAGTGCCACAAAATACGCACATATATAAGTGGGCCAGGAGAGGAGTCAAGGAGTAAGGTTCTCCGACAGCAGTTAATGTAACTGCACCCTGGATCCTATCCTGTGTTCTACCCATTACAGAGAATACCACTTTCAATTCCAGCAGTGATGCTGAGCGGAAGACACAGCGTTTCTACCTCTCCTGCCTACAGTTGGAACGCATTGAGAAGCTAGGAGCCAAGCCACTTCAAGACCTCATTCACAAGGCAGGAGCACTGGGTGGGCTGTGGGCAAGAGAAGGAGGCGGGACAAGGAAGCTTTGATCATCCCTGTACTAGAGATTGCACTTATGATCTCTAATCAGATCGGTGGTTGGAACATCACGGGGCCTTGGGATGAGGACAACTTCATGGAAGTGCTAAAGGCAGTAGCAGGGACCTATAGAGCCACCCCATTCTTCACCGTCTACGTCAGTGCTGATTCTAAGAATTCTAACAGCAATATCATCCAGGTGCCTGGCTGGGAAAAGGGAAGGGACTCATGGAAACTGTCTAGCCAGGATTCCCCTCTCCTATGACAGGCAGGCTGAACACCCTCCAACCCCATGCACAAGAGTCTCCGGTTCAAAGTAGGAGAGAGACTAACCTTTATGCCTTGCTCTTACAGGTGGACCAGTCTGGGCTTTTTCTGCCCTCTCGAGATTACTACCTAAATAGAACTGCCAATGAGAAAGTAAGGCACATCCCAGTACCCTATCCCATTCCTGCTAAGCTGGTTAATCCCTGTGTACTTGACTTTTTGCCTAGAGTCAGAATGAGGAAGGTGAACCCACTGTGCTGAACCAACTGTGCTGAACCCACTGTGCTGCCTAGCAAGCCAACTATTCTTTCTTCCTCTTCCTCCTCTTCCTCCTCTTCCTCCTCTTCCTCCTCTTCCTCCTCCTCTTCTTCTTCCTACTCCTCCTCTTCCTCTTCTTCCTCTTCCTCCTCTTCTTCCTCTCCTTCCTTCTCCTCCCCCTTCCTTTCTTCCTATTATTCTGACAGGAAATTTTTTTCTTTATTTTTGTGGTGCAGAGAATCAAACCCAGTGCCTCACATATGCTAGGCAAGTATTCTATTGAGCTGCATCCCCAGCCCTGAGAAGACTTTCATGAGTACCTACTGTATGCCAGATGCAGTGGAAAAAAAATCTGAGATATGAGTTTCAAAGTCACTGTCACAGAAAGTCTGTGCATCTAGTTATCTAAGAAAAAATTTCAAAAGGTATCTGAGACTCAAGTGGAATGCAGGCATCTAGGGATTTCCTTAGGAGATCAGGTTTGAGTTCGGCTCTATAAAAGCAAAGATGTGGGCCAGGACCATGGCTCAGCAGGTAAAAAAGATACCTGCTGTCAAGCCTGATGACCCGTATTCAATCCATAAGACACACGTGATGGAACAAGAGGACTGTCTCCTGCAAGATTCCTTTGACCTCTACACTCATGCAAACACACACACACACACACACACACACACACACACGAATGAATAAATGAATAAATAAATAAATACATGTAATAATAATAATAATAATAATAATTAATAATAATAAAGACCACAACAGAGATCAACATAGTTCATCCTATGTAGAGACAGGTTAAGCAAGTGTTGAAAAGGAAAAGAGCTTGGTGTGTTTGGACCATGAGAAAGGAAGGGTCCAGGGAGCAAAAGAGGGCATTCTGCACAGAGATGATGTATTGAGCAAAAAGTTTTGAAGCCAGAAAGGTTAGAATGTGCTTGGAATGTAACCAGAAGTGTGGTTCGCCAAGATGTGCTCCTGAGCACGTGGAAGACTAGAAGGTGGTCAGTGTCTGGTTATAGAACAGGTTTTGGATGCTTCAAAGCTTTATTCTGCAGCCCCTGAAGAGTTACCCCCAGCTTCCAGAGCAGGGCTGGAGAGGCTGTTAGCAGTGCCTTGGGAAGCCAGTTTGTCTGGAGATAAGGAGAAGATGCAGGGAAGGGACCTGAAGACAAGAATCTCCACAGTGCCTGAACTCTAAGACCTAAGGGTCCAGGCAAGGGAGTTGCGAAGGTGAGTGCTAAGAAGTTGAGGTTACAAGATATAACAAGCTGAATCGCAGCTTGCTAGTTACTGGATGTTAGAAGAGGAGAGAGGTGATCAAAGCTATAAGGCTGAGTCATGATGAAATAGAGTGAGCCTTAGGGCTGCTATGTGTAGAAGAACCAGCCTGGAAAACTTGGGGACCAGGAGCAGTGTGATGTCACAGGACAAGGAGTGACTTTGAGACCAGGCCTGTATTTCATATTTCATATTCAGCAATCCTGTTCGTTGTAATTGATGAGTATTGCTGATTCCTCTTTTGTTTTTTTGTTTTTTTTCCAGACAGAGGCAGAGGTTGAGGGGTAGGGTACAAGCCTATGCTCCTCCATGGAGGAGTGTGTGGAATCTCTCATTTTAGACATGTGAGTTTGAGGAACGTGGGTACATTCTGAATGAGAGGTCAGGATGCAGCTATGGAGGTTGGAGAGGTGCTGGCGGTGAGCCAGAAGCTCAAGGGCGCGTCTGAAAATGGAGATGAAGGTGTGGGAGACAGGAAAAGGAGATGCTTGGGTGGGAAGGACCGTGGAAGCAAGCATCTTGTTGAGTAGACCAACTGGAGAGTCCTGGTTGTTCCTTCCTAAGCATTTCCTGAACTACTTAGCCAGACCCTCCTCCTGGCATGCGTGAACACTGCTGCTGTTCTCTCAGTGGTGGAGAAAATATGAAGCATTGTGATTCACAGTTGTTCAGACAGTCACAGAGGAGAAACATGAGGTTCCCAATTTGAGTCCAAATGGAAGGAGCTGAATGAGGGTGAGGGTAGGCTGAAACTGAGGAAGAGAGACCCACAGAGGAAGCACTTCAGACAGGCTCTGAGGAAGGAAGGTGAGCGGCCTGTTGACAGATTGAAAAAGAGAGGAAATGAAATAGGAGAAGGTGGCCCAGTCCTTCTGGACAGGTATATAGGTCTAATGTAGAATTTATTTATTTATTTATTTATTTATTTATTTATTTATTTATTTTTGAGACAGGGTCTTACTGTGTATCCCAGACTGGCCTTAACTCTTAGAGGTTAGTGGCTTTATTGCTCCAGCCTCGTGAGTGCTAAGACTATATATCATAACTGACAAGTTTAGGCTTTATCCCAAAAGAAGGGAAATGGGCCCCTGCAGAGATGGCCTGGTAGGTAATCGAGTCAAAAGGCCTTATGAGCTGAGTTTGACTCCCAGATCCCACAGGGTGTCATGAGAGAGAACCAACTCTCCAGAGCTGTCTTCTCACCCCACAGGAGTGGCAGGCCATGCTTACACATGTGCCTGTGTGCTTGTGTGTGTGTGTGTGTGTGTGTGTGTGTGTGTGTGTGTGTGTGTGCACAGAAGAATGCAGGGAAGAACCATACTGCTTTGGGAAAGGCCTTGGGTTTGATTCTCATTGTGTTATTGGTTTCCTTAGGCAGGAAGCATCTCTCCATAATGTAGGGGAAACATAGTGCGGTGGCTGAGTTAGGATGAAAACTAGAAAAGCAGAGGGTTCACGGATATCTCAGGGGTAAGTCTCAAGCTGAGGACAAGGAAGAAGAGTGAGAAAAGTGTATATGTTGAAGTTCTGAGTTAACTGTCACCCCCTAGGAGCTGGGATGGGGCGTAGGTTGCTACTCTTCCGACTATCAGTGACAAAGTGTGTGGGGGGGGGAAGTTGTCTTCAAAAAAGGGGGGAAGGGCCACAGAGGTGGCTGCTGAACAGAGCTGCCCATCTATCCGCGTGGTTTCTCCCTTTCCTCAACAAATACTTGAACTGTACTCGAACCCAAGATTCCAGTGGTGAACCAAGCAGACGACCTTGTCCTGATGGTACCAGACTGGGCTGAGGTGACCTGAGCTTGCACTGGGCCCAGGTGGTGCTCAGGCTCCACATTCTGACCTAGGCAAACCTTGTGGTCTCAAGCTTGTTTCCTCTAGGAAACTTGGGAGTAATATGGACTTTTATTCATTTGTTTGTTTTTGAGACAGGATTTCTCTGTGTAGTTGTGGCTATCTTGGAACTCATTCTGTAGACCAGGCTGGACTCCAATTCACAGAGATCTCCCTGCCTCTGCCTCCCAAGTGCTGGGATTAAAAGGGTGTGCCACCACAACTAATATGGGTTTTATGGAGTTGCTGTGTTACTGTGGGGGCAAGATACATTACATGTAAATCCCTTAGCCATCTAATTACTGGATGAGTACTGTTCAGTATAAAAATTCTTCTCCTGTGCTTTCCTGTCCCTTGGGAGGGTAATGTGAGAACTGTTAGAATGAGAAACTTGAAGAAGGGACTTGAAGGGGTGGATTCTTTACAGGATCCACTCAGGTGTTCAAATAAAACCACATGGCCCCTGATGGACTGGGGCAATTAAAAGGATATTAGAAAACAAGAAAGCAAAGCACTATGGGAGTCCATCCATTGGATAAATATTTACAGGGGACCAGTTTTGTGCTTGGCCTTGATCCAGGCTCTTAGGATTCAGTGGTAAACAGCTGACATAATTGGAACAGCGTCCACTTAGGGGAAATGGATGATAAATGCACAGGTAGTTAAGTCAGTTAGGCAGATGGCGGTCAGAAAGTGAACGGTCACTAAGATTTCCATAAGGTACATCAAGCCAAAATGGTGGGAAGAGGTGAGGGCCCGAGCAGACCTCATCCTTGGGCAGAACTTGTCACTCGCTTTGAGGATGACTGGAGCTTTCACAGGTTCTCACTGCCTACCTGGACTACATGGTGGAGCTGGGGATGCTGCTGGGTGGACAGCCGGCCTCCACCCGGGAGCAGATGCAGCAGGTTCTGGAGCTGGAGATACAACTGGCTAACATCACTGTGCCCCAGGACCAGCGGCGTGATGAGGAGAAGATCTATCACAAGATGAGCGTCTCAGAGCTGCAGGTGGGGTAGGCAGGGGACGAGAGACATTAAGAGAGGGTAGCCCTTGATAAAGACTACCCTGTTTTCCTCTCTTCCTGAGACAACCAGTCCTCTCCCTGCTTGCTACTTCAATACACTTCCAGGTGTGTGTCACTATCCTGGAAAGAAAAATGGTAAACATTTAAAGCCACCCCTCTCAAGGCCACCGCTTAGTCTTTTTTCTTGTTGCCTGGGACTACATGAAGAGATTGTCATTAAAATATTTAGCCAGGCACAGTGGTTCACACCTGTAACCCTAGCACTTGGGAGACTAAGGCAGGAGGATATCTGTGAGTTCCAGGCCAATCTGGATTACAGTGTAAGACCCCATCTCAAGCAAGCAAGCAAGCAAGCAAAGGGAAAAAACAAATGGATGAGATATCTATGAAGTAATCAGGATGATATGGAAGTATCTCCTGTTGCCCTCCTGTGCTAGCACTTTTGGTGCTGAATTATGGAAAGACTAAAGAAAAGGAGATTCTAGAGAGAGGCCAGGTATGTGGGCTGTGTTGGGGAAGTGGTGTTTTATCAACTGGCATGAAAATATTTGAATTTCTGTGCGCAAGCTGAATATCACACATAGTAGCTTTCCTTGTATAATAAGTGGTTAGGCTCCCAGACTGCAGGGCATTCAGGCCTGGAAAAGCATTTATTGCAGAAAGGGGTCCCTAAACAGCCAGTAACTGTTACTATGGCAATGGGAAAGATGCCCGGGCTCTAGCAAATCAGTGGGGGAAAGAGTCTGTTGGGAGCCCAGTGAGAAGGCGGGGAAACCTGAAGACTTTCTGCTTTCAGACTCTAGCGCCCTCCATGGACTGGCTGGAGTTCCTTTCTTTCTTGTTGTCACCACTTGAGTTGGGTGACTCTGAGCCTGTGGTGGTATATGGGACTGAGTATTTACAACAGGTGTCCGAGCTCATCAACCGGACGGAACCAAGGTGTGACTGGGGAATGGGAGTGGGGAAAAGGTGTTGGTAGTGGAGGGGACTTAAGGCTC
Source organism: Rhabdomys pumilio (assembly GCA_030674055.1). NCBI lineage: Eukaryota > Metazoa > Chordata > Mammalia > Rodentia > Muridae > Rhabdomys > Rhabdomys pumilio. The sequence goes on from JANHMN010000011.1 coordinate 6,415,891, forward strand.
TGGAGATCTCTGGAAGGACCAACCACAGTGACTTGGCACAGACTGAGTGATAAGACCATGGACCTTCCAAACTTCAGATTAAAATGTCTGTGGACCCTTCCTCTGGGCAGAGTGTCAGGGTATCCATTTGTGACCTCTATTCCCTTATCTTGCTCCAAGCTGACTTGCACCCCAGAGTAAGAGCCTTCAGCACCACTTTCCTACACCTCTCAGGACCTCCATAGCTTGCATGTTCCTGGGGACTGGCTGGGGAGGGGAAAGGGCTCCACACATGTCTTTCCTTAATTTCTGATATGGAAATAGCATCCTGAACAATTACCTGATTTGGAACCTGGTGCAGAAGACGACCTCAAGTCTTGACCAGCGCTTTGAGACTGCACAGGAGAAGCTACTGGAGGCGCTCTATGGTACCAAGAAGGTAGGCTGTCTGGCTCTGCTTCCTTTCTGACTAAATCTAGCTGGGGATACCTGCCCACATTTTCCCTTTAGGGAAAATGAGAGCAGGGCAGGCACAGTTTTTTCCCTTTGCTTGCTTGCTTGAGTGTGTCAGGAACATTTTCGTCATGGTACGTGAGCACATGGTATGAAACACAGAGTTTGGAATCAAGCCCTCATGATTTCCAATCCTAGTTCCTTCTTATTTTGGCCTATGGTACCTTGGGTATGTGAGCAAGTTCCTCTGGCTCTCCATTTCCTGATCTGTAAAACGTGACTAACACTCAAGGCTTGAGTTACTGTCGGCGTGAGGTGTACACGGCACACAGCTCTGATGAGGACGATGAAGGTGATCAAGTGCTGTTCGTTTCAAGAGGCCTCAGTAAGCACGGGGAATAAAACTACAAACAGATGCATATATTTTGAGGGTGTTAAATTGTTCACAAGGAGTGAAAAACCTCCTTTATGTTATAAAACAGAAGTTGGGACAGCATACTCAATGTGGGGAGCAAAGTGGGGGAGGTCATAGGAAACTGTTCTCCGAGTCTGCCGTGTGAAAAGAAAGCAGGGGAGAGAAGCATTTGAGGACTAAGAACACACATGCAAGTTCACAGAGGCCTGGGGAGCTCGGTGTGTTTGCAGGGTTCTGGTAGGACTTTGAGAGCAGGACAGCAGACTGAGTTCGGTTAAGCGGGCATGGGACATCCATGAGGGAACTTGGCAGATGTGTTAAGAAATCTGACTTTGCTGAGTGATGACAGTGTGTAGAACAGGAAAATGGTGACAGGCTACACAAGAGACAATGAGGTTGAACTGGTAGAGAGTGAGAGACTGAATTGGAAGGGCGGTAATGGGATGATACCCAGGTTTCAGGTATAGTGAACTGATTGCCTAGAAGTCTGAGCTGTAGAACTGAGCAAAGAAATGGCTAATCTTGGGCCAGCAAGATGGCTTAGAACAGCTGAGGCACTCACCACCAAGCCTGATAACCTGAGTTCAAGCTCCAAGTCCCACATGACAGCTCCTTTTGGCTGACTTCAGAGTGCCCCCTCCCCCAGAAGTTAACATAATGATAATGATAATAATAATTATAGAGAGTTCTGAAGTCAAGGAGGGCTATTAGGGCAATCACAGGAGTGGGAACAGAGAATGGAGTAGGTGGCTCACCTATCTCTTTCTATTGAAACTTTGTTTCTGAAGCCAGTGCAGTTTGAGATACTGCCTTACATATCTCTGGAATCTGAAGCAGAAATGGCTCCTTAAGACTAGGCCAAACTGTTGTCCAGCTCTCTGGGACTTAGCCCCAGAGAGGGAGAGAGGCCTTCAGACCTTGCTATCTCTGGGACCCTGCTCCTTGTTTCTTTACAGTCTTGCACCCCAAGGTGGCAGACCTGCATCTCCAATACAGATGATGCCCTTGGCTTCGCTCTGGGCTCGCTCTTTGTGAAGGCCACCTTTGACCGACAAAGCAAGGAAATCGTGAGTAACTGTTTTCTAAAACTACTCTTTGATTTGTTTAAAAATCTGCTGGTCATTTATGTGTATACATAGAGCAATTAGGAAGGGAATTCACTAAACAGCAGATTGGGTGGAGGGATTATGAGGTGTTGGGCTCCTTGCAGTTTTCTGTAATTTTACAAAGTCTTATACTAGGTTTATATTACTATACTTATCAAAATTTTCCAGGCGTGGTGGCGCATGCCTTTAGTCCCAGCCCTTGAGAAGCAGAGGCAGGCAAATCTCTGTGAGTTCGAAGCCAGCCTGGTCTACAAAGTGAGTCTAGGACATCCAGGGCCACACAGAGAAACCCTATCTTGAAAAACAAACAAACAAATAAGCAAACAAACAAACAAAAAACAAAGCAAACCAAACCAAAAATAATACTAAGAGATAATAATAGGTAATAATAATATTAAATATTAGATATTTGTGGGAGACCTGAAATGTCCAATTATGCAGTAAAGAAAAAATAAATAATAGGATTTAAATTGAAGATAAATTAGCTATTTATTAAAAAATTTTTGGCCGGGCGGTGGTGGCGCATGCCTTTAATCCCAGTACTTGGGAGGCAGAGGCAGGCGGAGAATTTCTGAGTTCGAGGCCAGCCTGGTCTACAGAGTGAGTTCCAGGATAGCCAGGACTACACAGAGAAAACCTGTCTCGAAAAAACCAAAAATAATAATAATAATAATAATAATAATAATAATAATTTTAACAGTCTCACATTTTTCAAATGGTTCAGTTGACCTGGAATTTACTATGAATTCTAGGCTAAAACTTGCCTCAGCTTTCTGATACCTAGAATTTATTTTTTTAATTAAACAACTGTCTGGCTTTATTTTTTTTTTTTATTTTTTTATTAAAAGAGAAGTTGGTAATGACATTATTGCATCTGGAGCCCTTTAATGTGCTTGACAAGTTTGTTACCCCCAAGTAAGAAACCCAACCCTGAGTTGAGGTTGTCCTGGTACTTGCTGTTGTAGACCATGTTGGCCTCAAAGTTGTGATGACTCTTCTGCTTCTGCCTCTGCCTCCCATACCTGGCCTACTGATACATTTTAAAGCAGAACAAAAGTAGATTGCAAAAACATATACACATTGCATAACACAGTTCTATATTTTGTCTGAATTTCTGGGGTAGGAAAAGCACTAGGAAGAGTTAGACTGTTAAGGAAGATAGCTGTGTGATGAGATTTCCAGTGATGAGTTCTCCTCAGTTTTCAACTGTTCATTCTGTTCATGCGTCTTCTTCACAACCAGATAAAGAACAATGAAGTATTTGAAGGTATTATATTAATTTACCCACCAGCCAATTCAAATGTTTACTTAATTACTTAGAAAAATGCCACCCACAATAACAATAATGTCACCTGTGGTGGTCTCACCCCGCTGCTGGGCAGCCTTTCTTCAGGACTCTTCATAAACCTTGACTCTTGGATAGACCAGGATGGAGCCCAGGGGTGAATGAGGAGTGAAGAGGCAGTAAGTGCAGGGGAGGCTGACCTGTGACCCTTCCCCTCCCCCGCAGGCCGAGGGAATGATCAGTGAAATCCGCTCCGCTTTTGAGGAGACCCTGGGAGACTTGGTTTGGATGGACAAGAAGACCCGGCTGGCAGCCAAGGAGAAAGTGAGCCATGGCTTTGTCGGGGGCGCCATCTTGAGGTGGCAACGGCCCATTGAGTTTTGCTGGGAGCTTAAGAGGGAAATCCTTACCTTGGTCTCTTCAGGCAGACGCCATCTATGATATGATTGGTTTCCCTGATTTCATCCTGGAGCCCAAAGAGCTGGATGATGTATATGAAGGGGTAAGTACGTTTGTTCACAGTACTAACCTTCAGGGTCCTGGGCTCTGGCCTTGCTCCTGGCCTCAGGGATAGAAGTTCAGGCACTGAGGAGAGAAGGCAGATACAAGTAGTTAAGCTGCTAAGTATGGGTACTATGCTGGATGTGGGCCAGTTGGCAATAAAATATTGCATTAATGAGGGTCGGGATTTGAAATGCAGCCTGAGTTGATCATGCTTCTACTTCTGTGCAATCTTGGACAGGACATCTTTGGGCCTCAGTTTCATCTGTAAAATGCCACTTTAGTACTCACCTTGTGGTAGTAGTAGGCTGTGGTAGTGCACTTGGGAATCCCAGCACTTGGGAAGTAGAGGCAGGTGGATCTTTGATTTTATGGCCAGCCTGGTCTACAGAGGAAGTTCCAGGACAGCAGGAATACACAAAAAAGTCTTAGAAAACAAAAACAAAAGAAACAAACAAAAAGGACTTACCTCACAGGGTTGTAAAAACAAAAGAATGTAAGGGTTTTTTTTTTTTTGTTTGTTTGTTTTTTGTTTTTTTTAAAGTGAGTGTGGTGCCTCACAATTTTAATCCTAGCACTCAGGAAGCAGAACTCTGAGTTCAAGGCCTTGTCTACATAGTAAGTTCCAGGCCAACCAGGGATACACAGTGAGACTCTGTCTCAACACAAAACAAAAGCAACAACAAAACAGCCCTTGAAACATAAGTACCTTTAAAAATACTGTCAATTAGCTGTTTTCATCCATCTTACAATGGAGGAGACAGAGCTTTCTCAGAAAGGTCCTGCTGGGCTTCTCCCAGCTCCAGCATGTTCTCACCTGCTTTCTCCCTTCCACCATTCCCGCAGTATGAAGTCTCTGAAGATTCTTTTTTCCAAAACATGTTGAATTTGTACAACTTCTCAGCTAAGGTGATGGCTGACCAGCTCCGCAAACCTCCCAGCCGAGACCAGTGAGAATGAGTGGGCAGACGTGGGGCAGCCAGAGAGGTAGACAGGGCTTTGGGGGATGGGTCCTTGCAGGAGACAGTCAGGGCAGGGCTGGGCTGTCAGGCTGGGGAGTCTAAGGAGAGTGAGGAGCCTCAGCCTCCTTCTTCCTACCCCAGGTGGAGCATGACACCTCAGACTGTGAACGCTTACTACCTTCCAACCAAGAATGAAATCGTCTTCCCTGCTGGCATCTTGCAAGCCCCCTTCTATGCTCACAACCACCCAAAGTGTGTCTGATGCAGGAGGGTTTGGGTTCTGGGGGGCCATGGGGTGACCTGGGAGAAGAGCTGGAGGGGAATGAGGAAATGTCCCTGTGAGTCCTTACTCAGCATTCCTCATCCACCAGGGCCTTGAACTTTGGTGGCATCGGTGTGGTGATGGGCCATGAGTTGACACATGCCTTTGATGACCAAGGTAAGGGCCCTTTCTAGAATTTCCAGTGACCACTACAGGTATATGGGGTTATTGGGGGCAAGTCTTAGGGATCCTGGTGTGTTCGGGCTAAGGTTGTTTGGGGGTATTTGTTCCCCCACCCATGGGTTGTTTGCAAAGATGAGTTTTTCTCAGGGCGAGAGTATGACAAAGAAGGGAATCTGCGTCCTTGGTGGCAGAATGAGTCACTGCTAGCTTTCCAGAATCATACAGCCTGCATGGAAGAACAGTACAACCAGTACCGAGTCAATGGAGAGAGGCTCAACGGACTCCAAACCCTGGGGGAAAACATCGCTGATAATGGGGGTCTTAAGGCTGCTTACAATGTGAGTGGCCGAGATCCCCCAGACTGTGTAGAAGGGTCCTTGGGGACGTGGGCTGGTGGACTTGCTACCTGTTATTCCCCCAGGCTTACAAAGCATGGCTGAGGAAGCATGGGGAGGAGCAGCCACTGCCTGCTGTGGGGCTCACCAATCACCAGCTGTTCTTCGTGGGATTTGCTCAGGTATGGCCCCTTGGGAGAACTCCCTCCAAAGGGAGAATGCTTTTAGAAGAAGTTGGGGTCATGCAGGAAAGGTGTCAGGAAACTGTATTGAGAGAAAGCGTGGTGTCCAGAGCCCACGAAGGTAGACCTGAGGAGAGAGAAATTTTCTATAGGATTTTACTTGGAAGGGAAGGGCTGCTGGCTTGATTGGAATGAATGGGGGAAAGCATTGATTCCCTCCTATGATTCCTCCACTATGGAGGAATGTGGAGAAAGAAACTATAGCTTGGATATGCACAATGGCTTGTTAAGGCTTAACCAGGAACAAAATAGGTAGCAGAGTTAGCACCCAGGCAGGGCCTCTTCAACTACTCGACACCACAGCAAGCAGTCTTAAAGGGCTCAGCCTTTCCCCACAGCCTTACCCATGCTGGATTACCTAGTGTCCAGATGCTCTTTAAAGGCTTCAAGGTTCTGAAGAGGCATGTTCCCCTCCCTTGGAGCTGGCCAAGCCTCCTGCAGTGGCCCTGACAACTCCTGAACTCACCAGCTGGGCAGTGGTGGTTCCTGACCAAGATGGCTCTGCTGTAGCTGAAGCTATGGCCTAGCTCAGCTCCACACTAGACACCATATGTCCCCATGTCTGTCCTGGCCCGCAGGTGTGGTGCTCGGTCCGCACACCAGAGAGCTCTCACGAGGGGCTGGTGACCGACCCCCACAGCCCTGCCCGTTTCCGAGTGCTGGGCACTCTCTCCAACTCCCGAGACTTCCTTCGGCACTTCGGCTGCCCTGTCGGCTCCCCCATGAACCCAGGGCAGCTATGTGAGGTGTGGTAGGCCTGGGTGGGGAAAGAAATGGGCAACTGTGGCCAGGGACTGGGGCTTCCAAGTAAGGAGAGCGTGAAGATCATCTGGAATGGTTGTCTCTCCACACTGCAAGTGAGGTGAATCTAGACCCCACCACCACCACATTGTGCCTCTGCTTTAGGTGGTACCTGAGCCTCTAGCAGAGATTCCACCATTCACTGTGACATCCTTTCATGTGTCACCCTGGAGGGAGTCTAGGCAGAAGTGTCAGTTCCCACAGTGATGAGTCTATCTCATTTGGACTTCAAGCTTGGAGTTTGGGGGAAGTCAAGAGGATATGCCTGGGCATGCCCATCTCTTCCTGGGTCATACTCAGTGCTCTATGAGATGTGCTCAGCTCCCTTCAGCCCACCCTCAGGCTGCCCCCTACCTATGATCCTTATGCTCCTCCTAGTACTGCTGCTCCCCTCCAGGACAGACCAGCTGAAGGCAAGTGGAAGTGCTAAGGGCTCCCTTGGGTGAGAGGAGAATTATGTATGTACAGTGAGTGCTGGTTCCCTGTGTCTCAAGGTGTGAGCCTTAGGGATGACTGATTGTCCCTAGGACAAACAGAAAAGCAGATCTAGTAGAGAAAAGGAAAGACTTTATTTTTGCAGGGAAGAGGGTGGGGAGGGTGTGGTCTTGCTTTTATAGGGCCCGTTGCTAATAAATAGATCCTTATCAGTCAGCCTGTCTCTTCCTTCAATTCTCTTTTTCCTTATTCAGCCTCTCATCCTGCCAATATTTGAGCAGCTCCAATATACTAGTAATTCTTTACGTACTGACTTACTTGAAGAAATAGGGGGCTGAGATTTGAAGCCCAAGGAGACAAAGGTGGAGAGAGGAGCACGGTTGGGTCTGTCTGGTCAAAATACCACAGCTGGAAGGGTTTGCAGCTGTCCACTGCATCTGTGGCCAGCATGTCACTGAAACTGAGGAGTAAGTGGGTAAGGTCAGCTTGGTTATGTTTGTTTGTTTGTTGTTGTTGTTGTTTTTGAGACAGGGCCTCGGTAAATAGTCCTAGTAGTCTGGAACTCACTATTGTAGATCATGCTAGCTTTGAACTCAAAGATCTACTTATCCCTGCCTCCAAACTACTGGGAGTGCACCGTCATACCCAACTTTATTGTTCTTTAAATTTACTTTTGATTTGAATGATATATTGGCCACCAGTAATTGTGTCTCAGGCACTGTGGATACAATGTCTTCTTTCCTTTGATGACTTCAGCTATTTCACTTTTTAAAAAAAATTTTATCTAATTTTATTTTATGTGCATTGGTGCATCTATGTTTGTGTGAGGGTGTCAGATCCCCTGGAACTGGAGATACAGACAGTTGTGAGCTTCCATGTGGGTGCTGGGAATTGAACCCAGATCCTCTAGGTAGAGCAGCCACTGAGCTCTCTCTCCAGCCCCAGGTAACTGACTTCTAACCTCACAAGCTCATCCAGTCCCTACAGGCCCACTGGTCTAACAGTGCCCTGCTCCCACGATGTAGCCCTAGCCACTTTACTGCAGTCAAAGAAATCTGGTTTGAACCTGAGGCTCTGATGATTATACTCTCCCCACCCCCAAGCCTCAGTTTCTTCATCTATAAAATAGGAAGGACAGAAAAACAGTGGAAATTCTCCAATCACATGGATGCTCCTGGAGGTGGGAGTAGGAGTGAGTTTGTCAGGTTTGCAAGGAACAGGTGAGGGCTTGTTACAATTGTTTCTGGTGCCTCTGGTGCCTCTGATCCTTTAGCTATGCCTATAATCTGTGTCTTGCCCCAGTTTTTTAGTGGACCAGACTGTCCCCATCTGGGGCCATGTCATGTTACCTGGAAGTGCTAGCAGGTTACCAAGGGAAGACCGTTACAAACAAAGGAAATGCCTCCGGGCGGTGGTGGCACCTGCCTTTAATCCCATTTAATCCCAGCACTTGGGAGGCAGAGGCAGGCAGGCGGGGATTTCTGAGTTCGAGGCCATCCTGGTCCAGAGAAACCCTGTCTCGAAAAACCAAAAAAAAAAGGAAACGAGATGTCTTGAACCTCTGAGCCACACTGTGCTAGGTCTGAACCTCTAAGCTCAAGCACAGGGTAGAGGCACAGTGTATTAGGGAGAAGAGAGCTTTGGTGTCTGGAGCACTGGTACTGGTGCTGGTGCCAACTTCTGTTGTCCACTAACGTATGACATAGGCTCATCCCCTCTTCAGATCTCGGTTTCTCAGCAGTCTATAAAATAAGTGAGTTGGGTAAGATGGTTTCTAAGACCATTCAGCTTCAATACTTCAAAAAGGAAATTCAACCCAGGCATAATGATACAGGCCTTTAATCCCATGTATTTGGGAGGCAGGGGCAGGAGAATCATATGTCAGAGGCCAATTTGAATAACTTAGTGAGACCTTGTCTTAAAATTATATAAAAGGCTAAGGCTGTAGCTTAATGGTAGACTGCCTAGCATGAATGAGGTCTTAGGTTCATCCACATAGTGGGCGAAAATGAATTTATGGGCTCCGCGAATTCCAGAACTCTAAGAGATACTAATAAATAACGTGTGGAGCTTGGCTGTTGAACTGTGGGTAAGACTTGCAATGGTAAAGTGCACTGACCATGTGAGTTGCTTGGCTCTATAAAGTTCTGCCTTCCTGATGCCTAATCTCAGGGACCATCTTTAGACCTGGACCAGGCCAAGAGTGGTATCACATACCTGTAATCCCAGCACTTGGGAGGGGGCAGAGGCTCATGGTTCTTTGTGATTTCATGGCCAACTTGGCTACATAATGAGACAAGATCCCTAATTTAAGCCAGCAAACTGGTCCAGTGGTTAACCTGAGTGTGAATCCCAGAACCCACATAGAGGTGGAAGAAGACAGCTGACTTGACAAGGATGTCTACTTTGATATGCAATCATTTGAGAATACCAGGGCATGATGTGGATGCAGAATGATCAGAAGCTCAAGAGCATCCTCAGCTACAGATCAGAACGTGAGGCCAGTTTGCATATATGAGACCCTGTTTCAGAAAGAAAAACTCAAGTGACCACAATGCCACCGTCTCTGTGACTCTATGAGTGGGGAAAATGGGAAAAGATTCCAGGACCTTCAATATCAGACAAAATAGACTATACCAAAGACATGTTTGGGACTCAGGGGCTCTTAATCACCAACAGTTAATCTCCTAAGTCAAATGCAGGCATTGGTCTGCCAGTCAAATTCTCCATGCTGAGTGGGACCATTGCTAGCAACAAGTGTTTTTCCATGGAACACAGGTCTCCCAGCCCAGACACCCATACAACCAGACAGTTGCAGGAAATTTATACACAGTGACCCAGAGTTAAAGCAGGTAGAACCTCTTTGTGGAGCACTACACAGGGATTGGTACTCAAAGTAAGGCAAGGTAGACCTCAGTATATGTCACCTTCACCTTTAACAGCCCTGTCAAGTTGATGAATAACTTGTGTTATATATTCTGTTGTGTTGAGGCAGAAGAGAAAATGAACAATACTAGGGCATTTGTGCTATCCCATTGGGTAATTTATTCCCATCCAAAGTAAGGAAGTCTGCCAAGAAACATGATCTTACCCTTGGTAAGACTCTAGAAATATCAGGCTAGAAGAGAACACTTCATAAAAATAAGCACACTTTCAAAGAGCCTAATATGGTTCACCAGTGGAGAATCTTGACAGTTTTCTAATTTATAGCTCTGGGCTCCAGAGAGAAACCCCAAAGCCTTATTATGTACAAAGATGACCTAAGGACCAATGCAAAGACATTTGTTATGTATTTGTTAAGACCTGCCTCAAACCAAGCACTAACTGAGTGCTAGGGGCACAAAGATTAATCAAATATAGTTCCTTGACCTCCAGGAGCTTAGAATCCAAGATGGGAGAGGTATGTGTCAAATGTAGCACGAGCTCAGGAAAGAAATACGTAACCTGAGAGGCAAGAAAGGAAAAGTATCCTAGAAGGTAAGACTTAACTGGAGCTCAAAGGATGCTAGAATTTACCAACTGAAAACTGAAGGGCATTCCTTACAAATGGAATATCAACCTGGAGAATATTCAGAAATGTGAAATGTGTAGGACGATGTATGTATGAATGTATGTATGTATGTATGTATAAATGGTAGGGCCATAATATGATCTCTACCTGGGTATCAGTAATAAAAGAGTGAATGTATCATCTGCTGTCATTTCTAAAGTTAATAGTAAAAATTTCCACAAAACACTTGGCTTTTAGGAAAATATCATAAACAAAAAGATAGCAACTGACCCAATCTCACCATGTAGCTTTAACGGCAATTCTAGTTGGCTACATTTACTGTACTTAGCATGAATTCCCTCCTATTGAGCAGGATTCAAGTCCAATTAGGTGGTTGTTGGTTACCCTCAAAATTAAAGTGGCACCGTTGCACCTATGGGAATATTACACTGAGCTGGTCATTCTGGCTTATAAGCTTTACAGTTGGGTAGGACTGTTGATCGCTCTTCTCCTTGGCAGCTCACAGAGCACCTTAAGATATTATAAGAGCCAGTCCTCAGGGAGGAGACCTCCAGGTCAGTTCCGCTCACTTCTTCCAAGTGAAATGTTTAGTGTCCTCAGTAACAAAGCCTTACCTTCAAGTTCTGGTAGACAATGAAGGGCAACGGCAATCACTTATATTGTTTTAGGAGTTTCTTGGACTCCGCTGACCAACAACTCTGAGGAAGGTTTACTATACCTGGCATTGAGACTTTTGTTAGTCGTTGGCTCTTGAGGGGAGGGGAGCATTATCACCCCAAGTGGTGTAAAAAGTTAGACACTATTAAAATTTTCAACAGGGTCTCATTGTGTAGTTCCTGGCTGGCTTAGAATTCACTATGGAGACCAGGCTAGCCTTGAACACACAGAGAGCCACCTGTCTTTGCCTCCTAATTTAATCCCAAATGTTGGGATTGAAAGTATAGGCCACAATGCTTGGCTTAGGTACCTTTACATATGGACACATTTCATTCTTTAAGTGTTCTTACAAGAGAAACTTTTTGTACTTTACATAGGCAGAAAACAGGCTGAGTTTAGGTAGCTTACCAAAACCACACAGCTGGTACATGGCAGAATTTGTTCCTAATATCATGTTTCTAAAGTTTGAGTTTCTCCCATCTCTCCAAATTTTTATTTCAAAACAATGTATACCTACAAAATAACTTGAAATGTATCCCAACAACTTTTTATATACTCTTTATCTGGACTCATCAGCTTTTTGATAAACCATTTTAGGGCACAATTTCCAATTCATCTCCAACATACTGATTGGTATGTGACTGTTGATTTAATACATATGTATATATATATATATATATATATATGAAATATATATACATTTATACACTACATATATAGCACGTGCCTGGTGTGTGTGTGTATGTATGTATTCTGAAATCTGTGATTGAAGTCTGCGATAGAAACAGAAACTGGTAGAAATTTCCTAGAGGACGAAAGCAAGCATGAAAATGTATGGCTATCATGAAGACGGAACAGGCAGAGCTGCTATAGGCAGTCCAATCTCCAAAAGTTGAAGAAGTCACTGGCACTGATGATTATACCTAGAATCCAAGATCTGCATGTAAAAGTCATAAGTTTTAATAACGAGCAGCAGCAGCTCATGTCTGTAATCCCAGAACTTCCTAGGCGAAGGCAGGACTATTAGGTTAAAGTTATTCTCTGCTAAAAAGTAAGTTCAAGGCTAGCCTGGGTTAATAAATAAATAAACTTTAGGTAGTATCACTCATCTTCACGTGGAGGAAATGTTTTGCGGTTACTATTCCACAGTGGTAGTGACATAATTACACTGAAGTCACACAGACCGGGTCAAGACTTCAAGAGTTTTGAGCTGATAGAAATCTAGAGAACTAAGGCAAGAATGAAAATGTATGGGCGTTCTGTCTTCAGAATGACCTTCTCATCGTACCATGCATCGAGCTGTGATGAAGCTACGAGATCGGAGAGCTAGGCATTCCCGCAGTCAGACCTCTTACATACACAGAGACACCCTAACCCAACACTAGTCGCTCGGGCTAGATGCCGGAACAGTAATTCCCGGCCTGCCTCAGAGGGCGGGACTCGGGATCCTCCGGGCGTTTCCGGTCTGTAGGACGACGCGCATGGCAACCTGGGAAGGGGGGGGGGGCGATGCGAGCAGGTGCGCGCGCAGCAGGCCGGCAGTAGTAGCGGCGATGGAGGAGGGTGGACGAGACAAGACACCCGTGCAGTCCCAACAACCCTCGGCGACAGCCCCCAGTGGCGCGGACGAGAAGTCGAGCGGCAAGGAGCGAAGGGATGCCGGGGAAAAAGACAAAGAGCAGGAGCTGGTGAGGCGCAGCCTGGGGAGCCGGAGGAGGAGGCCTTGGGCTGAGTCACTCCTGGCTTGAAGGCCTCGGGCCCGACTCCGTACTGCCCACCGTACCGGGGAGACTCAGAATGGGGCGACCCTGTATGTCTTGCCCGCCCCATTACACACTGTCACTGCCTGAGGCCCTCACCACCACATCGTGGGTCTTTGGCTATTTTCTAGAATGGCTTCCAAGCAGAGCCTGCCTGGTTCAGAAGGTAGACAGCCTTTTCAGCAAGGCTGCTTCCCTATCCCACTCTTCTTGCCCATCGACATTCACACTACCCACCTGTCCTGGGGTGAGTGGGAGAAGAATATGATTTGGGTTCCTTCTTTTAATGAGCTTCTTCCCCTAACGCTCCAGTCTGAGGAGGACAAACAGCTTCAAGATGAACTGGAGATGCTCGTGGAGCGACTCGGGGTGAGTCAAGGTGTTACTTCAGAGAGAGTTGGATGTTTCTCATTTGTTTATTTCATTTTTTTTTCCCCCGAGACAGGGTTTCTCTGTGTAGCCCTGGCTGTCCTGGAACTCACTCTGTGGACCAGGCTGGCCTCTAACTCAGAAATCCGCCTGTCTCTGCCTCCCAAGTGCCAGAATTAAAGGCATGTGCCACCACTTCCCAGCTGTTTATTTCATTTTGAGGCAACAATTAGATACCACATATTAAATGATAATTTGAGGGAAAAGCGTTACAGAGGATATGTAAATGAAGTCATGTGTCTCTGGTAATTTATAGGAGTTGAGGAATCATGGAGTAGGAGCCAGTTATGTCTTTGAGCAAAGCATTGGTTAAGTACGTGTAGGTTGTGATATGGAGAATGTGACTCCTTTTGGTCTGAGCTCTAACATCTTCTATCAGGAGAAGGATACATCTCTATACCGACCAGCTCTGGAGGAACTGAGAAGACAAATTCGTTCTTCTACGACTTCCATGACTTCAGTACCCAAGCCTCTTAAATTTCTGCGTCCACACTATGGCAAACTGAAGGAAATCTATGAGAACATGGCCCCTGGGGAGAATAAGGTAATTCAGAATATGGCAGCTGTCTGTCCAGTTGAATGATTCCTTTTTTAACTAAAAAATATAATCCATGGTAAGTCACTGAAAACCTCACCTGGCTGGAAAGTTCATCATAATGAGACTGAGTCTCTAAGTGAGAAGCCGGTAAATGCTCAGTTCCTTAGAAGTTTCTGCTTCATTATACCTTAAGATTTTCATGATGTGTTTCTAACTTAATTTAGAAATGTTGTCTTGTATACACGTGTGTGTATGTATGTGCCTGTATACATGTGAGTGTATGCATAGGTGTCATGCCTATGCATGCCTGGAGACCCTTGGTGTTTATAGTTGGTTTTGGATGCCTTGCATCCTAATAGGTGCTAGGATTTGAACTTTGATCTTCATGAGCACGCAGGAAGTCCTCTTAAGTGTTGACCTGTCTCTCCAGCCACTCTAGCTGCCTTCAAAGTTGGCTGTGTGGCCTAGACTGCCCATTAGTTTATGACTGTCTTTCTCCTGCCTCTCTCTGGAGTGCATAAGCCAGTGTGCTTGGCTTTCTAAAGCTGATATTTAATGTCCCTACTTTTCTTCTGCCCCATGTACATTCATTTCATTCCTTTTATGTCTTAAAAAGCCAGAGTTCACATTTTTCCAGCTGGTTCAAGCATGACCCAGAAGTCTTTAATTTGTAGTAGATTTTTTTGTTTTTCGAGACAGGGTTTCTCTGTGTATCCCTGGCTGTCCTGGAACTCACTCTGTAGACCAGGCTGGCCTCGAACTCAGAAATCCCCCTGCCTCTGCCTCCCAAGTGCTGGGACTAAAGGCGTGCGCCACCACTGCCAGCGATTTTGAGTAGCCTCTTCATTGCTTTGCTTTTGTCCTTGTCTCTTACATCATTTATTTCTCTGTCATACTACAGCTACACTGGTCTTTCTAGATCATTTAATTTATAATTATTTAAGTAAAATATGTAAACTATAAATAAAACAAATAATACATAATAAAAGTAAAATTTGTTTTTTAAAGAAAATTTAAGTGGAATATTAAAATTTATTTTTATGTGGATGAATGCCTTGCCTCCCTGCCTGTATGTCCGAGTATTCTCTGTGTGTAATGTCTGTGCAGGCCAGAGACTGGGAACACATCCTCTGGAACAGGAGTTAGGCTGTTGTGAACCCCCATGGATACTGGGAACTGAATTCAGGTCATGTTTTTGTAACTGTTGAGTCTGTTTTCCAGACCCCTAGATGATGATGATGATGATGATGATGATGATTCTTATTAAAACCTTTTAGTAGTTTATTATTGCAATTAAAATTTATGCTGAGTGTGGTGAATACTTCTAATCCCAGCCACTCAGGACCTCTTAAGTCTAGAAAGTTGAGGCCAACCTAGGCAGTATGGTAGAATGAGAGTGTGATGTGATGAGAATGTGATGTAATGAGAAGCATCGTCTCCTAACATTACAGCTCAGAAGCATCTTTCTTTGGTTCCCCCACTGTTTGTCACTCTTGAGTCAGGTTAGCTTTAGAGGGAGCTAGCAACACCAACTTTAGGGTTTTTTGTTTGTTTGTTTGTGAGGCTTAGCTTAGATCACATGGAACTTTTCCTTATAGAGACTAGTATATAGTGGATTTTATTGGTGAATTCTGGGGACAGTGATCTTGATTCTGTAATGGCAGATGCTGTTTTCCTTACAGTGTTTTGCTGCTGACATCATCTCTGTTTTGGCCATGACCATGAGTGGTGAGCGGGAGTGCCTCAAGTATCGGCTAGTGGGCTCCCAGGAAGAATTGGCATCGTGGGGTCATGAGTATGTCAGGTAAGGCATCTTCTTTTTGGGAACGAGAAGGGACTTGGGGCATTATTCTGTTTGTTTGGGAAACATAGTGTATTGAATTCCCCAGACACTGAGCTCCTTCACTCCCAGGGACCTGCTTCCCTAATGAGCATATCTGTCTGTAGACATCTGGCAGGAGAAGTGGCTAAGGAGTGGCAGGAGCTGGATGATGCAGAGAAAGCACAGCGGGAACCATTGCTTACCTTGGTAAAGGAAATTGTCCCCTACAACATGGCTCACAATGCAGAGCACGAGGCTTGTGACCTGCTCATGGAAATTGAGCAGGTGGATATGCTGGAGAAAGACATTGATGAGAATGCGTACTCCAAGGTCTGCCTCTATCTCACCAGGTGAGTACAGGAGAGCAGGCTGGCAGTCTTGCCCTCTTCAGCACTCGTCTCCCAGGGGAGCTTAGGGTTGCTTTTTGAAGCAGAAACTTTGTGTTTCCTCAGTAACCCTGGAATGTAGTACATTGCCTTCCATATATTAGGCATTCAGTGTATATACTTGGGAAAGGATTTAAGTAAGTTAAATGAATTGCACTTTCTGAAATTGTACTACCTTCGATTTTGTAGTTGTGTGAATTATGTACCAGAACCTGAGAACTCTGCCCTCCTGCGTTGTGCCTTGGGTGTGTTCCGAAAGTTTAGCCGGTTCCCTGAAGCTCTGCGATTGGCACTGATGCTCAATGACATGGAACTGGTGGAAGACATTTTCACCTCCTGCAAGGATGTGTATGTAGAGAAATTGGCAAAGGGAGAGATGAGTCTGTGTATGTGCTTTGTGTGAAAATGAGAGGCTTAGATGAGACCATGGAGACGTTTCTGTCCCATGGTGGCTGAGAGTGAGCAGGTATGCCGGCTCTCCCACAGGGTGGTCCAGAAGCAGATGGCATTCATGCTGGGTCGGCATGGAGTATTCCTGGAGCTGAGTGAAGATGTAGAAGAGTATGAAGACCTTACAGAAATCATGTCCAATGTCCAACTCAACAGCAACTTCTTGGCCTTAGCTCGGGAGGTGAGGGTCTCCTCTTGGCCCTGAAGGGTTTTGTTTGAAGTTCTATCTGTAATTCTGTCTCTCTGACCAATACCTTTCAATAGACTCCCTGGTTAAAGTTGCTATTCAGTGGGAGAGCAGAAGGGACAGCTAGGGGAGTATTGGGGAAGCAGTTGTGACCCTCTGGCTTCTCTTCAGCTGGACATCATGGAGCCCAAGGTGCCTGATGACATCTACAAAACCCACCTAGAGAATAACAGTGAGTAGCTCTGTATGGGCATTGTTCCAGTTGTATTGGGAATAACAGCTTAGAGAACCCGTTTCTTTTTTTTTTTTTTTTTTTTTTTTTTTGGTTTTTCGAGACAGGGTTTCTCTGTGTAGTCCTGGCTGTCCTGGAACTCACTCTGTAGACCAGGCTGGCCTTGAACTCAGAAATCTGCCTGCCTCTGCCTCCCAAGTGCTGGGATTAAAGGCGTGCGCCACCACTGCCCAGCGAGAACCCATTTTAAAGCACTTCAAATTCTTACAAACTCTGTGTCCAGGTCACTGTTGGAAGACATAGACTAAGGGTCTAACATAAAGTCAGAGACTGACCTGGATGGTGGAGGCACACCCCTTTGATTTCAGCACTTGGGAGAGGCAGAGGAGAGTAGATCTTTAAGTTTGAGGCCAACCTGGTCTACAAAGCAAGTTCTAGTGTAGCCAGGGCTACATAGAGAAACCCTGTCTCTAAAAAAAAAATTGTTTTAAATCAGAGACTTGGTACCACACTATGTTCCTTGCATGTGCTATGCCAACTGCCTTTCCTCACCATGTACAGGGTTTGGTGGCAGTGGCTCTCAAGTGGATTCTGCGCGAATGAACCTAGCCTCCTCTTTTGTGAATGGCTTTGTGAATGCAGCCTTTGGTCAGGATAAACTGCTGACTGATGATGGCAACAAATGGCTTTACAAGAACAAGGACCATGGTATAGTTTTTTCTTTCTTTTTGTTTGTTTGTCATACAGTCAGATGTTACCTGAGAGGACTCCACAGTAGTTTCCAGAGGAGCCCTTTATAAGTTTCTTTGGGGTGGACCCTTGTAAAGCTGATAGTCTTCCTTGTCGCAGGGATGTTAAGTGCTGCTGCGTCCCTTGGCATGGTTCTGCTGTGGGATGTGGATGGTGGCCTCACCCAGATCGACAAGTATCTCTACTCCTCTGAGGACTACATCAAGGTCAGTCTGGGCAAAACTCACTCATGGGGACCTTCTCTGTGTTCTAGTGCCTTCTTCTTATTAATGAGCCGGCTTAGTTACTTTCTGTTGCTGTGAGGAGACGCCATGGCAAGGCAACTTAAACAAACTATTTAACTGGGGGCTTCTTTACAGTCCCAGAGGGTCGTCTGTGACCGTCATGTTGGGGAACATGGCAGCAGGCAGGCATGGTGCTGGAGCAAAAGCTGAGAGCTCGTTTCTGCAAGTTGGAGGTAGAGACAGAGACTGGGCCTGGTGTTAGCTTTTGAAACCTCAAAGCCCACCCCTAGTGACACACTTGCTCCAATAAGGCTATACCTCCTAATCCTATGCAGAACAGTTCTACCAAGTGGGGACCAAGAATTCAAATACATGAGCTTATGGAGACCATTCTCTTTCAAATCACCACATGATTTGAAAATCATGCCCAGTTTTTCATTCCAGGGACAGTGCCATAGAAAGGCCCATGACGTACTTGGTAGTTGAGAGAGTGGATAGCCTAAAGAATCTGCTTGCTCTTTGCAGTCAGGAGCTCTCCTTGCCTGTGGTATTGTGAACTCTGGGGTCCGGAATGAGTGTGATCCTGCCCTGGCACTGCTTTCAGACTATGTTCTTCATAACAGCAATACCATGAGACTCGGCTCCATCTTTGGGTAAGGCTTCCTGCTGCTCTTTCTCTGTTTGTTGATTTTGTTTTTTCTGAGACAAGGTTTTTTCTGGGTAGCTCTAGCTGTCCTACAACTCACTCCGTAGACCAGACTGACCTAGAACTCAGAGATTGGCCTGCCTCTACCTCCCAAGTGCTGGGATTAAAGATGGGCACCACTGCCGTGTTTGCTTATTTATTTATTTTTAAATTCTTATTTTTCCGTGACTGCTTCTGTTTTTGTTAATGCCTGTCTTACAAACTCTGGAGAAGATATTGCCAAAGACTGTCATGTGCCATTGAGTAATCTGGCCATGGTGAATGTGTTGGTGAATGTGTTCTGTTTTTGTTCTTCCTTGCTGTGTCCCTGAGTATATGTTGGGGACTTTATCTCCTGACTTTTTAGGCTAGGTTTGGCTTATGCTGGCTCTAATCGAGAAGATGTTCTAACACTGCTGCTACCTGTAATGGGAGATTCCAAGTCCAGCATGGAGGTGAGTTATTGATGTTTAATGGAAAAGGTAGGGGTGGTGTGTTGGGCTTGTGAGACACCTCAATAAAATCTCTTAGAAGTGCGAGCTGTGTGTGGGGGACTGAGGCAAGAAGGTTTCCGTGGGTTCTAGCCTAGGCTACAGAATAATTCTTTTACTCTCCCCTTCCCCATTGCCCACCAAAGAAAAGGGGCTAGGGAGACAGACTGAAGCTTGGTGTTGTACTGCTCTGAGTTCTAGTCTCTGAAACCCCAGGCCAGCCACTTAGACTGTAAGGAGGAAACCAATGGAGGTGAGGGCTGAGAGCAGCACATTGTTCAGGAACACAAACTCAGCACCTTAGCAGCCAGCAAGGAAGGGAACGGGGAGGAGCCAGGGTGCCACTATTCCCCTTTCTTCTTTCCCACCTTAAATCTTTTTCCACTGTCCCCTTCAAGGTAACTCCCCTCATGTTTTCAAAGGCTTCCTAATGGGCCCACCTCTTAGTTTCCACCACCTCCCAAGATTCCCAAGAATGCCACCATCTTACTTGTGTCCAGGTCATCTTATACATGGTTTGGGGGCACTCTACATAGAAGCCACAGCAATGATTCTGACCTTTGGTCATTAGCTAACCTTAAGTTTTCTTGCCTATGCAGAGTCATTTTAGTGATAAATACTGTATAAATATTGCCAAAAGCAGAGATTTTAGAGTAAAACTACCCAAGTTCAAATCTTGGATTTCCATTTACAAGCAGAAGATACTGAATAAGTAACTCGGTCTCTTTAGGCTTCACTTTTCCCATCACCTATTGTGTGGAGGTGTGAGGACTGTGAGGAGTATGCAAAGCTAGGGCTGCTGAGGTTGCAGTAAGCCTGACGACATGTTAGCAGGACATAGTCCTTAACCCTTACCTGTGTGCTATGTGTGTGTACATGCCAAATAAGTAAGTGTAATAACACTTTAAAAGAGTGTGCAAATGGGTTAGCACAGTGCCTGACATATTAAGTACTTAATAATTTTACAGAAATTAATTGCCCATTAGGAAGTATAATTTACAGTGCATCAGAAGAATTAGGTTTTTGAATGAAGTAAGTGTTTTAATATCTTACTGTGGTTGGGTATAGTGGCACACGCTTTGAGTCCAGTACCCAGAGGCAAAGGCAGGCAGATCTCTGATTTCCAAAGTAAGCTAGACTACATAGTGAGATCCTGTCTCAAACAAAGACAAAGGAAAATGTTACTGTGTTTAATGTTGACTTTCTTATTTCTAGGTAGCGGGTGTGACAGCTCTAGCTTGTGGAATGATAGCAGTGGGGTCTTGCAATGGAGATGTCACTTCCACCATCCTGCAGACCATCATGGAGAAATCTGAGACTGAGCTCAAAGATACCTATGCTCGTTGGCTTCCTCTTGGCCTGGGCCTCAATCACTTGGGTGAGAAAATGTTTATCAAAGGGCTGACAGAATTGGATACAATTGGAGGGTTTAAGTATCAGACTGAGCTGGATACAAGCCAGTATCCTTTGACCCTTTGTTCTCCTGTAGGGAAGGGTGAAGCTATTGAGGCGATCCTGGCTGCCTTGGAGGTTGTGTCAGAGCCATTCCGCAGCTTTGCCAACACTCTGGTGGATGTGTGTGCCTATGCAGGTCTGTGCCTCACTGTCCAGCAACTCCACTTCTCTCTTGGTCCTTTTCTTCTCAGGTTGTTTCTTCTCTTCAGAGTTTTGAGGCTTCTTGTATTTACAAAGTAAGTTTTTTCTTGATGCCTTCTCATTTCTTTCCTCGCTCTCACTGCAGGCTCTGGGAATGTGCTGAAGGTTCAGCAGCTCCTCCACATCTGTAGTGAGCACTTCGACTCTAAGGAAAAAGAAGAAGACAAAGACAAGAAGGAAAAGAAGGACAAGGACAAGAAGGAAGCTCCTGCTGACATGGGAGCACATCAGGTGTGGCCAGCAAGCACTCTGAAGAAGATAGCATATAGATATGAGAGGCAGAACAGAGTTGAGCTTTGTTTTTGGCCTCTGCTCTTCCCCTGGGTACTGCCACAAGTCAGAATAGCAGGACTGAGTTTTGTCCATGAGGGACAAGGTGTTCCCTGCAGGATAGCTCTTCTTAGATGATCCTTGGGTGACTTGGTTTTTGTTCCTGGAGCTTACTCTGTTCTTGTGCCTCTTGAATTGCAGGGTGTAGCTGTTCTGGGGATTGCACTTATTGCTATGGGGGAAGAGATTGGTGCAGAGATGGCATTGCGAACTTTTGGTCACTTGGTGAGTAGTCCAGGGTAGACTAGAACATGGGGCTAGTGGGTGCTGGGGGTTAAACCTAGAGACTCATGCATATGTGGGAGTGATTCACCACCACGCTACACCTTAGCCCTGGCTGATTCTGGTTTTGGTGGCTTTTATTTGCCATATATGCTTGTGCATAAATGTATAGAGGTGTCAGTCTTTACCTTCTACCTTCTCTGAGACAGGGTCTTTGTCTTAGTCAACACTCTATTGCTGTGAAGAAACACCATGACCAAGGCAACCCTTATGAAGGAAGCATGTAATTGGGGCTGGCTTACAGTTCGGAGGTTCAGTCCATTGTCAGTATGGTGGCATGCAAGCAGACACAGTGCTAGAGCAGTGGTTCTTACCCTTCCTACTGCTGTGACGCTTTCGTACAGTTCCTCATACTGTGGTGATCCCCAACTGTAAAATGATTTTCATTGCTGCTTCATAACTGTAATTTTGCTACTGTTCTGATTTACATTTTCTGATGGCCTTAGGGAGCCCCTATGAAAGGGTTGTTCAACCCCTAGAAAGGGTCGAAACCCAAAGGTTGAGAACCACTATGCTAAGACAGCTGAGAGTTCTGCATCCAGATCTGTGCGCAGCAGGCAGAGAGATAGTAGGCCTGGGCTGGCCTCTGAAATGCCACACCCTACCCCTAGTTGACACTTCCCTCAACAAGGCCATACCTCAAAATCCTTTTCAAATAATACCAATCCCTAATAACCAAGCCTTATGGGGCTATTTCTATTCAGACCACCAGAGTCGCTGCTTATGTTTCTCCTGAGCACACCAGACTAGCTGGTCCCAGAGCTTTCAGAGATCCTCTCCATCCCTGTTTCCTCCTAGGAGTACTAGGACTGCAGATGGCTTCATGCTTGCAGAGCAGGCAGTTTTACCCTGTGAACAATCTCTGCCCGAGCTTGTGTCTACCTCTTTTCCCACGCTATTGTATTTCTTTATCACCAGCTGAGATATGGGGAGCCTACCCTCCGTCGGGCTGTACCTTTAGCACTGGCACTAATCTCTGTTTCAAATCCACGACTCAACATCCTGGATACTCTAAGCAAATTCTCTCATGATGCTGATCCAGAAGTTTCCTATAACTCCATCTTTGCTATGGGCATGGTGGGCAGTGGTAAGTACTGGAAAAAGATTTTGAACAGATTAGAAGACTCAAGGTTCTTTTTCTAAGTTTCTGTAATGTTTCCTATTTCTAGGTACCAATAATGCCCGTCTGGCTGCAATGTTGCGCCAGTTAGCTCAGTATCATGCCAAGGACCCCAATAACCTCTTCATGGTGCGCTTGGCACAGGTAAAGAATAGGGAACTCCTTTTTTCAGATGTGGCAGCATCTATATCTTTGATGGGGTAGGAGGGCCTAGGAGAGAAGATGTGACTGGGTTGTGGGATTTTTGTTTGCCTGAGAGGGAACATGTCTCCCCAGATATAACTTCTCGTTTATTAACATTTCTGTCTTTTGTTTCTTTGTTTCTTTGTTTTGTTTTGCAGGGCCTGACACATTTAGGGAAGGGCACACTGACTCTCTGCCCTTACCACAGTGATCGGCAGCTCATGAGTCAAGTAGCTGTGGCAGGACTGCTCACTGTGCTTGTTTCTTTTCTGGATGTTCGAAACAGTGAGTTCCTGTCAGAAACATTACATGGTGCACGTTGTGCCTTGATTTACCTCGACTAGGGCCACCATGGCACCTTAGGATCAAAACCCCAAGTTAACTTTTCTAGGTTTATTGGACTTGTGGGAGGCCTCGTGAAACCTTAATTTCTCACACTTTAGATCTGCCTTGAAAGATTTCAAGATGAATTTACTCCTATATGACTAAGAAAAGTGATTTTCAGGTCTTAGGGATGTGAGCAAAGAATAGTAGAGGCATCTTGGGTTAGTAGTGGGGTGTGAAGGGAACAAAGTTTGGTCTTAGTTAATAGTTTAGTGGGTCAGAGCTGTGATCAATTCCTAAAGTTCAGGCCAGGCTTGGCTCATTGTCTACAATTTGTGTTTGTGCTCTCTTCCCTTAGTCATTCTAGGCAAGTCTCACTATGTATTGTATGGGCTGGTGGCCGCCATGCAGCCTCGGATGCTGGTTACATTTGATGAGGAGTTACGACCATTGCCAGTTTCTGTTCGTGTGGGTCAGGTGAGGAAATGGGTAGTTTAAAAAGGAGGGCTTGGGGTATACCAAAGAACTTGGACATTATCTATACAACCCTATTTCACAAACTGGTGTGGGCAGTGATGGGGACTGTGGATTGCTTCTCCCATTTCTGGAATCCTCTATTTCATTTTTTTCATCCCACAGGCAGTGGATGTGGTAGGCCAGGCTGGGAAGCCTAAAACGATTACAGGCTTCCAGACTCATACAACTCCAGTGTTGTTGGCTCATGGGGAACGGGCAGAATTGGCCACTGAGGAGTTTCTTCCTGTTACCCCCATTCTGGAAGGTTTTGTTATTCTTCGGAAGAACCCCAACTATGATCTTTGAAAAAGTGGCTACTAGAGACCCTAGCTGTAGCTGATTGTTTAGCAGGCTGTACTGCCTGCTGCCCGGGGCGGATACTGTTCCAGATCTTTGGGGGAATTGTTACCTCCTGTTTTGTTACTGAGTAAGATAACTTTGTTGAATAAAGACCTTTATCCCCAAGGTCTCTGTCTGTTTACTGGGTGTCATGATCTGTGAGAAAGCATTGTTCAGAGTAACACAGAGCCTAAAAGAAACTAAGCTCACTAAAGTCCCTGAGAAGTTGAAAGATTTAGTTGATTTTTAAAAATGATTTATTCTTATTTTATGTACATTGGTGTTTTGCCTGCATGTATGCCAGTATGAGGGTGTCAGATGCCCTGAAATTGAAGCTGTGAGCTGCCATGTGGGTGCTGGGAACCAGTCTTCTGGAAGAGCAGCCAGTCCTCTCATCTGCTGACCCATTTTCCTATGTGTGGACAACACTGGCAGTTGCCTGCCTCTCTATGCAAGTTACAGGTTGAGTGGTTTGTTTGGTTTGGTTTGGTGGGTTTTGTTTTGTTTTGTTTTGTTTCTTGAGACAGGTTTTCTTTGTACAGCCCTGGCTGTCCTGGAACTCCATCTGTGGGTCAGTCTGGCCTCAGATCTGCCTGCTTCTGCCTTCCAAGTGCTTGGATTAAAGTCATGCACCACCACCACTGCCCTGCTGATACTGAAGGTCTTTTACTATCTAACTCTGGCCTTGAAATTGACACTTCTACCTTCACGTCAGAATGTTGAGATTATATGCACCACACACCCAGCTTTAAAGAATCTTCTAGAGAATCTATATATATATACACACATAAACCTTTTTTTAAAGATTTATTTAGCTGGGCGGTGGTGGCGCATGCCTTTAATCCCAGCACTTGGGAGGCAGAGGTAGGCGGATTTCTGAGTTCGAGGCCAGCCTGGTCTGCAGAGTGAGTTCCAGGACAGCCAGGGCTACACAGAAAAACCCTGTCTCGAAAAACCAAAATAAATAAATAAATAAATAAATAAATAAATAAATAAATAAAGATTTATTTAATGTATGTGAGTACACTGTCACTCTATTTAAACACACCAGAAGAGGGCATCACATTCCATTACTGATGGTTGTGAGCCACCATGTAGTTGCTGGGAACTTAACTCAGGACCTCTGGAAGAGCAGTCAGTGCTCTTAACCTCTGAGCCATCTCTCCAACCCCTGCACATCAACTCTTTGTGTACTCCTCCAAGCCCATCTTCTGACCTTGGCTAAAGACACCCAAGAGCATGAAGCCCCACTCCTCTCTAACTTGATACTGTCCTGAGAGCTCCTCTTAGGAGGCTGCTGCTTGAGGGATCTGGTCATGTTAGTATCTCTGCTTGACTTTGGCCTCAGAGTGCTAGGAATGAGGAACAACCTACCCCTGGAAAGGTAATGGTTCCTGGGTGTGGCTAGTACAAGTGTGAACAAGTGTGAATCCACTACTCTGGAGCCTGGTGCCTGTAGATGTGTGTGTCTAGCAGTGGGAATAGCACATGATCCTACCAAATAATTATAGGTAATGTTTATCCAGCACTTAACCTTGAGTTAGCCTCTGAATACTGTCTGCTACTAAGTAAATGCTGTAAATGTTGGAAGAATAACTTGCTTGTGTTTCTGAGGCTGCTGCAGTTTCAGAAGTGAGTATAATTTTTGGGAGAAGTTGATAACTTGCTCATTGTCACATGAGAGGTGGAGACTGTGAGTGGGATCTGGAGTATATCATACCCTTAGTCACGATGGTAATATGTCTCTAGGATTTAAAACTTGGTCTTCTTGGTATGTGTGTGTAGTTTTTTTGTTTTGGTTTGTTTTTTTGAGGTAGCATGTCTATATAGCCCTGTCCTGGAACTTCCTATGAAGACCAAGCTCAAACTCACAGAGATTGTCTGCATCTCTTGAGTACTGCAATTAAAAGCGTGCATGACAACATTTGATTTTTTTTTTTTTTAATTTTGTGTGTGGATGTTTTGTTTGGATGTGTGTGTAGTGGTCAGAGATTGTCAGGTCTCTTGGAACTAGATTTACAGAGGTTATAAACTGCTCTGGGTTTAGGGAATCAGACCCAGGTCGTCTGGAAGAGCAAACAGTACTTTGAACCACTGAGCCATCTCCCATCATTCCTGTAACTCAAGATCTTAGCTGGGGAAGAAACAGCAACTTTAGGTCTCCTCAGTCATCCATTACCTTGCTCTCACTTGGTCCTTTGTATGAAAGGTTTAAGCCGTAGGTATCAGTAAGCCTGTTGTGCCCCTTCAATGTAACTGCTGTCTAATAGAGCCTCTGTTATTGCCTAATAGTGATCTAATTAAGCACCTTTCCTGATGTCTAGATGTAGTCACAGTAAGATAAGTTAGGACACTGGAGGCAGAAATAGACTGACCTCTGCTTTCCAGACCAGCCTAATTGCATATTTGCATACTGAGACCTTGTCTCAAAAAAGGGGTGTTGGGGGTTGATGTGGGGGCTAGTGGTGTATCCAGGTGTAGAGTGTGTAGAGTGCTTTTCTTGCATGACTGGAGCCCTGGGTTCAATCCCAGCATTGCATAAATTGGGTGAGTTGTTGCATAGAAGCAGTCATCCTTGCCTACATACTGGATTTGAGACTAGTCTGAGCTATAAGAGACCCTGTTTCAAGAAAACAAAAACCAGGACCTGCAAGATGGTTCAGTAAGTAAAGCCACTTAACCAAACTTGATGACCTCAGCTTAACATTATCTGGACATATACATAGAGAACCAACTATTTATTAGCAGTTGTCTGCTGACCCTCACATGTATATGCGTTTTCACTACCACCACCACACACAGACACACACACAAAATAAATGTAATTAAAAGTGCTTTAAATAAGCATAAACCAGGTGTGTTGGCTTTTTTTTTTTTTGGTTTTTTTTTTTTGGTTTTTTGAGACAGGGTTTCTCTGTAGCCCTGGCTGTCCTGGAACTCTGTAGACCAGGCTGACCTCGAACTCAGAAATCCGCCTGCCTCTGCCTCCCAAGTGCTGGGATTAAAGGTGTGCGCCACCAACGCCTGGCGGTGTGTTGGCTTATAATTGTAATCCCAGCACTCAGCTGAGGCATAAGGATTTCTAAGGTTTCAAACTGAGCCTGGGCTACAGGGTGAATGAAATCTTGTTCCCATCCTCCAAATTATGCAACAAAAAGTCACAAGAAAACAATTTTGTTTGTGTTGTGATCAGTGTTGTGCTGGAATGTGAATGGCGGTGCTTGGTACCACAGAGATGGCCTAAGGCCAGAGTCAGGTGCTGTGGGCCTGTAACCTCAGCTACTTGTGAGTCTAATAGAGGGTTCATTGGTGGCTTGTGAATTTAAAGCTACACAGTGAGTTTAAAACCACCCTGGACAACATAGTGAGGTCTTGTCTCAAAAGCAAAAAAAAAAAAAAAAAGAAAAAAAGAAAAAGCCAGAAGTGGCATACACCTTTAATCCTAACACTGGGAGGCACACACAAGCAGATTTCTTGAGTTCAAGGCCAGTTTTATCAGTTTTATCTACATAATGAGTCAGTCCTAGGACAGCTAAGGCTACATAGAGGAACACCCACCACCACTACCACACCAGCAAAAAAAAAAAGGACTGAGGATATAGCTCAATAGTATTTGCCTTTGAATGTACAAGGCCCTATGTTCAGTACCCAATACACCTCCCCCAAAAAGAAAAAAAAGTGCCTAAATTCCTGGATTGGGCAGGGGAGTCTGGGAGTAGGAGAAAGATGGACATGTAGAAGTACAGAAGGTTGGATGTGGCTTAGAGCAGGAGAAGCAAATGGGAGGAAAAGAGATTTCCAGAAACCATGCTTAATTTTGCTTGGCTAAGTATATAGAGTCCAGGGAAAGGTGGAGAAGGATATTAAGAAATTCAGGCTCAGGCTGAGTGGGAGTGGTTCATGCCTTTAATTCCAACACTGGGGAGGCAGAAGCAGATAGATCTCTGAGATCAAGGCTACCTTGCTCTTCATAATGAATTCCAGGACAGCCAGGACAACATAGAGAAACCCTGTCTCAAAACTTCAGGCTCAAGTCAGGTCTAAAAGAGTTTTACTGCCGGGCGTTGATGGCACACGCCTTTAATCCCAGCACTTAGGAGGCAGAGGCAGGCGGATTTCTGAGTTCGAGGCCAGCCTGGTCTATATAGTGAGTTCCAGGACAGCCAGGGCTACACAGAGAAACCCTGTCTCAAAACTTCAGGCTCAAGTCAGGTCTAAAAGAGTCTTACTAAGAGCTCTCCCCGAGGATTGCTGGATAGTAGGTAAGTAACCTTTGTCTGGATGAAGCTCTGGGTGTCAGCCAGCTGATAAGGAATAGGAAATGCAGCCCAGAACTGGAGCAGAAATGGGAGGTGAAGGGGAGAAGAAAGTTTGGTGGGCTTTTACAAACAAAATTTCTTACCATGTTGGTTCCAGGGCTTGACCTCAGGTCTCTAGGTTTGCATGGGTAAGCATTATACACTGAGTCATCTCACCAGCCCTAGCTTTTGGTTTTACATAAGATCAGAAGGACTTAATTTTGTTAGATGTTTATTTTGTTCTTGAGTGATTGCTTTGCCTGCATGTATTTGTATGTATGTGCTCCATGTACACATCTGGTGTCCCCTGAAGTCCTGAAGAAAATTTTTTATTTTCTGAAACTGGGACCAAGTACTTAAATATATGAGCCTATGAAACTCTTCTCATTTCAAAACCACTACAGTGAATAACAACATATTTGGGGTAAAGTAGGGAGGTGTCTACTGATTAAGGACCAATGATGGTAATTCTGGGAATATGTGTAGGGGTTTTAGGATGTGAATGTTTTATAGGTAGTACCTTGTTTTAAGAAGTTCAAGAGTGCTGGGCAGTGGTGGTGTATTCCTTCAATCCCAGCACTTGGGAGGCAGAGGCATGCCGATTTCTGAGTTCGAGGCCAGCCTGGTCTATAGAGTGAGTTCCAGGACAGCCAGGACTACACAGAGAAACCCTGTCTCTAAAAACCAAAAAAAAAAAAAAAAAAAAAAAAATCAATTACTATGTACCTGGTAACTCTCTCAATTCATTAACCAGAAACTGCTCTTGAACTTCTTTTTTTTCCTACTCTGTAGACCAGGCTGGCCTCAAACTCAAATCCAGAAATCCTCTGCCTCCCAAGTGCTGGGATTAAAGGCGTGCGCCACCACCCCCGACCAGAAACTCTTTGTATTTGTTGTCCTTGAACATAAGAGCCTGCCTGTGCCTCCCAAGTGCTGGACTTCACATGACAGGCTCAGACTCAGGTTTTAACTGAGCGGCCTCCCCAGCTACAGATTACAGTGGTTTTATTTGGCTGATTGCTTTCGGTTACTGCATATTGAACCCAAGGTCTCACAAATACTGGGAAAGCACTTGACCACTGAGGACTCCAGCCATCTAGAGGATTCTTGTGCCTGAGTTTGCCACTCCTGTAGCCTTGCTTTCTTGGTATCATAGTGGTGAAGTTTATTGTATTGCCACCCTCACTTAGGTCACCAGTTCTGTGATATGATGTATGCCAGGAGGTAGCATGTGAGGGAGAATGACCAGTGGGAAAGGCTCTGCTACCTGACTAAATATTCAGTTCAATAGAGTACAGTTTGTTTTGTGACAGTGTCTCACTATGTCCTGAGAAGCCTGCAACTCATTTTGTAGATAGGATGGCCTAGAACTCAGAGATCTGCCTGCCTCTGTCTCTTGAATGCTGAGATTAAAAGTGTACATAGTCACAGTGTAGAGTGCAATTTTGATTCTAAAAAAAAAAGTATGGTATAGTGGTGTTCTCCTTAAAAAAAAAAAAAGGAACATTTGAAACCAGCCTAGCTCAGGTCTCAGCTTTCAACCATCGTGTATTTTTTTTAACTATTGTTTTTTTGATTTTTCGAGACAGGCTTTCTCTGTGTAGCTCTAGCTGTCCTGAACTAGCTCTATATACTATGCTAGCCTTTAACTCACAGAGATCCTCCTGCCTTTGCCCCTGGAGTACTGGGATTAAAGGTGTGGACCACCACCACCACTTCCACCATCACCCAGTTCAAACTTTCCTATTTTTAAAATTTAAATATTTATTTTATGTGTATGAATGTTTTGCTTTCATATGTCTGTGTGCCAGATGCATATGTGATACCTATAGCGGCTCCAAAGAGGGCAGAATTCTAACGAATCGGAATTAAGCACAGTCATGAGTTGCCTTGTGGGTGATAGGAATTGAACCCAGATCCGCTTGAAGAGCAGCCAATAAAGAGTACCCAGTGCTCTAACCATTGAACAATCTCAGGAATCTTCAAGATGGGGTTCCTCTGTGTATCCTTGTCTGTCCTGGAGCTTGCTTTGTAGATCAGGCTGGCCTTGAACTCAGAGATCTACCTGTCTCTGCTGAGATTAAAGGCGTGGTTCACCACTACCTGGTGAAATTTCCCAAATTCCCTGAAGTTTTCATGTTTGACTTTTGCCTTTCCCTAGGAGGGACTGATTTGGTTTTGTTTTTAAGATTTATTTTTTTTTTATGTATATGAGTACACTGTAGCTGTCCTCAGACACACCAGAAAGATGGCATCCGACACTATTACAGACGGTTGTGAGCCACCACGTGGAAGCTGGGAATTGAACTCAGGACCTCTGGAACAGCAGTCAGTGCTCTTAACTGCTGAGCCAACTCTCCAGCGCCGCGACTGATTCTTTTTTAAACAGCGAATGCAAAATTGCTTCTTTGGTTAGATTCCGTCAGTTCTTTTGGTGCAACATTTAATTTCCTTTGTTAATAGGTCTATCAAAGATTAAATCCATAGCATTTTCAGGCACTGCATAATTTGTAGTGTGCCATTTACTAGGGCAGTACTGCCTTAGATTCAGCACTCTCAGCTCCAGGCCGGCACTTCACTTAGCTCTCACGCGCTCAATAAATGCTTGCACAAAGTATGAATGAACTAAAGAACCGCCAGAGCCTCAGAGGGGGTCGGCCTGGGAGTTCCAAAGTTCGGGAGGGGACACGGGGGCGGGCAATGTGTGTCACGTGACGGCGCGGAGCAAATCCCATGTGCTTCTCCAGCGCCAGCGCAGCTCCGCCCTCTGCGCCGGTCACGTGGGGCGCTGGCTGCGCCTGCGGAGAAGCGGTGGCCGCCGAGCGGGATCTGTGCGGGGAGCCGGAAATGGTTGTGGACTACGTCTGTGCGGCTGCGTGGGGCTCGGCCGCGCGGACTGAAGGAGACTGAAGGTAAAGCCGCCATGTCCGGGCCCGACCCGGCCCCCCACCCCTCCCCCCGCATCCGCCGCCATCCGGGCCGGGGCCCGCCACCCTGCGCCGACGCCCCGGCGCCCCAGCCCCGAGCCCGCGCCCAGGCCCTACTCGCCAGGCCGATCCCCGGCCCACGTGTGCCGGGCCGGGCCTGGGTGGGGGTGGGGAGCAGGGCCCGGGCAGGGAGGGCGCTGGGGTGGCGGCGAGACAGCCACCTCCGCCCGGCCTGGGCCGCGGCCCGGCGCAGGCTGCGCGGCGCAGACCCGTCGCCCCCTCCCCCTGCAGGGCCCGGGCGGCCGCCGGGAAGTGACACGTTGTTCTTTGGCACTGGCCGCGTTGCGCAGAGCTAGGAGGCGGCGGCGGCGGGCAGGGAGGAGCCCCCAGCCCCGCCCGGCGGCCGACCCTCGCCTGCCCCGAGCCGGCTTCGCGGCGGTCGCCGCCTGCCCCGCTGGTGCGGCCGGACTCGCGCCCTTCCTGGCTTGTGTTCCCGGGCGGCCTCAGGCCTCTCCGGCCCCGCGAGAGTGCCCCGCGGCAGGCTCCGAACCCGGTGTCCCCGGGTGGGGGGTGGGGATATCACGGCCGGAGCAGCCGGCTTCATTTGTGATCCGGGAGCCTGGTGCCAGCGAGACCTGGAATTTCCGGTCTGGTTGGTCTTGGGCCCCGTGGAGCCAGGTTGATACCCCTCACCTCCCAACCCCAGGCCTTCGGATGCCCAGAACCTGTAGGCCGCACTGTGGACTTATTCTTAACCGAGGGGGTGAGTGAGGGGGCTGTTTGTTTGAGCAGGCAAGGGTGGGGTCAGGGTGATGTGGAGTGTTGGTGGGGTCTACAGGCTATGTGTTTTCTGTTTCTGCACTCACTTGGCACCTCCCTTAATCCATGTTGGCCCTAGATCTTGATACAACCTTTCCCCCAGCCTATTTGCCATAAGCTTGGGTCCTTTCCTCGTTCCGAGCTCTGCTCTTTCCAACAGGTGCTGGGGGGACCCTGATGTGGCACCAAATGAAATGAACAAAGCTCCTCAGCCCACAGGCCCCCCACCCGCCAGGTCCCCTGGACTCCCACAGGTAATCAGGGCTGAATGAACAGTACTCCCGGTGGGGTGGAGGTCATGCAGCTCGCAGTTTTCCCACCCCCATCTGTGTCAGGGCAAAGTGCAGCTGGCTGCTGCCAAATTGAGATAGGGCCCCTGGCTGTCCCTGGGGCTGTCACAGGGAGGGAGCATGTGGATTGCTGAGGCTGTTGCTGCAGGTCTGCTCCCCTTATTTCACCAGCTTGGGTTTAGGCCCCACCCAGGCTTCCCCTCTTCCTGAACTCTGGTCTCTCCCCTTCAGCCAGCGTTTCCCCCGGGGCAGGCTGCGCCGGTGGTGTTTAGCACGCCTCAAGCGACACAAATGAACACGCCTTCTCAGCCCCGCCAGGTGAGGGGCTGTGACTAGAGAAGGGCGTTGGGTGGGAGCTGGGAAAGTGAGCTGCTGGTTTGGGGCCAGTGTGGAAGCTATGGACACTGTATACTTGCCCCCCAGTTTCCTGACAGTTGCTCTGAGTTCTTTTGTGCTGTTAGTTACTTAGGGTGGTTGACCCTTTGTGAAGTTTGTAGGTTGTGAGAGTGGCTTTACTGGGGTCTTTGTGCCCTTGAGAATCGAGACTGTGCTGTGGGCCCTGCTGCCAGCTCTTTCCTATTGCACTAGGAGGTTGCCAGTGCCCTGCTCCTCTTCTCCCCTTCTCTGTGAACTGTGATGAGATAAAAATTCTAGCTGTGCTTTTTTTGTGTGTTCTCCAAGTTCTTCCCAAGTGGAAGGATTCTTTTCCTATCCACTCCCCTAACCCCAGTCCATCACCTTGGGGATAATTGTGGTCTTTCCTGTTCCCATGTGCTCTCAGGGAGGATTCAGGTCTCTGCAGGTAATACCCCTTTTATAATCCTGAGCCGCCTCTTTGGTGTCACCCATCCTCCACCCTACTCCATAGCTAGACACAGATTGGGATGTTCAGGGTGGGTGCCTTGTTTGCTGTTGAGGAGTTTGAGTCCAAACACTGCATGGTAGAGGTGAGCTGTTGACAGGCAGGTCTCCCAGAACTGGGGGGCTGCTGCTTGTAGCAGTTAGCCTCAGTACTTGAGATGGGATAGTGCATGCTGGGGAGTATGGTGCCCAGAAGGGCCTTACTCAGGCATGATGTATCTTGATGTTAGGAGGCCTCTGTGGAGGGATAGTCTGGAGGTGACTGACTGTGCATGGCAGTGACAGTACAGGATACAAAGTTTTCATCATCTAAGTTTGAAGGCTAGTGTTAGTACAGGAGGTCACTTAGCCATCAGTTGGTCAAGTGTTAGTATAGGAGGTCACTTAGCCATCAGTTGGTCAAGTGGGTCTTGGAAAGCATTGGTCGCCATGCTTTGAAGCCTGCTGTGCTCTTAAGACTGTATGGACATTGTGGAATGCTGATTTTGCTGTTCATTCCCTCATTTTGACCCCACCTGCTTTCCTTCTTCCTAATAGCACTTCTACCCTAGCCGGGCCCAGCCCCCTAGCAGTGCAGCCTCCCGAGTGCAGAGTGCAGCCCCTGCCCGTCCCGGCCCAGCTCCCCATGTCTACCCTGCTGGATCCCAAGTAATGATGATCCCTTCCCAGATCTCCTACTCAGCCTCCCAAGGAGCCTACTATATCCCTGGACAGGTGAGGCTGGGGCTGGAAGCCAGGTTACCTAGTGCTTCATCCTCCACCTTTTCCTACCTGGCCTTCTAGACCCATTCCTCTTATAGGGGTGAGACTTCTGGTCATTGTCCAGGATTGGCTTACCCCACTTCAGAATCTGATGTGTGGTGTTTATAGCTTTTCTCATCTCCTTTTTCCTCTTCTCTTCCCCAACCCCCATCAGGGGCGTTCCACATATGTTGTCCCAACACAGCAGTACCCCGTGCAGCCAGGAGCCCCAGGCTTCTATCCAGGTGCAAGCCCTACTGAGTTTGGGACCTATGGTAAGCAGGGTGAGGAGTAGGTGGGGAGAGTATCCTAGGGAACAGCTCAAGTATTCAACATTCCTCTGCATGCTTTTGGTTTTTAAAATGATAGGATTAATAGGTGGTAGGGATTAGTGCCTAATATTTAACGTTGGTAAAGGAAGCTTTGATTCTTTGCCAAGAGAGTTGGAATCTTCCCCACTTCAAGAAGCACAAGATTAAAGGTGCACAAGCCTTTAATCCCATCCAGCGCTAAGGAGACTGAGACAGGCAGATCTCTAAATTTGAAACCAACCTGGTCTACATAGTGAGTTTCAGGATAACTAGAGGTACATAGTAACACTCTGTCTCAAAATAAGGAACACGGGATCAGGGCCTTCAACCTGGCTCTGTGGATCAAAGCACTTGCCCCTAAGCCTGATGGTGACATGAGTTTGATCCCTGGGACCCAGGTGGTAGAAAGACAGAGCTGACTCCCAGTAGTTATTTTCTTACCTTCACTCAACCTATGCACATGTAAATGAATAAATAAGGTGATCATTTAAAAACAAAGGGGCTGGAGGTACAACTCGGTGACTAAGGGTGTCAGCACCCATGTCAAGCAGCTCACAACTGTAACTTTCAATTCCTGGTGGATTGAACGCTTCTGGACACTCGCTGGATACCTGCACACATTCATACTTCCACACAGACAAAATAAAAAAGAAATGGAAAGAAATACAGGCTCCAGCCAGGCAGTGGTGGCACACGCCTTTAATCCCAGCACTTGGGAGGCAGAGGCAGGCGGAGGATTTCTGAGGCTAGCCTGGTCTACAGAGTGAGTTCCAGGACAGCCAGGGCTACACAGAGAAACCCTGTCTCTAAAAACCTAAAAAAAAAAGAAAGAAAGAAAGACAGACAAGTTCTGACTAGAAAGCTAAGTTAGTGAACTTTATGTGGAGTTTCTTTTCATAGTTGGGAGACAGTTACGTGGATTTGAGTGGTTTTTGTAGCTAGTTTTCATTTATGTTCAAAGAAAAAACTCTGAATTTTATGGGTTTTGTTTGAGACAGTCTCATGTAGTTCTAGCTTGGCCTGAAACTTGCAGTGATCCCTCTGCCTCTGATTGCTTTAATTACAAGTGTATGTTACTATGCTAAGCTTACAGCAGTATCTAAAAAAATTTTCCCATTAGGAAAATCTTAAGTATGTACTTCCAATACATGTATAGTTGTATATATGTCTATGTGTGATTAAACATTTAACCACTGTTGGTACTTTCAGAAGGAACAAGTGGGAATTACGGATGAGTTACACATTTACCCACTTTGGAAACAGTTGCTTTAGGGAATTAATTTTTATTTCTCTTGGGCTGGATGTTACTTTTTGTTACGGTTGCCCCTTGCAAAGGGCTGAGTTAGGAATTTGAGTCAGCTTCAGTGGAACAATTTGGAAAACCCTGTTCATTGCCTGCCAAAGAGCTGATTGTGTCTCAAGTTGAGAGTGTGTGTGTATGTTGCTGAGTTAGGACATATATGAGTACCTTGTGGGGTAGAACTGGTAGCTGGTATAGAGAGGAAGGAGTTCCTACAAGGTGTGTGTGTCTGTGTGAGGAATTCTTGTAAACGCAGTTCAAACTGGTTCCCCTGCTTTGACAGACACCTAATTCCCCAGGGAGGCGGGCAGGGCAGGGCAAGGCAAGGGGCCGGCTGTATATGATGAGAGGTTCTGCAGTGGGAGGTGTTCAAGCACATATTAGTATGTTTGGATATTGAAGCTGTCACGAATCTTCTTTTCTGTCCTTCTTCCCCCAAGCTGGAGCCTATTACCCAGCCCAAGGTGTGCAGCAGTTTCCTGCTAGTGTGGCTCCTGCCCCAGTTCTGATGAACCAGCCACCCCAGATTGCTCCTAAGAGGGAACGGAAACCTGTAAGTAGTAGCAGCTAGGGGCTTTGGGAAACCTGGAAAGGGACGCTCATGGTCTGGTGTAGGTTGGGATGTTGGCACCTGTGGGAGCAAAACTTGCTAGACCTCTTGGGTATATATAAGCAGAGAATAAGGTCTGTGGAGGAAGAAAGTCCCCTCTGAGGGGTAGAAGCAACTCACAAGAACACTAAAAAGGGCAGCAGGGAAATTCCTAAGAGACTTGGGCTCTAGTAGTATAAGACATTTGATAGTTTTGGGGGGGAGGACTGGTGGTTAGCTTTGAAAATGGTTTGTTTTCTGTGTTCCTAACTCCTTAGACCTGGAAACTCTGGAGGCCTACGCCTCTGCTCAGTCCTCAAGCCCTGGGCATGGTGCCCAGAATAGGGTGCCAGGGCTGGGGAAGCCGCTGAGTCACCCTGGCTCCACCCACTGCATCTGGGCCCTACCCCTAGAGATCAGGCCGACTAGCCACAAGTGAGCTAGCTGGATGCTTGATGGGGTCTTTAGCCCTAGGGTGTTTGGCTACTTACTGACTTAGGAGTTACTGGTGGGTAGAGGGGAGGGAGGGGCATTGTGATGCACAGGGCTGCTCTGTGAGGTCAAGAGTCTTAGGGGTGGGGGCTAGGGCATCGACTACAAGAGCAGCCGGATGGGTTGACAGTAGAACTCATGGGGTTTCTGGCACCCACCCACCTGCTTCCCAGTAGGGGTGGGAGGTTGGCCCAGAGTGTTAGGAGGGGGACAGGGTGGAGAGGTGGGCTCCTTCTGCTTCCCACTCATCCTATAGCTTTTTTTCCCCAGATCCGAATTCGAGACCCAAACCAAGGAGGGAAGGATATCACAGAAGAGATCATGTCTGGGGCCCGCACTGCCTCCACACCCACTCCTCCCCAGGTACTGTCATATCTTTGAGTAGTACCTTGGTTTGGACAGCTATTCTGCCCTAGATTCCCAAGTCACTTTATCTTTCCTTCACCTAAGGGGTTTATTTCCCTGCTTTCCTGGATTTCTAGGCAGAGCTAAAGTAGAAATGACTCTAGTAAAGAAGGGTGTGGAACTCTTCAGTGCAAACTTATAACGCTTTGTGTCCTGCAGACGGGAGGCAGTTTGGAGCCCCAACCCAATGGGGAGTCGCCTCAGGTTGCTGTCATTATCCGGCCAGGTAAGGAAGGCAGTGGCACAGCTTTTATGGGGGAAATGAGGAGTATGAGGCCTTACACTTGAAGGAGGTGGAGTGATTCAAACTGAGTACCAGAGAAGAATGACTTAGGTTGCATGTAGTGGGTTGGAGGTTGCACTGTTTTGTGTGAGAGCTGAGAAAAGCCAAGGTGGGAGGTTAGGATGTGTTTTGTTAAATTGGAAGTAAGCTTCACTAAGAGGAAGAACAGGAACTTGCTGCCATGTATTCATTCTTCCTGCAGATGACCGGTCACAGGGAGCAGCCGTTGGGGGGCGGCCAGGACTGTCTGGCCCAGAGCACAGCCCTGGCACAGAATCTCAGCCTTCATCGCCTTCTCCAACCCCATCACCACCCCCAATTTTGGAGCCGGGGTCTGAGTCTAATCTTGGAGTCCTCTCTATTCCTGGGGATACTATGACAACGGGGATGATACCAATGTCTGTAGAAGAATCGACCCCCATCTCTTGTGAAACTGGGGAGCCATATTGCCTCTCTCCAGAACCCACTCTTGCCGAACCCATACTGGAAGTAGAAGTGACACTCAGCAAACCCATTCC
Source organism: Rhabdomys pumilio (assembly GCA_030674055.1). Classification (NCBI taxonomy): domain Eukaryota; kingdom Metazoa; phylum Chordata; class Mammalia; order Rodentia; family Muridae; genus Rhabdomys; species Rhabdomys pumilio. The sequence continues at coordinate 6,453,556 of JANHMN010000011.1, forward strand.
AGAATCTGAGTTCTCTTCCAGTCCTCTCCAGGTTTCCACGTCCCTGGTGCCTCACAGGGCTGAAACTCATGAGCCCAATGGCGTGATCCCATCTGAGGATCTGGAACCAGAGGTGGAGTCAAGCCCAGAGCCAGCTCCTCCCCCTCTTTCAGCTTGTGCTTCTGAATCGCTTGTGCCCATTGCTCCAACTGCCCAACCTGAGGAACTGCTCAATGGAGCCCCCTCGCCACCAGCTGTGGATTTAAGCCCAGTCAGTGAGCCAGAGGAACAGGCCAAGGAGGTTTCATCAGTGGCACTGGCCAGCATTCTCTCTCCCACTCCACCTGTGGCTCCTTCAGATTCTCCTGCTCAGGAGGAAGAAATAGAAGATGACGATGACGAAGAGGGTGGAGAAGCTGAGAGTGAGAAGGGAGGAGACGACCTCCCCCTCGACAGTACTCCTGTCCCAGCCCAGTTGTCTCAGAATTTAGAGACGGCAGCAGCTGCCCAGGGTAAGGAGGTGTGGCCAGACACTTGCTGCACACGCTGGAGATGGCCTCTACGTTGACCTCCCATTGGCACCTCTTCGGTTTGGCTTTGTTTTGAGACTGGATCTTGATGTAGTCGACTGCCTGCTTCTGCCTCCCAAGTGCTAGGATTAAGGGCATGCACCATCTTTTTATGAACAGCCCCACAAAATGGGCTCCCATCGTGACCTAGTGTTAAAACCTAAGAAGTAGACTTGAGAACTCAAGCTTTAGATAAGGTCTTAGGTAGCCCGGGCTGGCCTTGAACTCCTAATCCTTGTGTCTCTGTCTCTCAAATTCAGGGATTACAAGAATCTGCCATGATGCCTGGTTTACAGAGGGGATTTTATCATTTAAAGGAGTGAAGGGTAGAGGAATGTTATGGCTGGTTTTCACTCATTCTTTCTTCCTTTCCTTTTTCTCTCTCTGTTAGGGATACTTACTAAATTGTTTACACCTTGTCCTCCTCTTTCTCCTTTTAGTGGCAGTGTCCGTGCCAAAGAGGAGACGGAAAATTAAAGAGCTAAATAAGAAGGAGGCTGTAGGCGACCTTCTAGATGCCTTCAAGGAGGTGAGGCAGCAAGAATTAGTGAGGGGAGATGGCACAGTTTGGAGGCAGTGATCACCAAGTGAACCTGGATGTTATATGTGATTGAAGGTGGACCCAGCAGTACCAGAGGTAGAGAATCAGCCTCCCACTGGCAGCAACCCAAGTCCAGAGTCTGAGGGCAGCACTGTGCCCCCACAACCTGAGGAAGCAGAGGAAACCTGGGACTCTAAGGAAGACAAAATTCACAATGCTGAGAACATCCAGCCTGGGGAGCAGAAGTATGAGTACAAGTCAGGTGTGTTCAAGAAGGGTGGTTAAAGCTGGGCGGTGGTGGCGCACGCCTTTGATGCCAGCACTTGGGAGGCAGAGGCAGGCGAATTTCTGAGTTCTGAGTTCAAGGCGAGCCTGGTCTACCAAGTGAGTTCCAGGATATCAAGGACCACACAGAGAAACTCTGTCTCAAAAAACCAAAAAAAAAAAAAAAAAAGGCAGTTGAGCAGTACTTACCTACCTCCATGAGAGATGGGTAGTCTCAGTCCTACTGCAGGACACAGTGTGAGTGACGCAGCCTGTCTTGCAGATCAGTGGAAGCCTCTAAACCTTGAAGAGAAGAAGCGATATGACAGGGAATTCCTGCTGGGCTTTCAGTTCATCTTTGCCAGTATGCAGAAGCCAGAAGGATTGCCCCATATCACTGATGTGGTGCTGGACAAGGTTGGTGTTTTGAGGAAGGTTGGTTCAACCTGGAAGTGCCTGAGGTCACCAAAGAGAAGGCAGTCATCCTAACCTGTTTCTAAAACACGAATCTTCTTTGCAGGCCAATAAAACACCACTTCGGGCACTGGATCCCTCCAGACTACCTGGCATAAACTCTGGCCCAGATTTTACTCCATCCTTTGCCAATCTTGGCCGTCCAGCCCTTAGCAACCGTGGGCCCCCAAGGGGTGGGCCAGGTGGGGAGCTGTCCCGAGGGCCGGTGAGTGGGGCTGGCTGAGGGGTATATGTTAATGGACAGGGTGGAATCTTATGTGTCTCATCCTTTGGGGGAGAAGTCTGTCTCAGAGCTGTGTGGTAATGGGGTCACATATTGTACTTGCTGTTTTCTGTCTTCACTTGTCTTCATCACTTGTCTAGCAGGCTGGCCTGGGACCCAGGCGCTCCCAGCAGGGCCCACGAAAGGAAACTCGCAAGATCATTTCCTCAGTGATAATGACTGAAGACATAAAACTAAACAAAGCAGAGAAGGCTTGGAAACCCAGTAGCAAACGGACAGCAGCTGATAAGGATCGAGGGGAAGAGGATGCTGATGGAAGCAAGACCCAGGTACTAGCAAGTCTTGCCTTTAGTCTCCATTTCTGCTCCTCTAGAGCTGCCTTGTAAGCCACTTCACAGTGTCCACTGTCCTTACTGTCTTCACTGCGCTGTCTGGGATCAGTCCCTGTCATTGTGTCCTGTCTCAGCAGCCTGTCTCTTTTCACTAGATCCTTTACACTCTGTCCTTCCTTCTCCACAGGACCTGTTCCGCAGGGTACGCTCCATCCTGAATAAGCTGACACCCCAGATGTTTCAGCAGCTGATGAAGCAGGTGACACAGCTGGCCATCGACACTGAGGAACGCCTCAAAGGAGTTATTGACCTCATCTTTGAGAAAGCCATTTCAGAGCCCAACTTCTCTGTGGCTTATGCCAACATGTGCCGCTGCCTCATGGCGGTTAGTTTCTACCATTTGCTAAGTCTCCTAGAGATTTTTTTCATGGTTTTATTTAACGTTTTATTTGCCTGTGTCTGTGTAGTTGCATATTTAGCACTGTTGACAGTCATCAGGATAACTTGTGGAGTCAATTCTCTTTGACCTTTCTGTGGATTTTGGAAAGTAAACTCAGACTCCCAGGCTTGCGTGGCAGACTTCACTCTTTGAGCCATCTTGCTGGCCCACTTTTCTGAATCTTACTGTCTAGCTTCCTGCCTCCTCTGGGGATCTAGGTCCAGCTTTACTTGGACTTGTTATGGCAGCTACCTGTGCAGTACAGCATAGGTTTTCTGGGTTGGGGAGACTTAGAAGGCCTTCTCTGCCCTTGGACTGATCTTAATGTGATCTTTGGCCTACAGCTGAAAGTGCCCACTACAGAAAAGCCAACAGTGACTGTGAATTTTCGAAAACTGTTGTTAAATCGGTGCCAGAAGGAGTTTGAGAAAGACAAAGATGATGATGAAGTTTTTGAAAAAAAGCAGAAAGAGATGGATGAAGCTGCTACGGTGAGAAAAAGTGTCACTAATCACACCCTGTACTCATACCCACCTCACCACTAGCAGAGCTTGTCTTGAGAGGTGTGAACACTATAAGGATCTTAGGGGCTCTCTTTACCTGAGGACATGAGTGCTTAGTGCTGGACTGGCGCTAAGAAGAGAAGGGGATTTTAGCCAACTGGCTGGTTTTGTTCTTAGCTTTGTTTTGTTTGGCCATCCTGTATACAGGTGTGCAGTGTACATGTCTGGTGTACATGTCTGGTGCCAGAGGAGACCAGAAAGGGCCACTAGATTCTAGTTCTGAGCTAGCTACCACATGGGCACTGAGAACTGAATCTAGGTCTTTTACACAAGCAGAAGTGTTCTTAACTACTGAACCTGTTTATCTTTCCAAGATCCTCCTGCTTATCTTTTTCTTTTTTTTAAGTTTTATTTGCTAAGCTATATCCCTAGCTCTCTTTGACTCTTCAATTTGCTTTTTTTTGTTTGTTTGTTTTGTTTTTTGTTTGTTTGTTTGTTTGTTTGTTTGGTTTTTTTTTTGTTTTTTTCAAGACAGGGTTTCTCTGTATAGCCTTGGCTGTCCTGGAACTCACTCTGTAGACCAGGCTGACCTCGAACTCAGAAATCTGCCTGCCTCTGCCTCCCAAGTACTGGGATTAAAGGCGTGCGCCACCGCCGCCTGGCTCTTAATCTCTTGATCTCTTACTCTCTTACCTTCTTGCCTCTCTGTCCCCCCCCCCCCCCTTCCTCTCTCTCCATGTGGTCACGGCCGGCCTCTACTTCTTTTCTCTCTTATCCTTCCATCTTCCCCCCACCTTTGCCCTATCTCCTAAGTAAACTCTCCCCACCAGAACTCTGCCTTCATGCACACCAGAAGGAGAGCATCAGGTCCCCAGGTCCCGTTACAGATGGTTGTGTGAGCCACCATGTAGTTGCTGGGACTCTATGGAATCTCAGGATCTATGGAAGACCAGCCTAGTACTCTTAACCTCTGAGCCATGTCTCCAGCTCCTTGGTTATCTTTTTGACATAATCTTTGTCTTACGACTGATAGCCAGAAGAACGGGGACGCCTGAAAGAAGAGCTAGAAGAGGCCCGGGACATAGCTCGGCGGCGCTCTCTAGGGAATATCAAATTTATTGGAGAGTTATTCAAGTTGAAGATGTTAACAGAAGCAATAATGCATGACTGTGTGGTCAAACTACTTAAAAACCATGATGAGGAGTCCCTGGAATGTCTCTGCCGCCTCCTTACCACTATAGGCAAAGACCTGGACTTTGCAAAAGCCAAGGTAAAAGTCCTGGGATGTGGTGGGGAGTGAATGAGTAAGGCATTGGGTCTCCTGTTTGCTGATACAGGCTGAGGGGTTTAGGATGCTTAGCCAGTAATCAGAGGTTAAAAAAGAAAGAGGGGTGGGAGTAGACAAAATTGATCCAATCCCTTTGCTGCCTAGCCTCGAATGGATCAGTATTTCAACCAGATGGAAAAAATCATTAAAGAAAAGAAGACCTCTTCTCGCATCCGTTTTATGCTGCAGGATGTACTTGATCTTCGGCAGGTATGTGATGGCTTCCCCTACTTCATGTGCTACTCCAGTTCTTGATACTATCTTGGCTGGTCCCCACCAACCCCAAAATAACTGTTTCCATTTTGTTCCCAAAGAGTAATTGGGTGCCACGACGAGGGGATCAGGGTCCTAAGACTATTGATCAAATTCACAAGGAGGCTGAGATGGAAGAGCACCGAGAACATATCAAAGTGCAGCAGCTGATGGCCAAGGGCAGTGACAAACGTCGGGGTGGCCCTCCAGGCCCGCCTATCAGTGAGTTTGAGACTAGGGCTGAGGAGGAGACAGTGAAGCTCCCCGAGGGCATGATGCTCTTCTTTCCACTGATGACGTCTGTTAGTGCCACGTGTCTGGGCCACTGAGACCACATGATGGGATTGAGGATCTGAGGAAGAGAGGCTGAGGGTGGCTCAAGAAGGGGTTCTTAGGACACGTTACTCCAACATGCTCTCCCCACTCTCCTTCCTTCCTTCCTTCCTTCCTTCCTTCCTTCCTTCCTTCCTTCCTTCCTTCCTTTCTTTTTGTCTCAGACCGTGGCCTTCCACTTGTGGATGATGGTGGCTGGAATACAGTCCCCATCAGCAAAGGCAGTCGCCCCATTGATACCTCACGGCTCACCAAGATCACAAAGGTAAGGTTGTGTCTGGAGTGAGTTGGAAGGTGAAGAGAATGAAGCATACAGTAGTCCCCACAGTTAGGGTCATGATAGCGGAACTTAGACTAGTTAGATGAAGCATCACTGGCTAAACGATTTGCTCACGTTGATCTTAATAAACTGATAAAGAACACCAAAATTAAGCCAAGAAAAAGTTTATAGAATTTGAATGTTGTCTGTGGGTAATTACTTGATATGACAAGTTATTCTTTGTGTTCACACTATAATAATAGAATGAGTAGTAGCCATAGGCTGTGGATTGCAAAGCCCTAAAATATTTGCTGTCTCCACTGTATGTATAGTCAAAGCTTGCCTCACCTTTCGTTTGTGCCATACATCCAGTGTGGCTGTGTGTGGTAGTGTTGGCTAAGGGCTTGAGCTAGGTAAGGCATACAAGTCTGCTGTCTTTCCGTCTGCAGCCTGGTTCCATTGATTCTAACAACCAGCTCTTTGCACCTGGAGGACGACTGAGTTGGGGCAAGGGCAGCAGTGGGGGCTCCGGAGCCAAGCCCTCAGACACAGGTATGTAGGGAGCTGGGTACTTGCTATTCTCAGCTTCCTTGAGTTTCCTACACAGAATAAATAATTACAGAATGAATATGGGAGTCATATACATGGTGCCAAGGAGTGAACTACTTTACCGTCATTATTGTAACCAAGAGTGCTGAACAATAAGGGGATGCATAAAGTAGTCAGGTGTGGTGCACTCTAACCCTAGCTCTTGGAAGATAGAAATGGATTAATGAAGTTTTATTTCTGCCCTTCCTAGCATCGGAAGCTACTCGTCCAGCTACTTTGAATCGCTTTTCTGCTCTTCAACAAACATTACCTGCAGAGAACACAGATAACAGACGTGTTGTACAGAGGTGAGTTTCTTGAGGTGGGGGTTGAATACTGTGATTGGGTTTTAGTTGTCAAAGCACAGGGATTTCTCATGCCTTTATTGGCTGGGCGTGTTCTTGATGACAAGAATGAGACCCCATATTCTTGGGTAGAATGTGGATGGTCACATTAAAGTGCTTGATTGGTACAGATGAGAATCAATGTGTTCCGTCTTCTAGGAGTAGCTTAAGCCGGGAACGAGGTGAGAAAGCTGGGGACCGGGGAGACCGACTAGAGCGGAGTGAGCGGGGAGGTGACCGTGGGGACCGACTTGATCGTGCCAGAACACCTGCCACCAAGCGAAGTTTTAGCAAAGAAGTGGAGGAGCGAAGTAGAGAGCGGCCGTCCCAGCCTGAGGGGCTCCGCAAGGCAGCCAGCCTCACAGAGGATCGTGGTCGGGATCCTGGTGAGGAGGAGGAAGGGAAGGCTATTGGCTGATATTGGGACTTTCTTGGGGAGCTCTAGATTTTTTTAAGACAAGTAACTGAAAAGTTCTTTCCGTGTAGTGAAGCGGGAAGCCACTCTACCTCCAGTGAGCCCTCCAAAGGCTGCGCTCTCTGTGGATGAGGTGGAGAAGAAATCTAAGGCCATCATTGAGGAATATCTCCATCTCAATGACATGAAGGTTGGCACTGGGAAGGGACTAGTGATTGGTAGTAAGGGTGTGGAAAAGGAGAGTCACGCTGACTGTCATGGTCTGTATAGGCTGTAGACCTAGCAGTGATGGTTTTCTTCCTCGTGCTTTGCCCTCCTCAGGAGGCAGTACAGTGTGTCCAGGAGCTGGCTTCACCTTCCTTGCTCTTCGTCTTTGTACGGCTTGGCATCGAGTCCACACTGGAGCGTAGTACCATTGCTCGTGAGCATATGGGGCGACTGCTGCACCAGCTGCTTTGTGCGGGGCACCTCTCTACTGCCCAGTACTATCAAGGGTATGATCCGTGTCTGTGGGCCTTCTGTGTCCTCATAACCCACCAATTCCTTCTCTTTTGGGATTCCTGGAACCTTGGATTTTAGCTTGAGGTTGTCTCATGTTTGGAAAATGTTTCTTGGGTAGTGGGGGTCCTCCACATTTGATTTTTTAGTTGTGCTGTATTTCCCTAGAAGCAGGGTAAGTGTCTAACCCATCTCTAAATGCTCTGGCCTCTTGCCTTTTCAGGTTGTATGAAACACTAGAATTGGCTGAGGACATGGAAATTGATATCCCTCATGTATGGCTTTACCTGGCAGAACTGATAACACCTATTCTCCAGGAAGATGGAGTGCCCATGGGAGAGCTCTTCAGGTAAGCCCTCCTTCCGTTTGTGGATGCAAGAGAGACAAAGAATGGAGCAAGTGAGACAAGTTGCATATTTGTGTTTGGGAGAGGGCTGGAGTATTGTGGCTTCTGGATGCCATCAGGATTGATGATCTTTCTTACAGGGAAATTACGAAGCCTCTGAGACCCATGGGCAAAGCTACTTCTTTGTTGCTGGAGATCCTGGGTCTCTTATGCAAGAGCATGGTGAGTTGAACCTTTCAAAGGTTGATGTATTCAGAGACTTTTATGTGGCTTTGGCTGCCCTGGGTGACCATGGAGTCTCTTGGTCCTTTGTTGACCTGGGGTATTTGTAATGCTAGGGCACTTTGATACTTGAGAGAGGAAAAGTGTTAATTAAATAATAGGTAGTTTCTGTCATGATTTCTTCCTGGGCTGAAGGAAGATTTGCAAAGACTTTAGACCCATGGCTAGTTCCAGTCAGTCCCATGGTCACCTCCCTGCTCCACTCTAGTCGGTCTCCCGGTCCCCAGCTTCCTCACCTCGTTCCCTGCTTAAGCTACTCATGGAAGACACATTGATTTTCACCTGTACCACTCAAGCACTTTATGTGACTATCCAATATTCAGGGCAACAGTGGGGTCTCATTCTTGTCATCAAGAATATGCCCAGGCAATAAAGGCATGAGAAATCCCTGTGCTTTGACAACTAAAACCCAGTCAGCCCCTAGGGTCACAATAGTTAAACAGTATGAACTCCAACAGAACAAAGGAAGAGGTGGCAGCTTCAACAGTTAGAGTGAGGTGTGAAGTAGGGAAACAGTATCTCAGGACTATGGAGTTGTAAAAATATTTGGCAGTATTTACAATGGAAGTCCACCTTTGACAAGCACTACAACTGTTTTATGAAAGTTAATTGGTGTCTGGAATGAAAAGCCTTGAAAAAGGCAAGTTGAGGGTGGTGCCTGTGGTGGTAAGAAGTTGGTGTGTAGTGTGAAGTTTGGGTGTCTAGACCTCAGAGGAAAGACAAGGTTGACAGGGTTATTATGTATATTCGTTGACAGGTGTGGGGTTATTATGTATATTCTGCAGAGTATGTCAGAATCCTTGGAACCTGCCTTATGGTTGGTTGAGAAACCATAGTGTGTGTGCTGGAACCGAAAGAAGTGTTCTTAACCGCTATGCCAACTCTCCAGATCTGAAGAACAATACTATTTTTAAAAAAAAACCAGTCAGTGGAGAGATGGCTCAGTGGTTAAGAGCGCTAACTTCCAGAGTCTTTCTTGAGTTCAATTTCCAGCAACCACATGGTGGCTCACAACCATCTGTAATGGGATCTGATGCCCTCTTCTGGTGTGTCTGAAGACAGCTACAGTGTACTCAAACAAATAAAATAAATAAATCTTTAAAATAAATCAAAATTGTTTGGGAAAGGAAATACAGGTGAAATACATCTACTATATATACTAGGATGAGATATGTAGACTTGGTTGTTTACCTTTTTGTGGTCTTGTGTGATCCAGTGATTTCTTAAGAGTTGTACAAATGCTAAGGGATACTTTTCCTAGAGGCTTTCCCCCATCCTAATGTCATACCACTGTGGTGGTAGATGAGTTCCTATTACATGATGTTTATTTAATCTAGGCATGGAAGGGTGGCACCTGTGTGGTATGACTGTTGAAGAACTGTTGAATTCTAAGAGTCAAGGGCCTTGTATAGAGGTAGGTACTGAGATGCTGAATTGGTCTTTTGTTTTTCAGGGTCCCAAAAAGGTGGGGATGCTGTGGCGAGAGGCTGGCCTGAGCTGGAGGGAGTTTCTAGCAGAAGGCCAAGACATCGGCTCATTTGTGGCTGAGAAGGTTTGAGACTGGAGTTCAATTACTCTACATTTGGGACTAGCTGCTCTCATCTTTCCCTCATCCCTCACACTAGTTTTGACCATCTCTGTGGTCATTTGTTTATAGAAGGTGGAATATACCTTGGGAGAAGAATTGGAAGCTCCTGGCCAGAGGGCACTTGGCTTTGAGGAGCTGCGTAGGCAGCTGGAGAAGCTGCTGAAGGACGGCGGGAGTAATCAGCGAGTGTTTGACTGGATAGAGGTATGTTCCTCATGGAGACTGGGGGAAGGATAGAGGGGTAGTTTTTGAGGTGGTTGGTTTGGGAGTAACAAGAGCAGAGGCTTAGGGTGCATTTGTTTTTCTGTGCAGGCCAACCTGAATGAGCAGCAGATTGCATCCAATACATTAGTTCGAGCCCTCATGACAACTGTCTGTTATTCTGCAATTATCTGTAAGCCAAGGAGGTGGTGGGACAAGGGTGGGCCAGGCAGTCTAATGCAGAGGGGAGGAGTTTTGGTCTTGGCCTTGTGGGGCCAAGCCAGGTGAACTCTACATTCTTGTTGTTTTGTTCTGCTGTTCCCTGCAGTTGAGACTCCTCTCCGAGTGGATGTTCAGGTGTTGAAAGTGCGAGCAAGACTGCTGCAGAAATACCTGTGTGACGAGCAGAAGGAACTGCAAGCACTCTATGCTCTCCAGGCCCTTGTAGTGACCTTAGAGCAGCCTGCCAGTAAGAGCCAGGCTGTGGGGCTGAGGGTGGGGCAGAGGGACTGCCAGATAGAAGAAGGTGGTCCTGGAAGGTGCTCAAACCGAGAGGGGTGGGGAGCAAAATGCCTTGAGGGTTTGATTGCTACTTACCCTGCCCTCTGCTAGTTTCCTTGCCTACAAATGGAATGAGATAATCTAAGCCTGGAGGGTTGATTGCCTGCTCGATTTGTGCTTGACCAGTAGATGACAGCAAAGCAGAGGTGAAACAGCTGCATCTTTTTTGGGGTTTTTTTTTTTTTGTTTTGTTTTGTTTTGTTTTTGTTTTGTTTTGTTTTTTTCGAGACAGGGTTTCTCTGTGTAGCCCTGGCTGTCCTGGAACTCACTCTGTAGACCAGGCTGGCCTCTGCCTCCCAAGTGCTGGGATTAAAGGCGTGCACCACCACCACCCAGCAAAGCAGCATCTTTCAGATACCATCTATCTGACACAAGGCTGAGGTGCTTGCCATTTCCCACGTTGGAAGATGGGGCTTATGACCCTATCTGAGGTTTACAAATTCAGCACATGGGTGTGCTTAGGTGTTGAAATAACTGTAGTGAGCACATAGAGCACACAGAGCCTGCAGTCAGTGAGAGCGTGAGTGTTGGAAGATGCGATGATGGGTGTAATTGGTTACCTATAGATAGAGAGCAGGCAGGCCCTGAGTTGGAACAAAGGCATGAAAAGAGAATTAAGTACAAGAGGAGCTGGAGAAGTAGGAATGAGGGGCAGATACCAGACCATGGAAGTACTGACTGGGGCCTTGCACGGAATGGCATGAGGCTTTTGTGAGATTGTAAGCAAAGAAAAGAATTTGAGCTGAGAATGGTGGTGCCACACCCTGTGATCCTAACACCAGAGGCAGAGAAGATCTCTACAAGTGTGAGGCCAGCCTGGGATAACTAATTAGACCCTGTTTCAGAGAATGCCCCCTACCCCAGCTGGTCATGGTGGCATTCAGGAGTCAGTGGGTCTCTGACAACCAGGGTTACATACATCAAAACAAAAAGACATAAGTACCTTTAAAATACTGTCCATTCGCTGTTAACTTTCATTCTACAGTGGAGGAGACTGGGGCTTGCTTGGAATGGAATTACCTTGAGAATAAGAACCCTGGCAAAATGGAGAACATAGATAGGGCAAAGACCTGTGAGAGCAAAAAAGAGAATTTGGTATAAGAAAATGGTTGAAAAGGCTAGATGCTACTGTGTGGTGGGAGCCTATCTAAAAATTAAAAACTTGAGTATTTAAAACATGGAGGTCTTCCTAGTAAGCTACAGAATTGGATGGAGTAGGTGGAAGGACTGATGTAGATGGCTGAGACAGAAAAACAAGTATAAAAGTCTTGTTTAGCTATGGGTTGTTAAGTTTTGTGTCAAGATTGAACTTAACACAGGTAAATAAATGTGTAGGGCAAAGATGAGCAATTGCACAGGGTTCTCTGGAAAGGCACATGGGTTTTGGAGCACAGATTGGGATAGTGAAGGATCTGCTACACCCATAGAGACATGGAAAACCCACAGGAATGTCTTGTCCTGAACTTCTCACAGTTGGTAAGCTTAGCTAACATCACCTTGAAGCTGGGCTTAAGGTCCTGTGTTTCACGGAGTTCTTGAGGAATGGCGTAGCCCGTGTTCTGGGATTGCATTGTAAGGCAAGCACCTGAGGAAAGCTGCTGTGATGGCTAAAGACAAAGAGGTTTATTCCTGGGGGGTTCACCAGGAAGGTAAGATGGTAAGAAATGATAGCCACTGGGCAGGCTATAGAGGGTACAAATGTGGGAAACAGGAGGCTACAGTTGTTTGGGAACCTGCCTGCCATGGACTCTTTAATGCTGGACCTAGAGTTGGAGTCAGGATTGGGATGCCTAACTTCAAACTAACTGTGTATTTACTTACTTACTTTTGACTTCTGAAATGCAGGTTTTTTTTGTTTAGTTTTTGGTTTTTCAAAACAGGGTTTCTCCATGTAGCCCTGGCTGTCCTGGAACTCTGTAGACCAGGCTGGCCTCTAACTCAAATCTGCCTGCCTCTGCCTCCCCAAGTGCCGGGATTGAAGGTGTGTGCTGCTAGTGCCGGGCATCTGGGATGCAATCTTAAGTAGTCAGGGCTGGCTGGTTAGTTTGGGTTTGCTTTAATTTTGATCCTTTTGCACTCAAGTAATGGGATTCCAGTTGTGGGCACCAGCCCTAACATTTTCCCTTTTTTTGTTTGTTTGTGTTTGTTTTGAACAAGGTTTCTCTGTATAGCCTCAAGCCGTAGACCCAGGCTGACCAAGTGCTAAAGGCATATATACTGTCCCACCCAGCTTTTTGTTCCCTTTGTTCTCTTGAGACAGGGTCTCACTTGTGTAGATCTAGCTGGCCTAGAAAAATCTATTGCAGACCAGGCTAGTCTCAAACTTTGATCTACCCTTCTCCTCTCCCCGATCTCCGAGATGAAAGGTGTGTGCCACCACACCTGGCCTCAGTCTTGCCCCTTTTCAATTTTGCTACGCTGCCAGAGTTGGCTTTGAGCTGCCTTAGTCTCCCAAATATTTGGGTTTACATGCCTGTTTCTAAAGATTGCTAGTGGCTAAGTAAACTCATTCTTGGGCTGGTAGTCTCTGTCAGGAGACTAACATTCTCTCAGAGGCCCAGTCACTCTTGAGTACCAGGATGGTAGATGAAGGGTGTGTTTAGTAGTGTTTCTTTGAGAGGGATCTCTGGATGTAGATTAAGGCTTTGACCAGTCACCTAATTGATGTGCTTATGGCTTGCAGACCTGCTTCGGATGTTCTTTGATGCTCTGTATGATGAGGACGTGGTGAAGGAAGACGCCTTCTACAGCTGGGAAAGCAGCAAGGACCCTGCTGAACAGCAGGGCAAGGGTGTGGCCCTTAAATCTGTCACAGCATTTTTCAATTGGCTTCGTGAGGCTGAGGACGAGGAGTCTGATCACAACTGATGGCGGGTGGGGCAGGGGACTTGGAGCCATGGACACGTGGATGGCCCAGCCAGCCAGCCGCCTGGACTGCAGGGGGGCGGCGGCGGCAGTGGCGGCAGTGGCAGTGGGTGCCTGTAGTGCGATGTGTCTTGAGCTAATAAAGTGGCTGATGAGGCAGGATGGCTTGGGGCTGCCTGGGGCCCCCCCTCCAGGATGCTGCCAAGTGTCTCTCTCCTCCCCCCAGGGCACAGAGATATATATAAAGTCTTGAAATTTGGTGTGTCTTTGCGGGGGGAGGGGCACTACCGCCTGCCTCTAGGGTCCTTTTTTTATTTTCTGAAATCACTCTTGGGACTGCCGTCCTCGCTGCTGGGGGCATATGCCCCAGCCCCTGCACCACCCCTGCTGCTGCCTGGGCAGGGGAAAGGGGGGGGCACGGTGCCTGTAATTATTAAACATGAATTCAATTAAGTTTATTGCCTCTTTACTGATCTGCATTGTTGGAGGAGTATGGATAGGTGGGCATCTTTCTTACCAGATTTGGCCACTGTATCCTTGTTTCTTTTCCCTGTCAGAAAATTTTGGGAACCTGGGGAGTAGCTTTTCTGGAGGGTTGGGATCTCTGGATCAGCTTGACATGAGGAAGCATGAGTGCTGTAGGGTACTTCTGCTCCTACCAAATTGATCTGAGTTTGAGGTCCTTGAAGAAGCCATAAATGGGATGTCCTATGTAAAATGACTGCATAGCCTACCGGCTTCTGTCCTCAGTATGGCTCCGCAGTGGACTGGAGATGCTGTGAGACCCAGGCTGTCACTGAGTGGCTGTGACGTAGGCTTGCCCCGCCTGCTCTGGGTGGGCACGGCCCCGCGCTTACGTCACCGGCCCTGTTCCCCTCTCCCGGGAGCGGCAGCAGAAGCGCTGCTCCCACCCCCTCCCCTTCTCACAGGCTGTCCCCTCCCTGGTGGTGACCGCGGCCCGACCCTCTACAAGGCGATGGCCCGGGTCCCGAGCGCGGGCTAGCGTGCCTGGGTGCCCTGCCATGGGCTGTATTGGCTCTCGCCGCTCAGCCGGTCAGGGTAAGAGGCGGAGGCCGGAGCATGGATAAGGAGTCGGGCTACATAACTGTCAGGTGGGGCCGTGGGTGGTAGGGGCGGTGAGGAGGGGGCTGGTATAAGGAGAGGGAGGAGCCTGCGTCAGGGAGGCGGATTGGGCCAGATGAGCATACCGCGAGGGGGCTAACTGACTCTGGCTTGTTCCTGTGGCCTGCCTGCTACTGGGATTTTCCGTGGTGTACTCACCTTCTGCCTTTTGCCTGTGTTCCTGCTGCTGAGAGTGGCTGCAGGGGCACAGCCTGGGAGCCGCAGGCCAACCTGCGGCCCCCACCTTCCGGGCTCCTGGCAAGTAGCCTTTTGTATGTATCTACATACTTCATTGCCTACACCCACCTCTCTGATACCAGTGTCTTAGGAGTAGCTCTGCCGTGAACCTGCCTCTCCCATCTGGGTGCTATGATCCTCAGGAGTCAGCCTGCAAATGCTGGCCAAGTACCCCACCACGAAATTTTTGCCTAACTCTTGCTCCAAGCTTCAGAACCAGCTGGTTGATTAAAGAGTCTGAAGCCCCAGGTGGAGCATCTGTGAGCAAATTGATAATCTCTCACGCTCACAGATAATTTTATTACTATTAACTCCCCTCCCCCCAAAAAACAAAAACAAAAACAAATCACGCTTACTCAGAGCAGAAAAGGTCCTGAGACAGGACATCATCAGGTCTTTCTATAGCAGCTGAGCCTTGCTCAGGCCTTGGTTTCCATGAAAACGTGTGGAGGGCAATGGTGAGGGGTGATTTAACTCTAGGTCAGCCAGCCTACCTCCTATGTCAAGGAATGAGTCTGGAATGGGTCCTAGGGTTTCCAAGCTGGTGGTCAATCACACAAAGCATTAGTATGGTTGATATTTGAGGTGTTTTACAAGTATACTCTGCCTGAAATTTGTACTTCCCTTGAATTCTGGGATTTGTAGTCCTAGAAATAACCTCGTGGGTTATGAATTTGAGAAGTAGCAGGGCGCTCTGATTCTCCTGGTCTGCATGGAGTTCTGGAAGTCATCCTTTCCTGTAGTCAGGGAAGAGTTTAACTGACCTCGGGACTGGCCTTGAGAGCCCTGATGAGGTACCAGCTAGGAATCAAGGCATAGCCAGTAAATAACCTGTCTTCTTTCTGGTTGGTAGCATTTCTGGGGACCTCCAACTGGCTGAGGCCCAGGGACAGAGACGCCTGCTCCAGCTAAAAGGTTGGTTGTGATGTACATGGCCAGTTGGCACTGTGTAAACTAAGGACGAACCTCAGCTCCACAAGCCAGAGAACTTGGCGAGGTCCCCGGCACTCCCACTTCCTCAAAGCTATGAGACAGGAGTGTTCTCCTTATGTGACTAGGCACAAGTTCCAAGTGGGGAGGGGACTGGCTCAGCATCCGGAGCCAAAACAAGAATAGAACTGGGAGCTGAGCCTGAAGCAGTTCAGGCGTTGGGTTCTCTGCATCAACACAGCCAGCATGCCTATGATTTCTGTGCTGGGCAAAATGTTTCTGTGGCAGCGCGAAGGGCCTGGAGGACGATGGACTTGTCAGACAAGTCGCAGAGGTGAGAGCAGAGATCATGGATGTGATCTGGGAAACGAAGGAAAACTGAGGAGAAAGGAACGCCAGATGTGGAGAGGAAAATTCGCTCAGGTTTAGATATTGGGAAACAGACTGAAAGGGGGAGACTCAGGTTGGCTTACAAGGGTGAAACTTAGAACAATCAGTGGGTTTGTAGGAAAACAATAGATTGAGAGACCAGTTGAGGTTGGTGAGAGGAAAGCATCCCGGGGAGGAGAGTGGGAGAGGAGAGCATTGTTGGTGGGCAAATCTCATGTACTTTCCAAGGGTTGACAAGCTGGGAGGAGAGTTCAGGATTTACCTATGTTTGGGTTTTAAGTTCTGATGGTAAAATAGTTGTAGAGCAAGGGATGCCACAAAAGGGTCCCCACAGTCAGCTGTGCGATAGGGGGTTTCAGGAGAGTACGTGCGTGGTCTCAGATTGTCTGCGAGATGGGGGAGGGGTAAAAAAATGACATGGCAACACGGTGAAAATGGCAGTCTTGGTAGATGTGGGGAATGCCGATGAACACCTTTCCCTCCGACTCCTCAGTGGCTTCGGAGCCTGCCTGGGCTGTGGAGTGGATCGAACTCCCTCGAGGTCTCTCTCTGTCCTCCCTGGGATCTGCTCGGACTCTCCGAGGCTGGAGCCGGTCCCCGCGTCCTTCTTCCGTGGACAGCCAGGACTTGCCAGAGGTGCTGCGCCTTTTCTGTGCATGTTTGGCGGGGGGGGGGGGGGTGGCGTTCACATTGAGGGTTCGTGTGAACCCTTCCCGTTCCTGCCTCACCATCCTGCTTCGGGCTCTCTTTTTTCCTGCTAGCGGAGGCGCTATCCGGCAGGCCGCCCCCGCGCCGGTCTGCTCTGCTTGGCGTGGTGCCAGTGGGCTGGCTTGCTAGCGCCTTCAGTGCTGACGTCAGCGCATCCCAGGCCGTATCCCGGGAGACCCTGTTGCATGGTGATGGGTTGCCAGGGAGATATACACCTTTTCTCTGGGCCAGGGCCGCAGCTGCGCGGAGCGTCGGTCGCCCGGCATGGATGGCCCCGGCTAGGGGAACAGAGGGGAGGGAGGGATAGCGGGCCAGGAAGCACCCGCCAGGTTCTCCTTCCCACAGTCCTGGCCAGAGGCTATCGGCGCCAATCTGGAGGCCCTGTCAGGTACTGAAGGAGAGGGACAGAGGATGGGCCTGAGGTCAAGGGGCAGGTGGAGGCTGCTAGTGCCAGGTAGAACCAACCATGATGGAGGAGAATTAGGTAATGCTGGGAAGGGGGTGTGTACCTCAGTTACATTCTGCATAGGAAAACATTCGCTGTGTCTTATCAAAGGAGCATTAAGTCAGGTACAGGATAGAGTTAGGAGCCCATATGGATTTAACTCTGACCCTGTCATCTCCTGCTCCCTCCGGAGTACAAGGCAATAAATACAGAGCATGGGAGGGGCGACGCGTGAGAGTGGAGGGTGTTAAAAAAGCTTCCATATATATGGAAGCTGTGCCTATATACCTTGTCTTATTCACTTGGCACATACATTAACTTATTACCAGGCATTGTTTAAATACTGGGCTCCAGCAGTGATTATCAAAACCTGAATTCTTCAAAGAGGCAAAGACCAACGAAGGAAAACCATGTTTACAATATTTACACCTGGCAAGTAGGCTCCATTAATGGTTCGTTGATAGAATATAGTGACTCACTGGAGACTCTAGTGAGAGGACAGACCACTATTTGAGTAGCAGGAAGGCCTCCCTGAGGGGGTGATACTTCAGTCACAACTGGAAAGATGAGAAGGCCAGCCATGGGAAGTGATAGAGCATCAAAGAACAGAAAAGATTATATGTACAGACTTCCTGGCTGAGAAAGTACAGGAGGTTAGGGCCCAATGACCTATGCTAACCTGGGGAGGGGTACAGGGAGGCTTAAGGAAAGCAGTGGTGGGAACAGTGACAGGGAAGGCTTCCACGCATGAACAGGAGGGAGTCTTTGTTGTCAGAGATATGTTTGTTTTAAGATAGGCTGCCCTCAGTTTCCTAGTAGCCAAAGATGACTTTAAACTTCTGACCCTTTCCCTTCACCTCCCAGGTACTAGCATCATATACCAGTTGTCACAGGCTTGGTTTCTGTGGTGCTAGGGACCAAGCAGTGCTTGCTTGAGTGGTAGGCAAGCAATGTACCAACTGAGCTCCTCTCCCTGGCACCCTTGTAGATTTTAGGATCAGATATGTACAGGCAAAGCCTAGGGCAGAGTTGATGGTGATCCTGAGAAATGGAGAATGGTTATGGATAAACAGGAAGTTAGGAAACAAACCCAGATGTGAGGAAGGCAATGTATTGCCTTGGCTTTGGTCATGCTGATTGTGTGGCTCTGGCAGGCAGTCTTGAAAGAGCTGGACATATATCTAAAGACAGATGGAGGAGAGGAGGAAACCTTAACATGTCTGCCTTAGCATCTCCCTTCTCCTTTCCTTCCTTCCCTGTCTTTGTTTTGTTTTTCTTTTTCAAGGACAGGGTTTTTCTGTGTAGCCCTGGCTGTCCTGGAACTTGCTCTGTAGACCAGTCTGACCTCAAACTCACAGAGATCCACCTCCTCTGCCTCCTGAGTGCTGGGATTAAAGGCATGCACCACCCCATCAGGCCCATCCTTTCTTCAGAGGCTCTACTCCATGATTCTTCATGTCTTCATTTGTCTCCTTCTCTGCTGGGAGCTGAGAAAGTGGAGGGAGGCTCAACTCTACTTTTGTTCTCTTGGACCCGAGTCTCCATTGCTCCCTGGGAAGATAGTTTGTGGCTAAAAAGCAGAAAGCTTTCTGCTTGCCAGTGGCCATGGTGCCATTATCCCACATATAGGGCATATATGACATGGCATCCTAGCATTCTTCCAGCTCCCAGCTCCCAATGGGGCCTTGGCTCACGCAGGAGCATGCTGGAAAGAAGGTTGTTTCTGTAAGGGGACACTGACCTTCTGATGGTGTTACTCAAGGTGAATGTTGGAGACACAGTCGCAATGCTGCCCAAGTCCCGGAGAGCTCTAACCATCCAGGAGATCGCTGCGCTGGCCAGATCATCCCTGCATGGTACATACCCCATGTCTGTTCCTCTGCCCACTTTGTCCTTCCTTCCTTCTTTTCCTCATGTCTTGTGGGACTGATTACTGTGGGAATATTTTCTGTGGGCATTTTTGGAGATTTCTTTTTGCAAATCAATCCTAGCCCTTCCTCCTCCTACCTGAAGGACATGGAGAAACTTTGTAGCTCTCTTCACCTACTTCCATACTGGCTATTTCCTTGCCTTTGCTCTCAACCCAACTTCTCTCTCCTACCTCCAGGTATTTCCCAGGTAGTGAAGGACCACGTGACCAAGCCCACAGCCATGGCCCAGGGCCGTGTGGCTCACCTTATCGAATGGAAGGGCTGGAGCAAGCCTAGTGACTCACCAGCTGCTCTGGAATCAGCCTTTTCCTCCTATTCAGACCTCAGTGAGGGTGAACAAGAGGCTCGCTTTGCAGCAGGTAGGTAGCAGGAAGGGAATTAGCCCTACAGATTTATCACAGGGCTGCTGCCTCTAATCTCACTGGATCTGGCATTGGGGCTAGAGTTCTTCAGAGACCTCAGGGACATCTCCGGTCTGCAAAGCAAGCCCTAGTCTTAGCTTAGCTCCTGTGTATGTCAGTGAATGCTATCTCTCTCTAATAGGAGTGGCCGAGCAGTTTGCTATTGCAGAAGCCAAGCTCCGAGCATGGTCTTCAGTAGATGGCGATGACTCCACTGACGACTCTTATGACGAGGACTTTACTGGAGGAATTGACACAGGTGAGGAGCGTTTAGTGCTGTCACTTGGAGTGAGCTTGCCTGTAGGTGTGATTCACTCTGAGCTTCCCAGAGCAACTTAAGTCTTCCAGACAGGAGGAAAGAGACTATCCAGGCTGACCTTGACACCCAGGACAAAGATCACCAGCTACTCCCAGGTGGGAAAACAGCACTTGGAAATGGCCCAGCTCTTTTCTATAGGTGCTGAGCCTGCTCTCTTCTCTCTATGTAGTGAGCCTTGCAGTTCTCAGAATCAAGAAGAAACAAGCCCAGGGAACTTGGTGCTTCTTCCCTACCCTATAGTACGGTCTTGTTTCCAGAAGAATCTGGGGTCCCCTTGCCTTACCTCTTTGAGGGGGCTTCGGTTGCCTGTGCTGGACAGACGATCAGCACTCAGCACCTCACAGGGCAGAGATCCCAAGCAAACAGGAAGGCATGCTGGGCCTGGACTCCACAGGATGCTGGCTCCAGCTCAACATCTTTGTATTCCAGCCTGTGGGTCTTGCTTTGGGCCAGTACTTGCAGAAAGGGACCCTGGGGGCCTTGCAGCTGTGCTCCGCTCCTCTTTCATCTCCCATTCCTTGGACTTGGAGGCCAGCTTTCCCTGCAGCTTCTGGTGGCTGGCCTCACAGGACCCCTGCCCCCACCAACACCCCCCCCCACCCTGACTCTTTGCCTTTGAAGATCACCTACTAGTTCCTACTCCTCTGGCTAATTAACAAGGTTTTCAAGGCCAAACCTGCATTTAAAGCAGGCGCAGAGCTGCTGTTGTGGTCCAGAGGGGACCGAGCTGAATGCTTAAGGCCAAGGTGGAATCATAAGTATTTTATGATTTTTTTGGTCTTTATTTTGTTTTGGAGAAAGGGTCTTACTATAGCTCAGGCTACTTAGTATAGAGCCCAGGCTAACCTTGAACATTTATTGAAAGTCTGTGTATAGCTGGGCGGTGGTGGCGCACGCCTTTAATCCCAGCGCTTGGGAGGCAGAGGCAGGCAGATTTCTGAGTTCGAGGCCAGCCTGGTCTACAGAGTGAGTTCCAGGACAGCCAGGGCTACACAGAGAAACCCTGTCTCGAAAAACAAACCAAAAAACAAACAACAAAAAAAGAAAGTCTGTGTATAATCTTTGAGCAAATTTTTTAAAAATACATTGCTTTTTCTGATGGGCACAGCCCTGTGGTTAGGATTTCCTGCTTAGTGGTCAGAGCCAGGGCAATTTAACCTTTACTGCTTTGAAGAATGAGCAACCTGCATGGTTACATAGTGGTCTTTCGTTGATTGCTTGCCTCCTCTTGATCTAATACTATAAAGTAGATATTATTAGAATTTCTAATTCATCATGAAAGGAACTGAGGTATTAAAAATTAAGACTCGTTCAGGTTACCTGGTTGCTACTAACCCCCCTGTTAACCCCTCTCCCCATAGCTATAAGGGTAGAAGGGCATGGGGGTGGTGTCTGTGATTATATGGTTTCCACATTGACCTACTGAAATGGGGCCAGCAAAGCTGTTTTTTTTTTTTCCCTTCACAGACATGGCTGGGCCTCTGGGGTCTCGCCTCCAGGACCTCTTCACAGGCCGTCGATTCTCCCGGCCTGTGCGCCAGGGCTCTGTGGAGCCAGAGAGCGACTGTTCACAGACCGTGTCCCCAGATACCCTGTGCTCTAGTCTGTGCAGCCTGGAGGATGGATTACTGGGCTCCCCAGCCAGGATGACCTCCCAGATGTTGGCTGAAGAGTTGCTCCTCTCCAGACTGCCCCCCAGCCGGGAAAGTGCCTTCCGCAGCCTGGGTCCTTTGGAGGCCCAGGACTCCCTTTACAACTCACCGCTCTCAGAATCCTGCCTTTCCCCTACCGAGGAGGAGCCCGATTCTTGCAAGGACTGCCAGCTGCTTTGCCCACTGCCCACAGGCAGCTGGGAAAGACAGCAGCAAGTCTCTGATGTGGCCTCTTCTGGGGTCGTATCCTTAGATGAGGATGAGGTGGGCCAGTGATCCAGACATGCCCGGTGGTGGCATGTTTCCCTGGGCTGCTGCCTGGGGCAGAGCCTCTGTGGCCAAATGTGGGCTCTGAAGCTTTAGAGGGCTTCTGGGAGCACTCACTTCTCCATTGTGTGTTTTGCATGAAAGTGTTTGGAGAGGAGGCAGGGGCCAGGCTAGGGGCGCATGTCCTGCTTCCACTCTTGGGGTTTGCCGGGGCTTGCCCGGGGCCCCTGGGGCATGGCTACAGCTGTGGCAGACAGTGACGTTCATGTTTCTTGAATCCAAAATGCCACATTTCCTCCTGGGATGTGAACCTGAGAGGGTTGTGACTGGGCTGGGATAGTGGAAATGGAGGAAGCCCAGCCACACACCCTCCACCCTCCTCAGTGCCCCTCTCCTCTGCTTTTCTCTTCACCCGAGTCCATGTGCAGTGTGTGACTGAACCACCTCCACCTGTGGGGCTGGCTCCTGCCCTCCTACAGTCTACAGATTGAGCCATCCCCTAAGGGTCTCCTTGCCCAGCTGGGTTCTGCTGTGCTTCACCCCTCTGTTGTCTCTAAACCTTTTTTTCCCCTAAAGACAGGGGGTTTCTGGTCTGTTCTTTGAGCCGATCTTCTTTGGGAGGCACTGGAAATGAAAGAGTGTGCCCTTGCCCCCTTTCACTGCCCCTCCCTCCCTCCCCCCAACTCTGGCCCTTCCTCAGCATGGCATGGCTGTGTGGGCACATGCAGAGTCTCAGTAGGGCGGAACTGGAAGAAGGACGGGTTCTGCTTGTTACAGAGCTGGGAGGGCCTTGTCCTTTCATAGAGGACCACAAGGGGTTCACCCAGGTAGCCAGATTTGTGCCAATGAACGGGCAGTCATGTAGGAGTAGCTGTCCTTGGGGAAGGAAAGAGGGTAGTACTTTTCTTGGCTGAAGGCTGTAGCCACAGTGATAGGGGCCCCTGTCCCAGGCAGGGTGTTGCTGATCAGTCAGTGGAGGCCTCTGGCAGATCCGATATTACGAGGACACTGGGGTTGGTAGGTGGCTGCAGAATGAATCTCAGAGGCTTGAGTAATAGGTAAGAGGATCCAAGGTGAAAATATGAGCCAACAGCACAAGTGTTCTATACATGAGTGGCTAATTAGGTGTTTATTCTATTTATTGTTTTATTAAATTAATATAAAAATCTTTGTAAATTTCTATATACATCTTGTCATTGGAGGTTCCAGTATAAACCCATTTTTAGTTCTGCCCCTTTCTCAAAGATGGTGTGGGGCCACAGAACCCCACCACATCCACCAGCATTTGCTGATCCCCCACTGTTAGGGTGGCCTTGGGTCCCAGCTTCTGGTCACTGCTGCTTGCAGAAGGAATATAGGCCATCCAGTAAAGGGTTCACTGGCACTTGTCATCACTATCGGAGGGGGTACCCTCTCGTGGGAGGCCGTGGCGGGATCTTGGCCCCCAGAGCGCATGCACCTCAGTGGTCTCTGTGTCACTGCTGCTGGTAGCACTGTCCCGGAAACTGGCGAGGGGTGGCCTGACTTTTACACCCTGTGCTGTAACAGAGCCTTCAATGGCCTTCCGGAGCTGGAAAGGTAAGAGTCAGATGTGTGCCTCTATTCTTCCCCGCATGTCCCCCTGGGGAGCCAGACAGCTCTGATGCCATTAGGAAGTGTAAGTGGCTTTGGCCCTGTCACCTCACCTCCTTTAGGGTGACAATCCCAATGAGTCTGCCAATGCTGGTGACATAAGCGTGGTCCACTCCCAGCAATGAGAAGATGGTGTGAGTCTGTAGAACAGGGAGCAGAAACACTGGGCTTGCTATCTCAGAATCACAAGCCAAAGGGGTCTAGGGAAAACTGGTGGTGTGACAGTGGGAGGGCCGCTGGAGGGACATTTGAGCTCTGAGAATGTATGCTCCTGTCTCCAGGCTGCTTGTATCATGCTTTCCCAAGCCATCAGATGTGACCACCAGGCTTCGGACGTTATCAACAGTTTCCATTTGCTGTCTTGAAACAGCTCTTGGCATTTCCTGGAATTGGTTATCTACTGTTGGGGTACATTTACAAGTCTCTTGGCATAACAGGTGATTCAAGATGGGACCTTGACTCTTATATCTTACATACTTTGTTATACTAACTTATGGAATGGACAAGACACGGCATATTTAAACCAGAGTCTCAGTGCTGGCGGTTCTGGGGACTGAAGCCAGGGTGTCATATATACTGGGTAAGGCTCCTACCCACTTAAGCCCAGGCAGACCTTGAGTTTATAATGGTGCTTTTGCCTCAGCATCCTAAGTACTGGATTATAGGTGTGTACCACTACACCCATCTTAGAAATTCAGTCTTTGAAGTCAATGTTTCTTCAATACCTGTAATTGTCATGTAGTTAGCAATCTCCTGTTATATAAGGAATCCTACATGCTACAGATTGGACTTAATTTCCTTGTCTTTCTCTGGGGGAAACATCTTTAAGATCTAGCTTAAGGTCATGTAGTCCCCCTCCCCTTCTCTGAAGGAGCTATTAAACAGCTCTGTTTTCTGCTCATTCCTAACCATAGTGACCTAGCAGGCAATGTGTTTTTATAGGTCTGTGTACAGCTTGTGCCTGGCAGTCACCACACTAGGTCACCGCTCCACTTCTGCCATTCTGCCCAGCTCTGCCTCTCTATGCTGTGGACTGAGAATGGAATGAGTTTTCTTACTTTCTGCCTCTCACTGGGCTCTGTCATTCCAGGGCTTTTCCAAACCTGAGTGGCCCAGGCTTGCCATTCTGTTCCTAGCTCCCAGGCTTTTGGAGGGGAGGTCTCACATAGCAGTGTGGTCTTGAACTTGCTATATAGCTCATGGATGCCTTTGACCATCTGATCCTCCACCTCCTGAGTGTCAGACTACAGGCAAACAGCCATCATACTCAGTTTATGCCATTCCAATTTAGATAGGGAAACCCAGAATGGCTAATCTACTTGGTAACTTCTACAGCCAGGCAAGAGAGGATTTGGGTTCAGCCAGTCTTGCTGCGTCACCTTGGGCTTTTTGGCCTCCTCTTCTCTCCCCACTGTAGCTCATGCTACTTCTAACAACTCTCATGTGTTCTCACCCTCTGAAAGTGCCCCTCCTGAACTTAAAATGGATTACTGCTCACTGCTTTCTTAGTAAGTAGATTCTAATTTAGAATTCAATCTGTAGAATTCTGATCTTTTATGTTATCATTCCAGGCCTTTGTACTTTTGTTAGTGGTTCCTTGGAGGCTTCTTCCTTTCCTGTGGTAGTTTAAGTTTATAACAAACACCTACTTTGTTCTTTTCCATTTTAATTTAATTGGACACCAGGGAGCCCACTGGTGGGTGGACCCACATTATGTGGGCCTGGGAACTGAACTAACAGGGAAAAGGACAACAGAGCCTTCTGAAAGAATTCTGAGGGCCTTGCCAGGAGAGCTGGGTCTTGGGCCTGCTGACTCTGAGAGACTGATGTAGGCAAATGACATTCTTACTGCAAGACACAGGATTTTAGGTTGGACTGTCTCTGGGTCCAGGCCCAGGGTGGCTACTCCCTGGATGCGTGACTCTTGGTAATTTAATTTCCTTATACAATTTTACAATTTCCTCTTATATAATAATTGGAATGTCACACCAGGCGGTGTGGCACATGGCTTTAATCCTGGCATTTGGGAGTCAGAGACAGGTGGATCTCTGAGTTCTTTCATGCTGTGCTAATTACTTATGGTAGCTAACCATTTGTGAAGTTTATAGACTGTGAGAGTAGCATTACTGGTCTACAGAGTGAGTTCCAGGACAGCCAGGGCTACAGAGAAACCCTGTCTCAAAAAAAAAAAAAAAAAAAATGTCATAGGATTGGAATGTCACATTACCCATCAGCTAGCATGGCTGTGAGAGCTAACTTACACACATGGAGACCTTAGCACAGTGCCTGGCACTTAGCAAGCACTCAAAGCATGTTATCACAACTATTACGTATGACATAATCAAGGGGATCTGATAGCAGGGCATGATGGTATGTGCCTGTAGTCTCCCGAGAGACCTGCTTGTGATATATGAGATCCTGTCTCTAAAAAAGGAAGATGATGGCTGATGACTGGGAAGACTTGAGCTCTCGGAGGCCATTCTGAGTGCAGCTTGCAGTACCTTCTTACCCGTCTCCTCCATCCCAGCTCCTTATTTGATCGAAGGTCTCTATCTGAAAGTCTCTACAAGTTCCTTTTGCTGTTTTTGCTTTGTTTGGTTTTTGTTTCATTTTTTATGACATGGTTTCTCTGTGTAGCCCTGGCTGTCCTTGAAATTGCTCTGTAGACCAGGCTGGCCTTGAACTCAAGAGAGCTCCTACTGCCTCTCCTGGGATTAAAGACATGGGCTACCACCACCCAGCTGTTTTATTTTTCTTTTGTCTCTTTCCAGTCATAGCCTCTGCTTGTATGTGTTTGTTATGGTGACTTTAGAGCAACAGTTTGTGTCTTTGCCAGCCACCCGCGGTGAAGCCTTGGGACCACAGACCCCATTACCTGTCACTCTTGTCTGTGCCTACCAATGAAGGCTTACACATTAAATCTGTTAAGTATGGGATTAAAATACCCCTTGACTTTGGCTGGCAGCTCGCATTCCCTGCCTTTACATGGCAGCTTTCAGGTACCCAGTGGTGCCAGCCACCCCAGCTTTGGGAGCCCATGCCTTCTTCACGTGTGTATCCATCTGTCTCCAGCTATCTGTACGTATTCCTCTTCCTCTTGCCCTGTCTGCTGTGCTATCTTTCTGATCTACCAGTTTTCCCTAGAATTGCTTGTTAGTCTCTCTGGGGTCTGACATTCCACGCTCCCTACTGGCATCTCATCTTTGTTTATCTCTTCACTGCAGTGCCTCATCCCTCTTGACTGTTTGTTAGCTTGTTTATCAGATTCTCTTATCTGGCCTGTTTTCAATCCCTCCCCTCTTTTTTTTTCCAGAGTGGGTGTGTATCATCAGCCTTGTTGGGCTCTGGCAGCCTCCTGCCTAGCTCTGACCCTGGCCTGGCCTTCTGGCTTCCATCCAGTTCAAGCTGTGTCTTTGTTGCTGCTTTGGTCCAGAATTCCATGGGGTAACTCTGAGCAGAGGAAAAATGATGCTTGGCTCACAGACTTCCATGGCTGAAAGCATGTTTTACAAGCAGCATCGAGTGTACTGTCTCCTACTCTTTCTGACCACATTGGTCTGAGCCCAGATGTAGGTAGGACTATCAGATCCCTACCCTGTCCTACCTTGTGCAAAGAAGTCCGCTCCACTAGCTGGAAGGGAGCAGGGTCGATTTTGCAGTCACTGAAGTTGACTGGCTCATCTAGTTGCTGTTCTTCCCACTCTAGGATCTGAGGAGAAGAGATTGAGCATTAGGGAGAGAGAACCCAGAACTCCATTCTCACCTCCAGCCTTCCTCCCTGTGGTTCTTCCTGTTAGTTAGCCAGGATGATAACACACCCAGGAAGAACCATTCTAGACTCAAATGGCATCTTACCTCCTCAGGACTCATCTCCCCTTCCAGGTCTGAGTCACTCTAGGAGGAAGACAGGAAGGTGGATGTACCCCTGGCTCTGGGAGGTTTGTCCCACTTAGACCCCAGCCCTCCCTGCCTGGTGCTTCTGAGCTGCAGGGGAGGGTCACACGTACCGCCAGGGAGATTCGGACCCGCTTCAGCTTGCGCTTGTCACAGGATTCCGACTTTTCCAACTTTGTCAGAGCCAAAGCAGAGAGGAGTTGAGGTTATAGGGAGAGGGGACGGAAGGATGGGATGGAGCCCAGGACAGGGCACACTGCGGGGGCAGAGCTGACAGGACAGCAGGAAGCAGAAGGAGTGGAAGAGTCATTGTAGGGTTAACTGGGAGAATCAGAAAGGGAGCTGGGCAGGCAGGAGAGGGGAGAATCTGGGCTACTCACATCTGATGTTGCCTCCAGAGGTGGACTGCCACAGAAGAGGCTTCTGAGGGCAATGCCTGCTAATTCCATGTTGCCTATGTTCCAAACCCAAGGTCCAGAGGGGCAAGGTGGATAGGGTAAGGTGCAGAAGGCAAGGGGAGAGCCTTTTCCAACTTCCCCTCCCTGTCTACCTGGGTAGCCTCATCCAGCTGCAGTGTGGCTCAGGCTCTGTCTGAGGTAGAGGAGAAATGGCTCACCTGTGGTACCTTCCTGTAGGCTTGTGGTATTACTGGGCCCTCTCTTCAGAGCAGGCTTCAGGGGCTTGGGAGTCTGCCCGTGAGCCCCAGAGAAACCCGAGTCCTCTGTGTTCACCTGCATAGACGGGAAGGGGCTGGGAGACTATGGTTCAGGACCTACAGAGCTACAAGATGACACTTTAGGATTATGTGTGGGTATGAAGTGTTTTGTCCTCACCTGGAAGCGGATGGATGTCTCAGAGCTAGGGGGGCTCTCCTGATCTGATGGTGGAGACATCTGGGCTTTTCTTAGCTTTTGCATGTGCTGCCGCCTGCGTGCTGGGCTCAGCTGTGCCCCCAGAAGTGCTACCACCTGTGAACGTTCGATGGAGCCCAGCAGGATCATGGACTCTGGACAGAGCAAGGGAAGGGACTCAGGAGCTGGGAGTGTGAGCTTCCTACTTGCCACCTTCTACACCCAAGCTGGAGCCCTGGACAGAGGCTGCATATCTAAGGAAAAGCCTCATTCTGGGCTCCCTGATCCTTCCTGATGCCCATAACACCTGGGACCCCTCTTGGCCTTACCAGGGGACTCCACTAGGGCCAACATACGGCCCTTGGTTCTGTGCAGTGCCAACCGCAGGTCCCGGAAAGTGCAGCTGAGGGCTACATGGGGGACATCCCGTACCATGATGTCCTCTACCCGTACCCGGTACTGCCTGGACATAAAATTGGGCATTCAGTGTGTGCTCAGCTTAGAAGATTGGTCCAGAGCTACCACCACCCCAGTGTCATGAGGAAGGCTGGAGGACCAGAGGGGACAGGAGTGGAGGGCCCAGGGGCACTTAGCATTCTCCAACCTCTTCTTGGGTCAGTTGAGGCCAACTACAGATTGCCCAGGGTGAGGGCAGCTGTAACGCAGAGCAAAAGAGCTAGGATCTCAGCCTTACTGGGAAGGGGCCTTGCTGGAGGTGGGGCTGAAGGGTCCTGGGAGGCCTACCCCTCACTCCCACCCTCTTTGCACTGGGCCCTTCATACTGGTGGCGGCCCCAGCCCAGCTCAGGCAGGTAGGGCAGCTTCTTGATGCGGATGATACTGTCATAGAGGGAGGGCTGCAGGCTCTGGGCAACAGCATTAGCCAAGATGACAGCAATCATGACAGGCAGAATGTGAGCAATCTGGCCCGTGAGCTCGAAGACAATCACTGCGGTGGACACTGTGTGTGTCACTGCTCCTGCAAGCGCAGCCGCCCCTGGGAACAGCCATGCTCAGTCTCCTAAGGATGCTCAGTTCCTCAGGACACTTTCCCTTTCCTAGGGCAAGGGTCTCCTGGGAGGTCCCATACAATACTTGGGCCTGCCAGCAGGGGGCACCAGAGCCTCACAGTCTGGCTGGGCCAGGGTCTCCAAAGCATATGTGATACCCTGGGTTTGATCCCCAGCACCACAAAGCAAATAGAACTGAGTGCTCACCAACCACGGCATAGCCTCCAGGTACAATCCGGTAGGTACTGCTATCCGTGTGAATCCCATCCGGGAACCAGGCGGCCATGCTCTCGCCCACCAGCCGCCCAAACGCTGCTCCTTCAGGGAGGGTTTTAGGAAGAGAAAGAGGTAGTGGGGGAACACTAGGAAGAGAGAGGGTCAGAGGGGCGGGGGAGGGGCCAGTGGGTCATTTAGTAAAGGGGCAGCCCTATGGGAGTTGGGGTTCAGGCTAGAGTTGGGTCAAAACCCACTCCTGGGCAGAGAAGGACTCTACAAGCCATAGCCAGAGGGTATGAAGGGTGCAGACTCACCAATGACAAAGACAGGCATGAAGGCCCCACAGGGCACTGGGATGGTGGTAGCCAGTGCAGACATCCAAAACTGTAGGCAGGATGGGTTCAAAACAGAGGCCTCAGGGAAGCAGACCTTGCTCACCTATCAGGTACAGTCTTCCCAGACAGCCCAGAATCCCCAGAGGTGAAGAGAAAAGAGAGGACTCCAGAACTACATGGCTTGGGTTCAGACCCTCACATCTGACCGGGTGTTTTGGCAGTTGCTTCTTGTCTTCTGACTCACCATCTTTAAGAATGGGGACAGGGGTCCCTTTCTCACACTGCTCTGACCCATGGTGAGTGCTTGGGCGAGCACCTGCATCCAGCAGCCTGGTAAACACTAGTGGTGTGCAGCTGTGGAAGGAGCCTCACCTTCATGAGGATGAAGATGACCAGAGTAAGGAAGACATTGGCACGCGGTGGGCTCCACGCCTGTGACGTGCTGGGTAGTTCCAGATCCTCTACTAGGCCCTGGCGGACCCATGTCCGGTTGTCAAACAGAGTGACTAGGGTCTCTTTCTGCGAGAGCTACAGAGAACACAGTACTTCAGGTTTGGGACCCAGGACCCCAGGAAGGAGTGAATGGGAACAAGGGATCCCAGTCATGCTGGGAGTGAGGGGCAGGGTATGTGTGCCACAAGTCTGAGGGGGGCTACCTGTCCGGCCATGAACTGTCCAAAGCCAGGGGGGAAGGTCAGGGTGGAGATGAGCAGAGTCACCAGTGCTGGGAAGAGCAGCCGTCTAGAGATAGAGGGGTCACAGCATCAGGCAAATGACCCTCCCCATAGGCCAGGAGCCCTTACTTACCTTACGGCTTAGATCAAAGTAGAACCTTGGCTTATATATCAAAGCACAAAGCCTGGAGTAGGTCCTTTTTATTGTGTTTGATGGATGCCACAGCTCCAAGGGTGATGGTGGACTGGGATTATTATAAGAGCTGGGAGCAGAAGGGTCCTTCCCTAACCTGGTAGGAGGCAGCAGCAGCAGCAACAGCTAACACATACCTAGCCCTTTCTTGGACAAGTCTGAGCTGTGACCACCTCTGCTCTCAGAAGCCCCAGCTGAAGGGCAAGTGATCTGAGGGCTTAAAGATGCCTCTGCCACTATTTGCCCCTCTGTGGTGACTTGAGGGAAAGCAGTGTAAGCTGGGTGCAGTACTTGAGCCTTTGTCCCTCGAACTGGGAGGCAGAGGCGGGTAGATCTCTGAGTTCAGGGCCAGCCTGGACTACATAGAGTTCCAGGCCAGCCAGGGAAGGCAGTGTGGTAGAAGCCAAGATCACTCATAAAGTCGAGCAGAAGTCCTATAGGGAACAGCTCTTGTGTCTCAGATACCTTCACATTTCCAGTTCTCAGGCTCTTAATGGAAAGAGCAATGGTCCGGAGATAACCATCCACTCACACCAGTCATGGGGCAAACTGAGGTACAAACACTATTTGCTATCAGGACCGGGCTTGAATGCCTGAGAAAACCTTGGTCTTTTATCCCAAGTGCCCAGCCACTGCCTATGGTTCAGAAGTAAACACTTCCAGGTGGTTTCACAGCATCAGCCTGAAGACCCCAGATGATCTTCCAAGCTTAGCAGCTTTTATGTTTTCATTTGAGAGACACATAGTGTCACACTGTAGCCACCGATGGCTTAGAATTTGCTACAATCTTCCTGCTTCAGACTCTGCAGTGCTGAGATCATAGGCCTCTGGTACCCCACCTTGCTGAAGTACCCGATTTTGACTGGGCCTCTACTTCAGACCCTCAGTGCCTCCCTCGTTTCCCTTGTGGTCCGTATACAACCCAGAACAGTGTAGAGAAGAGTCTCTGGTCAACATACTTCCTCATGAGGAAGCGGTTGATGGTTTTTTGCTTCCGCATCACCTGGACAATCTTCCGGTTCAGGTAGACAAACAGGGCTCCCCCGAAGCCACTAGCAATACTAGAGAAGAAAGTACAGGTAGCGTTTCCATGAGAAAGAAGTATATGCCCTTTCATGGAAACCTTCCGGACCTACGCCCTCCCCTCAGCTCCTTACCCAATGACAGC
Source organism: Rhabdomys pumilio (assembly GCA_030674055.1). NCBI lineage: Eukaryota > Metazoa > Chordata > Mammalia > Rodentia > Muridae > Rhabdomys > Rhabdomys pumilio. The sequence continues at coordinate 6,485,113 of JANHMN010000011.1, forward strand.
AAAGGCTGGCAGCTCCTGCAGGTCAAAGGGGAAATCGAGTCGGAACCGAGTTTTGAAGAGAGCTGTGATGGTTTCTAAAGGGGGAAAGAAGTAGGAGGGCAGGTCTAACTTGTGTCCCAGTTAAATGACCTGAGATTCCCCACCCCTAAGGTTCCCACCTTCATCACGGTTCCACACTGCCAAGACTCGAAAAATGAAGGCACTGAAGGTGGCCGCGAAGAAGCCCCGCCAGTAGTTCCTAACAGCGAAGAAGGTGGAGGTGACCTCAATGCTGAATAGGACCCCTGCAGGGGGCAGAGGACATCACCCTTGAGGCCAGGGTCTGACCTATGGACTTAACTCCCAGGGGAAGAGAGGCACAGGAGGAGAGAGGCCAGATGTAGGGCTAGGCTGTGCTGACTGGAGCCCTGCCTACCTCCGATTGGTGCGGCAAAGCAGCAGCCCACACCTACTGCGCATGCGGCAGCTAGCATCTCTGTGTTCCGGGACTCATTCTGGTAAGGGTGGGGATGCAGTGTCAGCTTGGGCTCAGCAGCCCCCTCTCATCCCCCAGATCTTAGGGCTTTCCCCTTACCTCATAGATACCCCCAAAGAGGGAGAGGAACTTGCTGAGAAGGGCAGCACACATGCTGGCAATGTGCACAAAGGGTCCCTGGAGGTAGGGGTTGGTAGTGAGTAGAGACGGGACTTTCTGGACCTTCGCCTGGCCTTCTCTTCCAATGGGAGGGACTCCTTCATTCCCCAACCTACAATTACCTCTTTGCCAAGGGGCATCCCACTGCCCAGGGCACAGGTTAGCCCAATGACCTTAGCTACAAAGGTCTTGAGGGTGAGGTATTCTTTCAGCACCACTCCCCGAAGGATGGTTTTCATCTCGGGGATGCCAGACCCTGCAGAGATACATGCCCAGGAGAGTCGTCTGATATACGCCATTCGGGAAGCTTGCGCCTCCCCCAGTTCCTCCTGTCCTACCGACAGCCTGTGGGGCCAGGATCTGGGTGAATCCGGCAGAGAAAGTGATGAGGACAACAGGGTAGGTAACCCAAGCCAGGTACTGGAGTAAGATGTTGGTGTTTAAGCCCCGGGACATCCACTGCTGAGCTGTGGGCAGAAGACAAGCTTGCTGGACTTCCAGTGCACATACACTCATGCCTTTGCCTGCCACTGGGACACCATGATAAGACAAGTGTACAGAGCCGGACAGAGAGAAGGGAAGGCTCTCGAAGGCATTCACTGGGACTAAGCCTGTCACAGATAAGACAGTAGTGGAGGGAAGGTAGGAAGGTGTGGCCTGTACAAGTGGCAGTCATTATTGCCTGGAGATGGGCAGTTAGGCTGGTCAGAGAAAGTGGCCAGTAGCCAAGTTACCTAAACAACTGTGGCATGCAGGAAACAGGTTGGCCCTCCCCAGCCTTTGTCCTCACCCTGTAGACAGACAGCAATGGCATAGTCCATGGCCCAACTGACCAATGCCATGAGGAGTCCCAACAGGACCAGGAAGATCCAGTCTTCACCAACCCTGGACACTAGGAACTTGTGGCAGCGTACAGAACAAACTGGAAGCAATGAAGGGACGATACATCCATAAAGAAGCTGGTCCCAAAGTGTTCCTACTCTGTACTCTGTTTCTCCCCATCCCTCATGGGCAGCTCTAATGGTCTTTGTCTCCCTCAACATAAAACATCCGGGTCCCTGCCCCAGTTTGGCTCTTACTGCGACATCTGGCACATCGGCTCTGTCCATATTCTAGGAGCTCTGGGGTAGCCCGGGCAGACGGGGACCCCTTCCAGGGCTCAGGCCCTCCCAGGCGGATCCGAGCAGCTTCCTCTTTGGCAAAGGCCCCAAGTTCCTGCGTGTACCGGCCATACATCTGGAGCAGGGGACAGACCGTGGCATGAGCCTGAGTAGCTGAGGTGGGGAGACTGAACAGAGTTCCTGGGCGTTGACCCTGCCCCTTGCTCAGCTCCCACGCTGTATACCCCATCTTGAATCCAGTTTATACTCAGGCTCCGAGTGTGGGAACAATGCACATTGCAGACTGCGGGGGCTGTCCTGGCCAGAGTGATGGGGACAGACAAGGTACAGGGACACAACTCTGGGGGTGGCAGAATAATCGGTCCTCTTCTAGCAAGTCAGGGTGGAGCGGGAAGAAAGGGTCCAGAGGAGGAAAAAGATGGAAAAACCTAAGGCAGTCTGAAAGTGGGAGGAGGGAAGGTCAGAGAATGAGGGGTGGTCAAGGGCATATGTGCAAAGGAAGAGCCCGGTGGAGCTGAGGGCAGCAGAGCTGGGCCTAGGAGGTCCCAGCCCCAATCCTTATCACATTCCTGCTGGGCCTTTGGCCTGTGACCAACTCAGCTGCACCCTTCCCACCCACCCTAATCCCCTTGTCCTCATTCTCCACTCCCAAACTCCCATTAGCCTGTCAGCCCAGCTGAAATGGAAAGCCTCTTTGGGTGGGTAGGCAGTGCTGGGTGGCCTCAGTCCTACTCTGGAACTACACTTGGGGCCAGTGACAGGTCCAAGGGTCCTCCGAGGCTGTGGATACCAGGCTGATGGGAAGGGAGAGTGTTATGGCTGGACCTGCCAAGCTGGGTGTGTGCTGGGGGGGGGGGTGGTGGGGAGGAGTAGATTCTGGCTGCCACCCGCGGAGCTTCAGGACACAAAGGGCTCCTGTTGGGTTGGGGTGGGGGGGAGGGAAAGATAGAGACACAGGGTGAGACATAGAAGAAAGGGAGAAGAGGAACTTCAGAGGAAAGGCAGAAAGAAGAGTCAAGGAAAACCAACACAAAGTGTCCAGAGCAGGGAGGAGGAAGAGTGTACGGAGAAACACAGCAGGTGGGAGGAGGTGAGGGCAAGACAAAGGGGTAGGAGGAGAAGTGGGAGAGGCCAGAGCAGGGAGCGCTTGACCCTGAGAACTGATTCCACACACAAGGAGATGGAGCAGCTGCTGGTGCAGAAGAGAGAGATACCATTCGGAGGTTAGGTGCCTGGCTTCCATGGCCAAATGCCCCTCTCCTTGACCTGTGGATGGCCAGGATATCGGCCATTTCCAACAAAAGGACTTGCCTCCACTATCAGCACTGTATTCTCATAGCTACCACCTCGCCCAGTTATCCTGTTTCACACAGCCTCTGGTAATTGGGCACCTCTCTGACTCAGTTACAGCCCCGGCCTTCTCCTACAGAGGTTCCTCCCTGCTACCCTCCCGGGCAAATTCCAGCCTAAGCTGATAAAAAAAAAAAAAAAGAGCCATAAGGCCAATTTCTCTCTGTAGGGCTTAGTCCCCCCACCTTAGTGACATGAGGGTGAATGTCACTCAGCAATGGTGGCCATGAGTCATCTCAGAGCTCAGGACCCCTGCTTCTTACGAGATCAAGGGACACTTCATGGGCGTGGGTGGTGGTGGTGGGGTACTACCTGGCTAGATCCAGCTGGAACAAAGGTTTCAGTTCTCACACCCATTCTTGTTTCCTGCATCGGCCCTAAGTCACCTTTCCCAATAGGGTCGACTGAAGAGTTCTTGTCAATGCTGGGCTTGGAGCCGTTAAAGGCAAGGGTTGGGTTTGGTTTGATCACTTGCCTACCCCTTTATGCTCAGCTTAGTACCATGTACATAGTAGGGACCCGGGGAGGCTGTTGAAGGTAGATAGACATGTGGAGAAAGTTCTATGGTATAGACGGTGTTCAGAAAGAGCACGGGAGTGCAATAACTTGGGCTCGAGTGCTAAGTGAAGAAGAAAAACCAAAATGTGTATGCAGACGTGGGTAAGGGGAAGGACACCTGGGCCAAGTACCTGGTGTCACTGTCCTCTGCAGGCCACCAGTCTCAGCCAGAAACCAGCAAGCAGCTTTCCAACACCCCGAACCTACAGCCTGGCGGATCCCGAACCTCAGTTTCCACAGCTGAGAGGAAGGCTGAGGCCGGGATAGGGTAGGCCGCCTGTCCTCACACTTTCCAGGGCAACCTGCAGCAGTAGTGCCATAGCGCAACCCTTGGGTTTCACTTACCAGGGTCTGCTCGTACTGCAGCGCTCGAGGCTCCATCCCTTCCCCCGCCGCCGCTGCTGCCGCCGCGGCCGTTGAGGCCGCCATCTCGGTGCACTGTCCTCTTGCCTCCCTTTGCTTCTTGGGCTCCGGCCTTGACTCAGCTCCCGGCCTGCTGAGCCCGCGCCCGCGCCCGCACCCGTCCCGTCCCCTCAGCCCGGGCGGCCGAGTGCAGAGTGCGACGGGTCCCCGGGCGCGCGCCGCGGGCTCAGCCTCCCGCTAGCGTCCCCTCCTCGGCGGGCGGGCCGAGGGCGGTGCCCTGCTCGCTGCTCCGCCCCGGCTCATCTGCAGGGCCGTCCCGGCCCGGCCGGGGTCTGCACAGGGGCCGCCTCCGGGTCTCCGGAGAGGCGGCAGGGGGCGCTTGCAACACGATCTCGCACCCCTTCACCACGGAGGCCCGGGACTGACCCAGCCCCGCGAGGGTGCGGGGCCGGGCGGGGGCGGGTCTGCTGGCACGTGGAAGGGACGGGCTCTCCCGCGGTGGCGGCGTCGTGCGGGAGGGGCTGGAGCTGTGGGGACTCTCGGACTAGGGTAGGGGGCTACTGAGAAAAGCTGATTCGCGCTCTCTAGGCCAGACAGGACAGAGGCAGCCTCTGCCTCGCACTTTCAGGCGGCTCAGGCGCGTCCGGGAGGATGCCTGAGAGCCGGCTCCCTCGTCGCCTCCCTTTCCCCTCTCTCCTTCCTTTCCTCCGGGTCCCCCCGGGAAGGTGCACCTGGAATGGCTGGGCTGGAAAGAGGGGCGGAGGTGGAGGTGGGAGGGGACGGGAAGGGGTGAGGCCCAAGGGAAGGGAGCTATTGGTGCGGGGGAGGCCGCTCCTGGGAGGCGGCTGTGTGGGGGAGCAGAGGTCGCTCCTCCCAGGCACTGCTTAAGGGGGAATTTGTGTAGCCGCTGACGCCCTGAGGAAACGGCCTACTGAGGCTCCACATTGTCTTCCAGGGTCCTTGGAGGGACACGAAGAAGATGGGGAGGGCACAAAAAGGATGGACAGTGTGAGGTTGGAACCACTGGAGAGGACACTGTCCAGAAAACTGTGGAGAAAGAGTAGTACCAGGATGAAGACTCATTCAGGAAAAAGAGGGTGCCCAGTACAGGGGCTGTAATGAGCGAAGGTAGCACCTTGAAAGAAGGTATTGCCAGCTGTCGCCTCCCAGTGAAAGGCCAATGTCGGCTGAAGGCGCACTTCAGTGTCCAGAAGAGGGTGGTATAGTGGGGTGACAGGCAGTACCAAGTTCAATTGGCAGTGCTCAAGGGGATCAGTGTGAGGCTAGTGCCAAGCAGGGCCAAGGGAAGACGGGAGTGGCGAGGAGGTGAAGACCCAGGGAGGGCACAATACGGGCTTTCCTGTCCCTCAGAGTGACCTGGCAAATTCCCAAACCGGACGCACCCAGCTCGGGTGATGTCCAGCTGGTCCGAGCCAGCTGTGGGGGACTTTGGTGACAGTCTGAGGGGCTGGGCACTAGGTCCTGGAGGGCCGGTGCTCTGCGGGCGGGGTTCTGCTCCACCTGCCTGCAGCACGGACTGTGCCCTCGGCCGGCACGCGGACTGCAGGGAAGGGCTAGGGCCGGGCTTCTCTGGGCCAAGGATCAAGGTTCCTGGCTGGGTTAGGCCCGCAAGCTTTTCACGCTTCGGGATCCACAGTCTCAAGGGGGCGCCGTAGAGCCGGGAGCTGCGCGGTACCCGCCGGAGGCGGGACTTAATCTGTCCCCGCCTTGGGCGGAGTCACCGAGCTTTGAGACTCGCCCACAAGGCCCGAGGGGCTCCTAGGTGGCTCGTCCCAGCGGAAGTGAAGAAGCCCCGGGAGGGAGGTAGCGGAAGTGGCTGCCTGACTGTAGCCTGTGCGCATGCGCCCTCTGCTTGGTTGCCGCTTTTGGGGCGGTACTCTGCCCTGTCTTCTTTTCTCCACGTGAGGGGCTGCGCGAATTCCCAGTGGTGGCCGCGCGCTCAGCGCCTCTGCAGCTCTCGTGCCCTTCACGATGGCGGGCATCCTGTTCGAGGATATTTTCGATGTGAAAGACATTGACCCAGAAGGCAAGAAATTTGACCGAGGTAAGGTGTGTAGGGGCGGTATGAGGGAAGAGGCCAGTATGCCCACCCATCCCAAGTGGCCCACCCCACTCTCTCGGTACCTCTCTCCGGAAACAGGGTTTTTTTTTTTTTTTTTCGTGGATGAGAAGCTTGAGACCGCTTTTTCTATTATATTTGCGGTGCCTGGTGCCTGGGTAGCCCTTAGCCGTGGAGCTGGTGTGCCCCGGAAACCTTTCTAACTCCCTACACAGTTATTAGGTGCTCTACTGTGCGCCTCGCTCGCACACTGAAGTTTATTCTTCTAAAAAGTAGGTGGTGCCTTACCTATTTTGTTACCTGGGGTCTTGCAGCAAGTTCCCTGCCTGCCTTCCTGACCCATAGACTGTTAGCTCTTTTCGAGGCTCTCTGAATTTCATTCAGCTGACTGCTTGGTGTATTTTGTTTTCCCAACGATCCGGAAGTTGTTTCTTGTTGGTGTCACTTTGCCTGGAGGCAAATGTTTTAAGACAGATGTCAGTTCTCAATACATCCCGTAGATTTTCGCAGCACAGTGTCTCCTACCAGGGAGAGGAAGTCTCTGCATAAATGAGTTTAGTCTAAATCATCCAGGCATGTTTAGAGCCTGGAGACTAGCTACTGCCAGAGGATCTTTGCCTTTCTTGGAACCCTGTCACAAGCTGAGGTTACTACCTTTTTCCTTCTTGAGAATCTGATTCTGATTGCAGTTGTGCGTGGCTGGTGGGTGTGGGCATGTTAGATGACTCTTGCGTTTGACCCCAAGCTGCCATCTCTAGGCTTTGTAATCATGTCTGTCACTCACTCTTCCCCAGTATCCCGGCTGCACTGTGAGAGTGAATCTTTCAAGATGGACCTCATCTTAGATGTAAACATTCAGATTTACCCTGTAGACTTAGGTAAGTATTGAAAACAGGCAATGGCAAGAGGATTTTGGTCTTTGGTGTCCACTCCTTTATGCTGAGCTCATGTTGCTGCTCTATTCAGGTGACAAGTTCCGATTGGTTATAGCTAGTACTTTGTATGAAGATGGTACCTTGGATGATGGTGAATACAACCCCACAGATGACAGGCCTTCCAGGTGAGGTAGTAGTATACAAGTGACCAAGAAAAGGACACAGTGTATAGAAAATATAAAATGCAGATTATAGATTATGGATATTATGCATATATTATGAATAGTTATATATTAGAGAAAATTTGATTTCCTGCATATAATATGTATTACATAATATACTATGCATATTATATACCAATATATAACATAAGCTATATATATGTTAGATATATAATATACTGTGTGTAATATGTTATAATATATAATAATATATGTTAATACTACATATAAGTAACTATGATGAGGATATAATGAATGGAAAGCATATCTTTTATTTTATATATTATATAATGTTATGCATTATATATAATATATAGTATGTTATACATTATATAATGCTACATAAGATATATATTACATATCTATGTATTATAAAAAAAGAAAAAAATGTAAGTATATGGAAAAGTCTTTATTTCTAGGAATAAATGATGGTTGTATGTGGAATCTGAATTACTTTAAAGACATTGCTGCGGTTAGAATTCTGACAACTAGAACTGGATGTAATGGATGACATTTGTCTATAATTCCAGGACTCAGGGAGATGGATCACAAGTTCAAGAACATCTTTGACTTCACATCAAGTCTGAGGCTAACCTTGGCTACATGAGACCCTGTGTCTAAAAAAATTGAAAAAAAAAATTTTTGGTTTTTTGAGACAGGGTTTCTCTGTGTAGCCCTGGCTGTCCTGGAACTCACTCTGTAGACCAGGCTGGACTCGAACTCAGAAATCCGCCTGCCTCTGCCTCCCAAGTGCTGGGATTAAA